>JAOTQP010000841.1:12725850-12761466 GCA_026413545.1 Cichladusa arquata
TGTCCCCTCTCTGTCCCTCTGTCCCTCTGTCCCTCTGTCCCTCCGTCCCTCTGTCCCCAGCGCGCGGCGCTCCCGCCGCTGCCGTGCCCGAGCCGCTGCCGCCCCCTCGTGGCCGCCCTCTGGAAGCGCAGCCCGGCCCCAGCCCGCGGGCGCTCGGCTCCAAATTCCTTAAATAGAACAGAATAAAACCCAAAAGTCTTTAAGAGGCTCAGTCCAGCCCCGTGCCCTGGCCCAGCCACTCCCTTCGGGATCTCGGCATTTCTCCGCATTTTGGGGATTCTCCAGACGCTCGCGCTGCGGATCCCGCATTCCCCGGGCTGCATCCCCAGGAGCGCATCTCGCTCATTTACAGAGAGCTGGGGGAAGAGGCGTGTGAGGCACTCAAACTTCGCCTATTCAGTGAAATTCCAGCTTTTTTTTTTGCGGATTTTGCCCACTGGAGCGCCGGCTGGCGGGGTCCATGGAGCCTCCCCGCTGCATCCAGTGGGAGCGGAGCGCTGGGAAGGGTTTAATGATTCCTTAAGGAATGGGAACATGCAAACCAAATGAGCTTGGAGTAGCTTAAATCTCAATGGGGGAGTAAATGGCTGCAGCTTAAGAGATGCGAGCAGCGCAGCCCGGCCGCTGCCGACAGCAATTCAAATGCGAGCAGATCGGGCGGCGCTGAATTAAACAACAGCGCTTGTTCAAATATTAGGAAAGACAAGGGGGGAAAAAAGCTCTTGGAGAAACAAATCCTGCTGTGCTGGATGAGCTCCGCGGACTGACTAATCCGGGGTTCTGTCCTAGGAGCCACCAGCACCAAATACCAGAGAAAGGTGCGAGGTGCGGACACCTCATCTCCCCCGGGACCGACGTGTGAATGGTTAAGGGCAACACCATAAATATTTAAGAACTGGGTAGTCTAAAGTGAAATATCAGAGCTGAATTTCATCCAACTGAGCGGACAATGCAGTTTTAATGGCCGAGTTTTCAATTTTGTCCATATGATTTATCGGTCCCAGTGAGAGCGCAGCAGGGAAGGGCAGCTCTGCGCTCACTGGAAATCCACGTCCTGCCATTAGGAATGGCATTTCTCCGAGCTGCACGTCCTGGCTGGCAGCTGGAGCAGCCAGGGAGGAGCTGGGAGGTGGCAGCGGCCGTGCAGGGCAATCCCAGGGGTGAGAGGAGCATTTGCAGCTATTGTGGTTGGCCTGGCCAGCGCTAATAATCATTGCCATTCATAAGCATGAAGGAGTCAAGTATTCCCACCCCCCTCTGCCATTTGAAAAGTATCTGACCTAATTATTACTATCCCTGTTGTGTAAATTCAGCACTTTGTCAGTCTGAATAAATGTACATTAGCCTTAACATGAGTGAAACAAGTTTAAACAATGAAGGCAGCTTTGTAAAGCTCCCTTGCTTTTTAACTTATTTGACACCACACTAAAGAGCCCATTTAGACTAAAGAGTTCAGCACATTTTGGGACCCATTAAATGCCCAGGTTGAGACTAGATATTCTCCTTTTTCTTTTTTTAATTTGTCCTCCCTAGTTGCTAAAGTCAGCAGAATTAAGCAATAAGCTGCTTTGCATTTCTTTAGCTTTGTAGGCAAGTTGCAGAAAGCTACACCCATCCTGGCCAGCACAGAAAGGCAGGGCAAACCTCACTTATCACTGAGACCAAGGCATTCCTTGGAATTAGTTTTAATTAGTAAAAATTGCTTTTAATTAAAAAAAAAAAAAAAAAGAGAAAAAGAAAGAAAAAAAAAAGAGGAAACTCATAGAACAAAAATGTGATACCCACGACTGTTAGGAAAACTCACACTGTCAAATTGTTTCTATTTTAGGCTAACAACATAGAATTTAGAGTTAGGGCAGGATTTCCTAGAATTATGGAATTACTATGGTTGGAAAAGAGCTCCAGGATCATCAAGTCCAAGCTGTGACTGATCCCCAGACTGATCCTTGTCCCCAGCCCAGAGCACTGAGTGCCTTGGACACCTCCAGGGATGGGATCCAAACCTCCCTGGGCAGTTCCATCCTTTCCAAGGGGAAATTCCTGCTGATGGAGGAGGGACAAACTCCAAGTCTATCCTGACTCCAGCTCATGTCACATTTAGGACATGACCTGGAAGAAGGAGAGAATTTACCCCATCTTGGCTGCAGGACAAATGCAGATCAGCTCCAAAAGAGCAAAAAGGGCTGAAAAACCAGAGCATCACCTTCCCTGTTCCCTGCCCTTCTCCATCATTGAGGAAACTTCTGAAGGCAGCAGAAGAAAAGAGGTAAATGAGAGGAAACAAGGGAAAAACTGGATGGAAAAAGTAGCAGTGCAGTCAGAGCTGAACACTGCAAGGGGAAGGGGCTGTTCTTCAGCAGAGAGCTCCTGACTTTAGAGAAAACCTCTCACAGATACCACACAAAGGTTGGGCTCTGCTGGATGTGTCACAAAGAGCTGGCAGGGAAACATTTTCGAAAGAGAATTTCATTTTACTCAAAGCCATAAGGAAACCAGTTCTTGCCCAAATGAGATCTGTGGTCAGTCTGTAAATTGAATTCTGTCACTGACCTGTAAGAGATATTTGAATCCACAAGAAGTTCAGTGCCTGACAAAGCCACAGCTCTGACACTGCAGCAGCACCTCCCCAGGATCTGGGCACTTGGCTGGATATTGAGATTAAAATCCTGGTTTGTAGGCAGAGCTGCAGATGGATTTGGATTCCATCCCTCTTACTCATTTTGAAGCTTTGTTAAGTTTGAAGCCCAGAAAAAAACCCAACTCAATTATAATTTCTAGCTGTCAGGAAGGAATTCTAGCAGCTCCATCCTCCAGAAGGAAATCCACACTGTCTAGCAGTAATCAGTTCCATTTGTGACCCTCCCAACAAAACCCTTTTTGTCTGTGATTTGTATTCAGCTTAGGATACGCTGATTTCAGGCCCTCTGTGGATTGTAATGTCTAAACAGCCTTTTTATTTTTAAATGCAACCCAGAAACTATTTGGCAGGGTCTGAATCTGAAGCAAAATCTCCCAACTGCAACTGAGATCTGGGCTCCCAGCAAGGCAGGACACTCACAGACAACTCTGCTCAGTTTAGCTAAGAATAGGACATCAGTAAAATATTTTAATCTAACAAGCAGCATGTTTTGAAGGGAACTTTCAGCATTTCTGGCCAATTTGAGTGGCATGTGATGATCTCATGGTGTGGCAGCTGCAGCTCTGAGCACTGATGATGGGTGTGGGAACTCCCTCAGGTTTTGGGATTCAGAGGCACCAATGTGGAAAGGGCTGAACCCACGCCATGCCACCTCCAGGATGGAGACTCAGGACACAGAACCTTCCAGAGAACCTGCCAGCCCCTTTCCACTGAAGCACACCTGGCCCAGCTTCCACCACCAGTGTGTGAAGGAATTTGCTGCATTTAAGCCCAGTTCTCAGGTTCCACCCCAAAACCACCCCCAGTTATACAACTGGCACTAACTGGATCCTTTTTTGAGCTTTTCAGAAGAGAGGCTGAGGCCTGAACAGCATGAAACTGTCCCATGAATTCCCCAGAACAGCCCCATGGCTGCAGTGCTGCAAGAGACTCACATGCCATCTCAAAAAATACAGATTTCAGATTCTAAGACTTCTGCAGTTTTCAACTTTCACCAGCATTCAAATTCACCTACATTAAAAGAAAATTAAATTGCCCTCTCCAACAAAAAGCAAAACCACAACAAAGCAAACATCCTCCAGCAAACTATTCCCTTGAATCCATTAAAAATTGCCAAGTCAACATTCCAGTGCCTGCTGCCCATCCTGGGCTGCCAACAGCACAAGTGGCACTTGGGGTCCTGTTTGCCACCAGCTGTGGCAAGAACTGCATCACAGGCCAGAAATATTTCATATTCCAACCATATTTCACATGCCAACAATATTTCACTTTCCTCCCCAGCTGGAGTTCTGTAAAGGGAAGGAAAAGCCCCACTGGAAACACTTCCATAACCAGAAATGTTTAGTTTAGTTTAAGTTTAACCAGGTGGGGATGGTGGAATACTGGACACAACCCTGGCAGAGAGGCAGAGCATGAGCTGATGAACCCAGAGCTATAGGAAGAATCTATACATTAATCAATTTATTAGCCAGGAATTTGTTTTAATAGATGAGCAGATCAGAAGAAAAAAGGAGTCACTATCATGGCCCAGAGGGCAGGAAAACCTGGGATCAACAGCTTGGACTCTGCCTGATTTATCACTAACAAAGAGAAGTAAAACTGAATATTGTGTTTCTACGTGTATTTTCTAGCAAAGTAAAAACTACATCAAAAGCATTAAATTAATTCCCTTTAGGATTCATAACTGCTGTAAGTAGAAGAAAAGTGCAGTCCTATAAAACACCAATAGGATTTTAATATGTATTGTAAAACAGAATTAAAAGCCCTACCATGGGACACCTTTAGTGCAGAAATTTCATTATCTGTAAGCAACAAATAATAAAGGATCATAATGAAAAGAGTACAGAACAAGGAGAACAAAGCTGATCCCTTGCCATGCATACAAAATGTGCCTGGATGTTTCCTGGAAGCTCCAGCAAACCTCAAACTGTTTGATGTGCTCACACCTCTGGAGAACAGAAATTCTTACCACCATATAAATTCTACAGCAAGCCAATTTTTAATTATACCTATCAAAATAATAATAAAATCCCAGCAGTTTCATTCAAGCTGTTTGAATCACAGAGCCCACCTATGCAAATATCAACACAGCATTTGAATCTCCAGGTAACTACTGTCAATTATAAATGGGGACACTTATTTTAAAATCAAATTACAAGGATAATTAATCATTTTCACACACAAAGGTAACAAGGTAACATCACAAAGTGGTTTTAAAAGCCTCCTGCTTTCTGCATTTCTATTCTGGTTAGTTTGTGCCAAGAATAGAAAAGAAGATTTCAATTTTAAAAGAGGGAGGGAGGAAAGGGAAAAAACTTCCAGCCTTCCCTCTGGCCATTCCATGTGGGTATTATGGGATTCAAACATGAAAAAGGGAATATTCTGCTACAACAATATGGACAAGAATGCTGCACAAACATTTTCATGGCTGTGCTCTCATCTACTCTGTCAAATGGCAAATTGTTTGAAAATACCTGCAGAACCTTTTAGAAATATAAAGCTCTACTGAGGGCCCAGTTAGCTTGGGTAAAAAAAAGGCATTATTTCTCTTTTTGCTGTCAGAAAGTTACAGAAGGTTAGAATTCTGTAATAATAGACTGAAAACTAATTACAGTGGTGGCACAAATCAACAGGAGAGCAGGAACTTCTCCCTCCCTCCTCACCTGAGGACCTGACTGAGGATAACCTTCAACTGGGAGGAGAAAAAGAGAATTTTTGTGCAAAAAATTCCAACATTTCAGAATGAAATCTGCTGCTACAACACAGATTCAGCTGGTCTGCTCCTTATGGAACAGAAGCTGCAGCTGACACAGCTATGAAGAGGTTTATAGCCAAGTTACAAACAGGAACTGCAGCCAGATCAGATCAGCACAGGAGCCCTGGGGAGGAAGGAGCCATGGGTGCCTCACTGAGGCTCCTCATGCTTGCAGAAATCGTTTCAGAAATAGTAAGCTGTGTGAGTAACCCAGTTGGAACACTCCTCCTTGGAACGTTTTGCTGAGCTGTGAGTTGTAAAAATGGATTTGTAAGCCTCAGACTTGTCCTCGCTGTCTGCAATGGATCTCTTGGTGCTGCTGGAAGAAGCTTTATTGACTTTTCCTGGGACTGATGGATTTCCATTCTCTGAGGGGGAAAAGGAACAGAATGAAGCATGACAGCTTACAATGGATAAAGGTATTTAAATAAAGATGAAAAACAGTGCTTGAAAATTAAAATGTATTGTTTTTTCAGCCCTCTCATAAATATCTCCCATAACTGGACTCAACAGCTTTTAGAAATCACACTCAAAATACATTTAGAAATCTGGAGAGAGGAATTCTGTAAATCTCTTACACTGCAATTCAGTACTGACAACATTTATTCCTGCAAGTGAAAAATGTCTCTGAGCTCTGGTCTTTAGCAACAGCAGAGCCCCCAGCAGGCTGCATATTGTTTGGAAATCAGCTCTCAAATGCCAAAAGCTGAACTTGTGCCACACCTTTCCCCAGGGAATTCTGTTCCCTTTATTCCTTCCAAAGTTATGACCAACAACAATGGTCTGCATCACTTTATATCAGCAGTGGTGAAATGCCCAACCTGGTTCTGATACCATTTTTATCACTGATTATATCTACTGCTACATAAAAATCTCTTTTTTTTTTTTTTTGCTATTTCATCTCCCAAGTTGCAGGATGGTGTTTGAAAAAGCCAAGTCTCTGGTGCAGAGAAATGAACACAGAAAGTCAAAATCCTGAGTGAAACTCAGGCACAGGGACTCCCAAGAACTGTGTATTCTGTCCCAAATCCTCACAGAATTCTGTGTGCCATCCCAAATCCTCACAGAATTCTGTGTGCCACCCCAAATCCTCACAGAATTGTGTGTGCCACCCCAAATCCTCACAGAATTGTGTGTGCCACCCCAAATCCTCACAGAATTCTGTGTGCCATCCCAAATCCTCACAGAATTCTGTGTGCCATCCCAAATCCTCACATAATTCTGTGTGCCATCCCAAATCCTCACAGAATTCTGTGTGCCACCCCAAATCCTCACAGAATTGTGTGTGCCCAACAGAAACAGTTTCAAAATGCACTTTTTTTTTTCTTTTACACCCTCAGAAAATAAAAAAAATCATTAATATTATTAAAATTATGAGGTTGTTCAACATCCAGGAGCAATTCTCATCATCTGGGATGAAATATTTTTTCAAGTTTTTCCTTCATAAAAGCAGACAGTAGAGGGCAGGTCAGGCATTGCTGATGGAATTTCAGCTTCTCCCAGTTCATCTACAGGTCATCATTCTCAGATTCTTCAAATTATTCTGATTTTTTTAACGTACAGGATTTAATTGTTCCCACAGAAACCTCAGACTGACCTTAAAAATGTTCCCATTCTGTTTGAAAATATCAGCATGGAAACATTAAATAGTAGAATAAATATTAAATAAAGAGAAGGCACCATTCTTTGGATTTAAAGGCTGCTAAATTTACTCAAAGCTTCAAGGCTGCTGTAGGTTCATCAGTGCATCCTAAAGTTCTGTTTCAGTGTTCCTAAGGACACACAGCAAATTAGCAGGTAAAACACAGGATTAAAAGTTAAATAATCAGGGGTTTTGAACAAAATTCATCCAAATAAAGTGCCATAACATAGTTTTTGATCAACTCTACATCAGGAAACTGCAAATTCTCCTCCACTATCTCATGGCCAGGAAAACCCATGACTGTATAAATAAAAATCTCTAATCTCATTAAATCAGGTTCCCAACTGAAAGCAATATTAGAATGATATAAACAAGCAAATCTGATCCCATTTTTCACATTAGGATGAAACCACCAACCTGAACTTTTGGTGAAGATAATCTGCCTGTTTTCCCCAGAGCTGGAATTGACAGAATCCTTTCCATTCTTAGCTTTTGAAGGGCCTGGAGAATCTAAATAAATAAATAAATAAATAAATAAATAAATAAATAAATAAATAAATAAATAAATAAAATAATATAAATAAATAAATAAATAAATAAATATGAAATCCTGACAGCTTCAAGACTCAGAAGGTGACCCAGAATTTGGAGCTGTGTTACCTGCAGAGGGCTCTTGCTGAGAAGCTGCTGCTGCTGCTTTGCCTTTCTTTGATTTCTGAAACAAAACAAGCAGAAATCTGGTAATGGACTGAAAGGAGATAAAACTCCCAACTATTTGATAGACACACAATTGAATTCAGTGTATTTTTATTTCTTACCCAGTAGAACTCTTCCTTTCACATTTTCTGTATTATTTCTACATGTAGAAAATAATAATCTTGAGAACCCTGCAGTTACATTAAATAAAACTGTGCAGGACAAAACTGGATTTGTCTGAATTTAATATTTTGGTTTGCACACTTTGAAAGGTGGGTGTGTTATTATCATCAACTGAACTCACACAGGACAACAGGAAATTGCACAACATTAATAAGTAATTTACAATTAATTGTAATCAATAAAGATGTTGTTCAATTTCAGAAGAATCTGGAGTCTTGTATCCACTACATTTTGTTTAGTCCATTAAAAAATCCCTCCTGGGTACCTGTCAATAACTGGACCCTGTGCTGCAGGATTGTTTGGGAAGAAAGGATGCAATTTTTAAAATGTATCTGTGCAGCAGGTTTTCCAAATTAATTTATGTTTGTACAGATTAAAAAACAGAAGATAAAAAACAGATAAAACAATAAGAATTCCATTACTGGCTTTGATTAAAAAAAAAGATTTATTTGAACAGCATTAGCATTATTGTCACTGGATACATTCTGAATTGTGAACATGTTTTAAGACAGCTGCACAAGAAAGAAAATAAATATATTTAATTCTGTTCTAAAGCTCAGGAGAAGCCCTGCTGTGAAGCAAAGGATGAAAGCTCGAGGGAAAAAAAGCCACAGCAAAAGTTGCTGCAAAGCTGAGCCCAGGAGGGGGTGGCAGAGGACCAGGCTGTGCCAGATCCATGGAATGCTTTGGGTGGGAAGCAGCTCAAAGGTTCCCAATGGCCCCATCCCACTGCAAACCTTCCAGAGACCAGGTCCTGTCCAACCTGGCCTCCAGAGCAGGAAATTTCCACCTTTTGTTAGGGGTGGATTTCCAAAGGAAAGTCACTTCCCAGATGTCTGTAACTCTGTGGATGCAGAAATTCACTACGCAGAATATAGATTAGAGAGATTTCAGTATGGGCACAGTGACAGATGAGCTTCAATCATTTTTTATTCTGGTCCCAGCTGCCTCTTCCTGATGTTTTGTCTCGTGGGGATAAAGAAAAGGAGTTTGTGCTTCCTGCCCCAAGCACAGCAGATGCACTGAGCCTACTCAGAAGGAAGGAAGTGAGGAGGAAATGTGGATAGCAGTGCCAGGAAAGTGGGAATTGTGCTGCAGCTGCCAGGCTCAGATAGCAGAGCTTAGTTCCAGCTGGGGCACCAAGGTCACCACTTGAGGCTGAAAGACTTGCAAATCCTGCCCTGTGATTCTGCACTAACCAAACAAATCCCATTTGCATGTCCCCCCAGGGCACACAGAGCCCCAGGACCAGGGCACTGTGTCCTTTTGTCACCCTAGAAGCCACAGCAGCCCTGCACACTCAGGTACTTTGCTGTGCAGAAACTTTGGGCAGCATCACCTTCCAGATTATTCCAAATGATTTGACCCAAAGCTACAGGTGCTTTGTCAGGGCCCTGTTTCTGAAAAAAACCAAGTGCAACCAACCACTCACTCATCTGCTGAGATCTGCAACAGTCTAGCAACAAATTAAAAATTTATTTTTTTTCCAAAACTTTTAACTACCAAGTACTGAGGGGAAAAAAAGGAAAAAAATTTCTGAACAGACACCATGAGATTATCACTCATATGCCAGAAGCTATCAGACATGAGATGCAGAGCTATGAAAAACAGGAAACAGAACAGCAGGATTTTTATGGAAAACCATCCTTTTGATGTATTGCCCAGGCCCAGTGCTGCTGCACTGGCACAGATGAATAAAGCCCCTGTGATGAGAAGGAATCATATGCTCCCTGGCAAGCAAACAAGCATTTGTTTTAAAAACAAACCAGGGAAAGATTTGCATGGCAAAATCGAGGGATGAAACCTCCATCTCAAGTCTCAGATGCTGAAAGCATCAGGTTTATGTTCCTGAGACCCAGCTAAGCCTGAGTCAGCACTAAAGGTTTGCTTGCTTTGGCATCTCCAGGGGGTTCAGGGAGGAACAGCAGTGCTGACAAAATTCCCACATGCAGAAATGTCACTGGGCAGCTCAGCAGCACAGAACAGCTCCCAGCTCCCAGGGCAGGCCAGCAGAGCTGCAAGGATTTGATTTCCACTGCCTTTTACCTGGGCAGAGAGAAAAATGCAAAGGCATCAACAGCGTGGTGGGAATTAGGGGTGCAGGAAGTGCTGAGGACTGTGAGGACCACAAAACTTAAATTTCCACACTCTCACAGCACCAGCCCAGGAATGCACAGATCCCAACATCCTGTTTCTGACAGAGGCCAATAAAAGACATTTTATAAGATCAAAAACCTGATGCCATCATCAGGAACTGCCACAAGAAATACAGGGCTGATGTAGCTCATTACTAGAATGAATTAATTTCAAGAAAACCCTCAAATGTTGCTGCAAGAGTCCATTTTACCCATTTTGAGTGTGTGAGGTACTTGCTGGTGGTCAGGAGAAAGTTTAGGATGTACAACTTCAAGATGTTACTGGCCAAATACACAAAAAAAACCCACTGCTTTTCAAAGTAGTGTTTAAATACAACACAGCTCACAGAGTAAATTCCTCCATTTTTATAAAGATCTAAGCAAATCTAAGAGCAGATTCACTGCACGAATTCTTCAAATTTTATAATAAATAATGTATAAAAATCTTACCTTTTCTAATTTACTTTTAAGTCTTCTTTCCTCCATCCTCTTCTTCAGAATTTCCACATCTTCCTTATTGCCATTAAGGACAATCACATCTTCCTCTTGAAAGGGAACACCACACTTCATGTAAGAAAAGAAAGGACAAAATTTCATATTTATTTTTCTGTCTCCTACAAACAACACTTTGAATTAATTCTTTTTTTCATTTGTGTATTTTCTGTTCATGGGTTCCTTGTTTTACTGGCACAAATGTATTTAAAAGTATCCCTAATTAGAATCTACTCAATTTTCTGAACCCCACAGCTATAACCCAAAAGTATTTCTGATTTTGAATTATGAATGCATTTGATTAAGACCTTGATGCCATTCTGCTCTAGAATTTGTTTTTCAATTTACTGAGATAAGAAACAACTGATAGGAGCAGTTTCCTTACACTGAGCAGGGACAACAATAAAGGTGTTTTTCCTCTACATGTGGAACAGACAGCAAATTTTAATCTTCAATTGGTAGACATGAAAACATGAGGGTGCTTTATTTATTGTTTTCTTTTTAATTTTTGGTTTTTTATTTTACTGTGGGGATAAAAAGGGCTCATAAAAGCAGAATAATTCATTGCCCTTGCCTTGCTGCCTCACTGGATTGTATCACAGAGACCATTCCCTTATCTGATTTATCAAACACTCCCAAGTTTCCAACTACTTTCAGAAATTAATCTGGATAATGGCTGTAATGTGCTCTGTGTACTTCCACATTTGTTTCATGGTTGAAGGCACAGATGTTTCCCTGTGCACATTTGCAATAATTTGATGTACCAGCACATTGACCATGATGTTTTCTTGTCTAAGATCTCAATTTGCTCTTTTTGTTTGTTTGTTTGGAGTTTTTTTCTGGTTGTTTGGTTGGTTTTGGGGTTTTTTTGGGGGGTTATTTTGTTAAATGCAGAAGCTTTCTATTAATCTGAGAGATAAATTTATAATCCTGCCTCTGCCATTACTCTTCTTTTTCTAAACAAAGGTTTAGAAAGGTTACTCCTGTATTTGCAGTAGGAATTAAACAAATGAAAGGACATATGGGCAGGACTTTGCTCAAGTGCTGAGCACAGCTTCAAAAATGAACCTGAACCTGAGTGGAGGGAGACTGAGAGGAGAACCAGGGGTTAGAGAGGCACAGGGCAGCAGGCAGGAGAGGAAAAGTCACACACAAGAAATGGGGGAGTAACCCACATTTTTCCATTTCTACTCAATGAGAAATCCCAGCCTGGTGTGATCTCACACTTGGGAGTGAGAAGGCTCCAAAACCAAGAATTTCAGTCTTCATTCTGAGGCTGGAGCTGGCAGCTGACTTGATTCTAAACCAGCCCCACAAATTCATTTCTAGAAGCCCCACAATTTCTTTTCTAGGGTGTTTCCTAATACAGCATTTCTCAAACATATTTTGTCAGTAGATTCTAATTTCATTCAATGTTGCATTTTAAAAGAGAAAGCAAATCCAGGTTCCCATCTGGAAAACAGAGGTGGAATTGTTCAAAACTGAGAAGTATTTACAAGAAACAAGGAAATGAAGACAAGTGTTCTTTCCATTCCCTGAAACAGAAATTTTTTTGCCATGACAACATTGGATTATGTCAGAGACCATAACCTTCAAAACATCTTAATGAGACAAAAAGCAGAAAGAAGTTTCAGTTTTGCAAATTCAGATGTTTGTTCCTTCAGATCAGTTAAGGTCTTGGGGCAGATGTTTATTTTATGATATCACAGGGTCTCCTCTGCTGTACCTTGTTTATCTTGGGCCTTTAAATATAGTTGAAGGTACTTGCTTGAATAAAGCACCTTGAATAAAGGACATTCCTAAATGAAATAGTTCTTGTCCATCTTAAAGTATAAAATACAGGATTTTTAAAGCAGTAATGAATTCTTAATTTCAGATAACATCCTGAATTCTAGAGTTTACAGTTTCAGCTGCCTAAGAGAAGAGTTGTACAGTATTTTTTGCTCTAAACTACATTGACACATTGTTTTTTCTGTGCACCACTATTCCAGTCTTAATGTAACACAAATAACAGGCAAATATGTTTTCATATCTAAATGTTTACACCAGTGTTACAGTTTAATGTCTTCAGAGAAACCTAAAGGCTCTTTCCCAAATTTTAACAGTGAATTCATGCAGTTCTGCTGAACATGACCATTACTAGGAAATGCACAATTCCCACCAGGATATGGGACATGGGTGGCCACAACCTGAGTGTCCCTCTTTAAAAAGGGACATTTAGGAAGAGGATTGAACATCCATGGACCATCCCACTTTTCATGTCCCAGCCACACAAGCTCATGTATTAAAGATTATTTTTGCTTGGCACAGTTAAGTAAAACTAGTTTTAAGGAGAGAATTTTCCAGAGGTTTAGCCATTAAAAGCTCAGGAGCTGAACATGTTTTTTCACATTGTCACCCAACCCAGACATGCAAAGGGTCAGAGAGTAAAGGACAACTTGGGAGCAGTGGAAATTCCCCACCTAGTGATTCACAGAACATGAACTTTCACTCAGGAGCTGCAGCATCTATTCCAAAAACAGTCTAAAAAAAAGCCTCAATTTACAGAGTTTCTCTTAAAATCAGTGATAACTTTGTATCTGTCATACCTGCAGCTGTGCCTCAATTTCAAGGTTTTCTCTGTTTATTTCTGACCAACATGGTATTTTATCAGAATGTTTCCTGCCAATCCCAGCATGTTTAAACTCAACTTTCCACTTATGAAATCCCCAAATAACCTTTGAGAGGCTGTAACAGCAAACAGAGTGTGTGTGCAGGAAGATTCAAAGCAATCTGCTGCACAGCAGGTACTGCAAAGCAAAACACACCTTTATGGCACCAGAGAACATGCAGGGGTTAAAACCTCCCTGTGCATTTGTGCCTGTGGCAGAATATAGAATTATAGATTTAGAGAATCTATGGAATTATAGTTCTATAATTCTGGTGTCTGCCCTTGTTTGTTTGCTTATCTAAAAGTTACAGTTTAAAGGGCTGGGGTCTTGCATAATTTTCTTTATCTCAGGGTTACAAGCAGGGCACACTGTTCCACCACACAAATTCATCACATACATCTGACTTTCCTGCTACAGGACTTTTACTCTATTTATAGAATAGAATATAGAATATTTATAGACTAGAATATATAGAATATATTCTATTTATGGAATATATAGCTGTGCTTCATTATGATGTCCTCCTGTTTCCCATCCATTACCACACAATCTGTTTTTCTAGCCTTTTGTATCAGTTCCTCTTCAGACCCACCAGGTCTGAACCTTTGCTTACAGAAATGTTCAGACACATCAGTCACTCCTAAGTCTCTTATCTCCCTACCCCACCAGGGCTAGACCTTATTTTGCAGGAATTCCATTCAAACCCTTCCTTTAGTATCTCCTTGGCCCACTCAGGGCTTGATCCGTGTTTTGCAGAAGTGGTTACACTTTTAAGGGGTGCTCACATTTAATTCTTTTGCCAACTTACACCTCGATTTCTAACTTTCGCTGAGGTGCTTATGCCAAGGACTGTGTTTCACGGAGATCTTGCATTTATTTTCCTTTCAGCCTCCAGCCACTGGAAACAGCCGGCAGCAGCAGCAGCAATTCCCTGCTGGAATTCTCCAACTGGAAAGTTTCGGCAGGCGAATAGTTAAGGGCAGGAGGAGGAGGAGGAGGAGGAGGCAGGTTGCTCCCAGTTCACCCAGCACAGGGCAGGGCTGGGGGCACAGCAATTCCCCAGCTCCTCTGCAATATTCCCCGCACACCCCCGCGGGTTTTTCCAGCCCTTTGCGGGCTGCAGGAGCTTGGGAGCAGCGGGAATGGCTGCAGGATAACCGAGCCCAGGCTGCAGCAAACATTCCCGAGAATGGTTAACCTGGCATCGGGGACACGCTGCTGCTGAAGGACAATGGGACCCGCGTTTATCTCGATTATGCTGCCGTCTCCCGGCTGATTCTGCACCAGGTAAGCATTCAGCTGCTCGCTTTTTCTTTTTTTTTCCCTTTTAATTTTACTTAGAAAACACTCAAATCCGCAGTAAGGTTAATATTTTTTTCCCCCTTCTTTACCTTGTGAGACGCACAGAAGGATGGAGGTCATTACTACTAATCGCAGTATTTATGCAACTTTTTAAACTTAAATACCTTTCACTGTATTTGTTTTAAATTACTATGAGGTCAAATACACAAGGAAAAAAATCACAGGAAAAATAGGAAAGATGAACACTAAAACTTCATAAATTTGCTGCATGTGAATCAGTAAGTTCTAACGCAGTGTTTTTAAATAAGAATGACTTAAATAACTGGGTTATTTAATAACTGGGAGAAATGTCTTTACTCAATGCATCTCAAAATCCAGAAGCAGACTCCGTATTCTGACCCCATTTAAATAAAAAACAAAGCAATGAAAAAAATCACTTAAAATGGCTGATTTTAACATTTTAAAAGGATTTAATTAGTCTTTCCCTGTTTATAAAATGTGTACGTTAATGCCCATATAAATACCTTTCAAAAAAAAAACAGCTATAAAAAAGTAGAAATAAGTATTTTATGTTTTTTTCAGCATTTTATTAGAAGATGAAGCATTCCCAAGCCATTTGTATCACTAAATTATGAGGTTATACAAAGCAAATTTATCTAAACTTTAATATTAGGCAAAGAGAAAGAGCCCAGAGAAAACAGAATGTTCAGGGGTGCAGTGATGCAGTCCTAAATGCAGTGGCAGGGAAAAGCAGCAAAAAGCAGAATGAGTTGTTACTACAAAAAGCAAAGCCAAGTATGTGCTAATGGGGTCTCAATCAGCTTTTTCCAGGCATCATCATAATTTCCCTTTTCTCTAGTTTACTTTGTTAATTGAGATGGAGTATTTTAGGCTTACCACAATTTTCTGTCATGTAATATCCTTAAAAACATCCACAAAGGTGCTTGAAAATCCCTACTTTTTTTTCCCCCCCAAGAATGTCACACACTACTCGCAGGAGTTTTAAAAATTCACTCAACTTCATCCTCCAGATTTAGAAAACCTGTGCATAATGTAAGAAATGCTGAGTTTCAGAGACATTCTGCTAACAAAAAATAGCTGTCATGGCACTCTTGCATAATAAGACTCCAGGGCATGATAGTCCCAGACAGGGTTATTATGGACTGTGGACATTCCCAATGGCATCCTTGCTCCTCAAGGGCAGGAGGAAATTTGGGAGAATAATCCTTGCCAGCACACAGGGCTGAGAGGATCCTGCTAAAAACACATTTCATATCCAGTGGCACTGACAGCTGCAATTCCAGCTCTGAACCTGGTCAAACACTACCAAAAAGCCACTTTTTGCTTTCATTCCATAATATCCTCCCGAGGCTGGAAGATGTGAAATTCTGTTCCTGCAGGCCAGGCTCCATCATTCAGCTGTTCCCCATAAACATGTTAACACTGGAGAGGAATTGCTGCCCTTAGCTGATTATGGGCTGTTTGTGTGCTTTTATGCTGCCATAAAAATACAGTTTCTAGATGTCACACAGTCCAGTAGGAAAAAATCCATTGTAAACACTAACAGCCTGAACAGCCCCAGAAGCTATTACTGGAAGGGTAATAAAAATTCAGGTGTATGAAACAAGCAGCTTAAAGCTTGATTCCCTAGAACTACAATTTGTAACATGTCTAAAGTGTATTTAGGAAAAAAAGCTGCCAGGCACCCTCATTCTGGATGGATTCAGAGAATATTCTGAGTTGGAAGGGACCCACAATGATCACTGAGTTCAACTCCCAAGTAAATGATCTGTACAGGGACTGAACCCATGATCTGGGTGTTAAGATGTTTTATGTTTAATCAGGTATAAAATCCCAAATATTTTTACAGCTGCCTACTGTTTTTAGTGTAATTCTTATATTCAGAATGAACCTTCCCTGTGACATGCCAGAGATCTCGTGACATTCACTAATTCAGAGGAATCCCAATGTTCCTCCTGCCAGTTATTCCCTCAGAATGAAGAGTTTTTCCGAGTCCAGCTCCATAAAAATCAGTGTTTCCCCAATTCCAGCCCCTGGGTATGTATATTACGCTCCTCACAAAACCCCCTCTGGGCTCTGGCACAGGATGGATTTCATTTTGAATGCAAAAATCCTGTTTTTCACCTTGCAGTGGCATCCCTGTTCTGCTTTCTGCACAGCATCCAAAGGTTGACACGGACTTGCTTCGCTGCAGCTTTCTGTTCAGATGGATGGAACGCTCCCATCAAGGTTGTTTACCCAGTAAATGGATCCCTGAGGAGCTCCAAGGCAAAAAAATATTCTCCTGGGAGCTGATTTCCTCATGTTTTTCTTTGAGCTGCTGAAAGAACATCCCAGGAAAATGGACGAGCCCTGCACCTAACACACAGCTCTCCTTTCTGGAATGCTCAGTGGAAACGAGGCACCATTCCAGCATGAACTCCAGTGCATACCAGTAAGGACCAAAAGATAAATACATTCTTTCCCAACAGCCTAATAACATCTTAAAAATGTGGGAATATGGAGGATCCCTGCCCTCCAATTTGTGTTCTTAATGCTTTTTGAACTTTATATCTCGTTGCTGCTTTAAGTACAATGCTCTCTTTATTTTCAAGCTTTGAAGGGAGATACTGACTTTTTATTAAAAAGAAGTATTATAACTTCTTTCTAATGAAAGCCTCGAGCCTTCTAACCACAGCAGCATTCCTCTAATGAAACTCCCTTTATAAAAATTTTATTTTTCTCTGTTTCTGTCTAAAGCCAAATACTTCATGATTTTGACAGCTGCAATGCGTAGAATATTTCAAGGTGAAATGCAAATTTTGTTTAAAAAAATCACTGAATAAAAGAGACAATTAATTACATTTAAAATAAAATGAAAATCTTTAAAAATTTAACTGTTAAGCTTAATGGCAGTTGATGGATCTTCTCCTTGGTATTTTTCTCTAGGAATTTTGATACCAAGTGCTTCAAGGAGGAAGACTTCATGTAATTGCTGTGGGATTCAGGACTGCTGCACTCTCATTTTTCTCACTGTTCAACAAGGTAAAGGCAAGGAAAAACCACAGTGGAAAATCTCCTGTGCTAATAGTGCTGTAAATTGGTTATTTCAGAATGCCAGTGCTGGCAGTTGTGTCCTTATCTCAGGGTATGCACAAATACCAAAAATAAGAAATGAGTGTTGTCCCCTTGTTGAGTTTTCCAAAGCACAAAGATGTTAGAGGGGAAAAAAAAAAAATAATCCCAGAGTCAGAAACATTAGCTGACTTTATAAGGATAAAACCCAGTGAATTTTGTGGATTGCGTTTTAGTCTCTTCTTTCTGTTTATTTAATAAATTTTCTGTTGATTTAATTTACTGAATTCTGATCCTCTGGCAGAACTTCAAGTTTCCCAGCCTTGAGGAAATCTCAGCAGCTGTTCCTCAGCACTCAGAGCTCACCCATCACCCCAGAGCACAGGGACTCCCACCTGAGGGGCTGAGCCCCCCTTGGGAAAGCAGGGGAGAATTCAAAGCCCTGCTGGGTTCTTCTGCATCATTTTGAGATCATTTTGTCCTGGAAATGCAAAATTCCTGCCTCTGCATTCCCAGGGGCTGAGTGCACTCAGTATGGGCACACACAGTTCCTCCTGGTAGTAATCCCAACATTTATATGGCATCTATTTAAAAAAAATAAACAGAAAGGTTCTCTCCCTCTACCTCACTTTTCCTTTCAGATTATCTGAATGTTTAATTGGACTATGATAAGAAGACAGTGGAAGTGAAAGATGAACCCACTTCATGCAAAGACAGCAAGATTTTTAATGTGTGTTGCTGTCTGTATGTTCATCTACACCTTCATCTACCTAAAGGTTCCACTTTATGACGAGTCCAACGACCAAAAATTCCGTGTCAAAAGAGCAGAGTGTGGTTTTTACCCTGATGAACTTTGCTCAGCTCTTTTTGTGGGGAAACCTGCAGCCTTCAAAATTGGAAACTTTTGTCAGAAGTCCTACCAGCCCAAAGCACTCAGCTGCATTCAGACTTCCTGCAGCTGCCCCACAGTCCTGGAAACTCTGCATTTCATCACCAGACCACTGTCAGAGGAAGAAGGAAATTTCTCCTTGGCGTACATCATTACAATTCACAAGGAGCTGGAAATGTTTGTGAGGCTGCTCAGAGCTATTTATATGCCTCAGAATATTTATTGCATCCACATTGATGAGAAGTCACCCAGAGATTATAAAACTGCTGTACAGAACATCGTTAACTGCTTCGAAAATATTTTTATTTCCTCAAAGAGAGAACATGTTGTTTATGCAGGGTTTTCAAGATTACAAGCTGATATTAATTGCATGAGAGACCTCGTTAACTCCAAAGTTCAGTGGAATTATGTTATTAATCTGTGTGGTCAAGATTTTCCCCTGAAAACAAATAGAGAAATCATCCAATACATAAAAAGTAAGTGGAATGGTAAAAATATCACTCCTGGGATAGTGCAGCCCCTTCATGTGAAGCACAGGACAGAGGTGAGCTACAGGGAGTACGTCCATTCCGGGGTGCCCTACGTGTACCCAGCCAAGATCAGGAAAGCTCAGCCTCCACACAACCTGACCATTTATTTTGGCAGTGCCTATTACATCCTCACCAAGGACTTTGTGGAGTTCACACTGAGGGATGCCCGGGCCAAAGCTCTGCTGGAGTGGTCCAGGGACACCTACAGCCCTGATGAGCACTACTGGGTCACCCTCAATCGTTTGCCTGGTAAGAGTTTGGCATTTGTGGCACAAATAAACCCAGAGGGCAGGGCTCAGGCAGGGAGAGGCTTTGAGCTCCAGCCCCGAACTGCAGAAATCAAATAATTTCTTCAGCTTTGGTGGTGCCCTTCTGAAAAGTCACATCTGGTGGCTGAGAAACAAATTGAGCTTGTAGGAAATTGCTACTTCAGTGCAGAGCAGGAGTTACAAAAATTCTGGATAAAAAGAAGTTTTTTTGCTGCATGAAAGCTTTTGCTCTCAAGGAATTAAAATACTGAGAATGGTATCTGTTCTTATGACATAAATATTTGGAAATAAATACTTAAAGTACAGTCAGAAAGTGTCCAGCAGTGAAAATCTTCCCTGTAGTAAGTAGAAAAGAATCTCATCAGAGCCTTTTGTTTTTAAAGATGCTCCAGGGGCTACACCCAATGCAGGCTGGCAAGGAGACTTAAGAGCCATTAAATGGAAAGATCAAGAAGGACTCTCACACAAAGGCTGCAAAGGTAAAGTGAATTTTGATCATGAACTTAAATTTGATTTGCTGATGAGCATTAATTGGTTATTATATATTATTTAAACCAGCTATTTAATGTGCCTCAGTGGTCACATATAATTTATTTTGGAAGAATTAAATAAAACAAGGCACCCTATAAATTACTGCACTATATCCAATTAAAGAGATTTTGAGATATAGGTTATATTAATATATTAGTTACATATTTTATATATTTTGAGATGAGTGCAGTATCCATACACTGCCAACCCTTCTTTCAGCCCCTAATTACCAATGCACTAATTATATTAGTTACATATTTTATATATTTTGAGATGAGCACAGTATCCATAGACTGCCAACCCTTCTTTCAGCCCCTAACAACCAATTACACTAATTTGACTGAACAGTTCTCAGTGGAGGGGCTTTACCTACAAGGGTGTTTGTCAGATACTTCCATCAACATAGGGTTAAATCCATCAGTTTGAACAGCAATAAAAAAGAATAGTGCTGACCACATGGGAAGCATGCAGAAATAATTCAAACCTCTAAGTGTGCAGGCTGAGCCCAGGTGTGATTGAGCAGGGAGATCACAACATCTGATGCCCAGCTATAAAATTTTATTAAGCAGAGCAACGTGCCAGGGAAGCAGCTGGAGGTAACAAACCCTTATGTTTATAATGTTGTAGAATTATCCCCCAGCTCGATTTCTATGCAGAAATCAAAAGCTGAAAAGCGCTTTTAAAAAAAATCAAAACTTTCCGTTCATCTTCCAGCTGTGCTGCCACACCTCTCCACTTTATCTCTGCAGGTCATTACGTCAGAGACATCTGCATTTACGGCCTGGGGGATCTGCAGTGGATCATTGAGTCCCCCCACCTGTTTGCCAACAAGTTCGAGGCGGGCAGGGAGCCGCTGGTGCTGCAGTGCCTGGAGCGGCGGCTGCGGCTCAAGGTGCTGCGCCAGGCGCAGGTGCCCGTCCTGCAGCACTGGCGCCTGCAGCAGCACAGCCCCTTCGACATGCAGCTGGGGGCCTGAGCCCAGCCCTCTCCTCCAGGGAGCTGCAGCATCCTGGCAGGAAAAAAGGGTATTTACAGCCACAGGGTTCAGTCTGAGCAGGGAGGGTAAAGCACAGTCCTGCGCTGCCGAAATCGTTTATTTATTCCGGCGGCAGCGGGTTAATTCCCAAACAATGTCTGAATCTCTGCTGAAGACAAGGGGGGAGGTTCATCATCCACTAAGTGACTTATTTAGCTGGAAAAGTCAATATGCCAGCATGACTAACTGGCATGAAAATAATAGGATGGAAGCAGTGACTGAACCAAGATAAAATATGGAGAAATAACAAATTAAAGTCGTGGCCACTGAATGTCTCATGAAATGCTTTGAATCATGAAGTTGATGCTAAAATTTCAGAGCTTGCACATAAGTGACAACCAGTTTGTGACACAGCCCATGCCACTGGGGGGTGTGGGTTTGTTTTTATTTCCCATGGCCAGCTGCATCCCTAATTTCATTTGTAGCATGGCAACATCACTGCTGCCCTTCCCAGGCTTTGCTCCTAATAACAGGAAGGTTCTTGCAATACATGTTTGTCTCCAAGTCTCTGTTTTGAGTCACTGCAGGAGTTTAGGACAAGGAGACAGAGAAAATTGGAGGCCAGGGATTACAGGAAAACTGAGCAAAAAGCCATTTTTCAAGCATTTTTCCATCCCAGTGTACCTGACTGAGAGAATCAAACAGCCTGCAGCAAGTGCAGTAACACCTGGACAACCCATTTAATTAAAAACTGTAAATTATAAATAAAAAATTAATGAATAAAAATAAATTTTAAAATGAACAATTTCAATGTAATCTTCAATATACACCTAAAACATTCCTGAGTTTTTTACAAGAAAACTGGTGACAGATTGAGCCCATTCCCAAAAAAATCAAATGACCCAACAACAGGACATGAAAGTTTCTTGTTACAAATTTATTCCCAGGTTGCTGAAACTTTACTCCTCATTTTCCCACACAAGTTTACTGGAAACATCATTTCTTGCAAATGAACTTTAACCTAAAGAAAGGCCATCTGGTCCCTATTTATTTACAAACTCGACCCAAAGGCGTGTGCTCAGTTTCATGGATAATCCAGCACTTAACCTGTGGCTAAATATTGCTGCAGATATTTTTTTTTTTTTTTAAATGGAGGGAAATAAAGCTAAAAAAGAAAAGGAAGATAAAAGCTGGGCACATGTTCATGCTGAGCTTGTTGAGAGTCTCTCTCCAAACCATTAGTGAAGCTAATGGGTCTCTGGCATGTATTAATCATAGCAATATTCATAATTAATTTCTGTCCAGTCCCTTGTAAGCACTGCCAGGATTTATCCACTCCATGATGTCTTTTAAAACAGACAGTTCCTTATTGCAATCACTGCAAATCCAGTCTCCAGCTTTCACCACACAGAACAATTGTTATGCATCACTTCCAAATTGAATTAAAATGAAAAATTCAATAGCCAGGCACTGTATATCATGGAAATTAAACCAGGCAAAAAACCTGCACAGAAAGGACTCTGAAAATACAATTTTGGGATGACTTGACCCATGTCAACCTAGGAATATCTTTGCAACCTGACCTTCTATGCTTAAAGGATTTTGTATTTGAAACAAAATCTTAGGAAAATCATCATTAAACCATTCTCAAGTAATAATAAATAGTATTCAATTCATTCCTGTGATTACCATGACTATATCACCTCCTTGAAACACACAAAAAGCCTTCATGAATTCTGTGTTAAGAGTTGATCAATCACAACTTTCAGACCTGAGCAAATATTTGTTACTTTTGGTGCCCTAAGAGCAGAAAGTGCCAAAGTGACTCTGGTTCCAGGAGCCACTGCTGCACACACAGCTCTGGATCTGACAGCCACAGGCATAAATTCTGTTTCAAAAAGCTTCATATCTAAATCAAACATGGGGTTAAGTGTTTGATATGGCACAGAGCTTAATAGTCAAGGCACTATTTCAAGTCTGTGTTTAGCTGACTCTGAAAACAAGTCCAAAATAAACTTTGAAGTGATCCAAGAAAGTACATTTTAAATGTAATCTTGTCCTTAACTTTCAAAGTGACTCCCAGAAGGACTTCCAGCACCAGTTCCATAACCTCTATCCTGCCTCCACAGCACTTCTAGCATATTGAACATCCATAGGAACTTCTTAGAGTCAGCTTCCAAATTAAAGCATCATTTCTGTCAAATAGCAGACACCAAAAACTGCCCAGGCAAGAACCTGCAAGCCAGTTGGAACAAAAATTCCAAAATATTTGGGCACACCAAAATCCACAGACCTACACAGATCACCACAGACTTCAATCTCCAACATCCCATCAGATCCACAAAGAGGGAGTAGACACAGTCTTGCTTGTTCTTTTCATTTTAGGCTGTTGGAGAATTAAACCTTGCTCCAAAGTGCAAGTTTTAAACTGACAGATTCCATCACAAATGGAACAGGAAGCAGCAGAAATCCCAATCTGCAGAGCTGCTGCTAAGATTCCACGTCTGGAGGCAAAGTTCTTTCTCTGCCTGCTGACTGAAATGTGACTAAGTCACATTTTAGCATGTGACAGTGTTCAGAGTTTAAATTTTCCCTTCTTACAGATCAAAAGCTCAAAAATATGTCTCAAACCAAATCCACTTCTGTGTAAAATTGTTTTACAAAATGTATTTGCACTCTTAAGTTACTCTATTTCAGACAAAAGCTCTTTTCCATCTCTTTAAATCTAAGTGGAAGCTACAAAATTTGTTCCCAGCACTCCATCTACCAAGCCTGCTCTCCAACTTAAACCAGCACTAAAAAATTCTCACTGCTCTTCCAACAGATTATCAGACTGGCCAAACCATGGACAAAAAATCTCATTCCTGCATTTTATGCTCTGGTTACACCCATCCATCAACAAAAATTTAGATGCAAATAAACCCTCATTAAAAATAAATTAGTATCTGCCAAGAGGAAACAAAGCCATTAGGACAGAACAAAATGAGCACTGAAAGGAGCAATATGAGATTAAACTTTACAAAAACCAACAAATTACCAAGACAAAAGTTTTCCCTTCCCAGGTCTTGTTTGATATAAATATAATCCATATTTTATCCAATATCAGGATGTTCACAGAAATTAAAAAACTGCCCAAGTGTGGCAATTCTCACCACAAATCTTGCTGATGTTTGCTAATTTTATCATTTAGGGTATTTGCTCATTTTATCATTGTCCTTAGCTACAAAAAAAACCTGTACAGTGAGATCAGCTGTGTGAAATGAAGTCAGTATTTTCTACAGGAATTTTCTAGTACTGATGAGAATTCTACAAAGTTGGCCCTGCCCAAAAATATTAAAAAGCAACACCCAATGTCCTTTAAAAATACATGAGTCAAAACATAACCTGATATTAAAACCAGTTCAACCAGAGAACAGACACTGATAAAACACAAACCATGTGCATTCAGGAAGAAAAAATTACCAGTTAAACAAGACCCCCAAAATCAAACCAATCACCATTTTAAAAACTGAAATTAGGACCAAATATTGGGAAAAAAAAAATTCTAGAGTAGTTACTGCAAAATCAAACTCCGAGAACAAAAATACTCATTTTTATAATTATTTAGAATAATTTTTTAATTAAGAAAGGCCATGAAGAAATACTTGAGTCCATTATAGAACAGAACTTTTACAAGTTCCACTTCAATTTTCACATTCAGATTAAAAACTGCCTTTTTAGAGCAGTGAATGCAATTGGATAAACACACACATGGCCCAACTGCTTCTACAGCTGGGAAAACTCACCTTGTGACAAACTTCTGCTTTAATTTCTTTGAGAGCACGCTCAGAGAACACACAGCCACAGTTTCTCAGGAAGCAAAACCTTCAAAGAAAAGACAACACATAAGAATTTTAAGAAAACTAAGAGAGATCTGTGCAGTGCTGGCAGGTCACAGCCCACCTTCTTTACAAGTTTTTGCATCTAATTAAACTATCAGCATAGTTAAGGAGGTAATTAATTTAATTTGCATGATGTAAGAATTGAATGAAAGATACAGGGTACACTAAAGCACAACAGGTATTGTGGGTTTTTATCCTAATGGCTAATCCCTCTCTGGAGGAAGAAATTCTTTGCAACCATTAAGATGTGAATTCCTCCTCAGACAAAGAACTTGCTGCTGTGCCCAAACCAGGCTGGGAGGAAATTCCCTGCCCCAGAGCAATAAAATACAGATCTACTGCAGGGCTGGAACAGGGAATCCATCTCCTGTCTGATCCTAGCACAGGGAGAGACAGAATGTGAGGGAAGGCTGGGAGAGCTGGGATTGTTGACCTGGAGAGGAGAAGCTTTGGGGTGAGCTCAGTGTGACCTTGCAGGGAAGATGGAGAGAGAGTTTGGACAACAGACAGGACCCAGGGAATGGCTTCAAAGTGCCAGAGGGCAAGGCTGGATGGGACATTGGGCAGGAATTGTTCCCTGGGAGGGTGGGGAGGGACTGGGATGGAATTCCCAGAGCAGCTGTGGCTGCCCCTGGATCCCAAGGCCAGGCTGGACATTGGGACAGTGGGAGGTGTCCCTGCCATGGCAGGGGTGGCACTGGAGCAGCTTTAAGGTCCATTCCCACCCAACCACTCCATGATTCCAACAGCCTGATGTGACTCAAAAGGAGGTCACATCCCATCTCCTGTGCTTCAGTCCCCAAACAACCTTTAATCACCTTTTCCCTGCCAACACTGCCCTCTACTCCTTCATTACACATCCACACTTATTCAGGAAAAGGTTAACTCTTGTCCTTCCTCTTGAATATACCATGAAAGGACACCCAGAAGTCTCTTAACTCTGAAAGGCCAAGCTTGACAGCTGAAAGACAGACAGCAATTCCCCACCCAGCCCTGGGTGAGCACAGGAGCTGCACTTCCCACTCACATTTCCTGCCCTGTGCCCCCCTGAGCACCAACCTGTGCCTGCCATTCATCTCCAGCCCCACCACGGGGCAGATGAAGCGTGCACACTGCAGGTCATCGTACTTGTCCCCCTTGATGCTCTCCTTGTCCCCACTCCAGGCTGGGTTATCCACCAGCTGCAGCTCTGTCACATTCTGCAAAACAAAAACACAAACCTGAAGCTTTTTCCCCCATGGTTTTTGAGCCATGGTAACAATCCTTCATGTTTTTTTTTCCATTGTGTTTTGTTATTTCACCACTTTAATCCACAGTGAAAGCACAAGCAAATGGAGATTTTACAGCATAACTCATTTAATATTTTATTAATGAATTTAACATTTTATTTTAATTTCTCACATCAAACACAACCTGCTTACCTTAATGCTCTTGATATGGGATGCAGATTCCATGGGGGTTTTATCAGGGGATTTGTCCAACAAATATTCAATGATGGCATCTTTGTTGTACAACCTGTAACATAAAAATTCCAGGGATTATGTTGGGTTGCCATCTTGTTTTAGATGTATGATTTATTTGTACTCCTGAGGTGTCCATGGGAACATTCTCACCTGCCCAGCTCACAGGCCACGATGGGCCGACACAGCTTCTCCTGGCTCAGGGCACAGTAGAACCACCTGGCCACCAATTCTGCAACTTTGTCAACCTGGAGGGAAACAAAAACACTCATTATTTAAAAATATTTGTATATTTAAGCATAAAATTAGATCATACTTGAAGCATTCATCAAATCCCCAGGTTTCTTACCAAACCTGCTTTGTGCACTTGAAGTTAACTCATAAAATAACTTCAGCAGAAGGTTTTGGCAAAATTCATGATCAGTTCTCCAAACCTCCAATCCCTGAGCCCCTTTCCATGGGGAAATTCCTGCTGGTTCCACCCTGAGCCTCCCCTGGGGCCGTTCCCTCTCCTCCTGTCCCTGTTCCTGTTCCCAGATCCCAAATCCCCCTGGCTGTCCCCTCCTGGCAGAGAGCTGTGCAGGGCCAGAAATTCCCCCTGATCCCCCTTTTCTCCAGCCTGAGCCCCTTCCCAGCTCCTCAGGGATTCTCCAGCCCCTCAGGGATTCTCCAGCCCCTTCCCAGCCCCTCAGGGATTCTCCAGCCCCGTCCCACCTCCCCCAGGAATTCTCCAGCCCCTTCCCAGCTCCTCAGGAATTCTCCAGCCCCTTCCCAGCTCCCTCAGTCTCTCCTGGGGCTCCAGCCACTTCCCCTCCAGCCCCTCAATGTCTCTCTGGCCATGAAGGGCCAGAACTGGAAGGTTCCCATCAGTGCTACCCCACCAAGAATCCCACTGAATTCAAACATCAAACCCTTCCCTACCCAAAAATCCAGACCTACCTGTGCAGCTGTGTTGCTCCTTGGGCTTGTATCCATGGTTGCCATTCCCCACCTGGAGCAATACAGAGAATTACAGCAGGGCGGGGAGACTTGAGCTGTGCCCGGGCACTGGGAACTCCCCCTCAGCAAAGTCCATCAGACAGCTCTGCCCCTAACAGCACTTGCAGCTTGAGAACACCGTTCTCACCTAAGACAGTATCTCAGATAACAGAAGATAAAAGGACAGAATAAAAACCAAAAAAAAAAGCCCTTCTGGTGACTCGAAGTGAGAAAATGATGTGCAAGTGGGATTTGCCTTGGTTTGTCACCAACTTGTCGCAATTAAGCAGAGTCTGAGCCCTGTGCTGTGCTGCTGTTTCCTCTTTTGCAGTGAGATCAGGGCTCTGGCACAAGGAGGAGCTGCACAGCCTTGATAAGACAGCACAGCCACAGTGCCAGCAGGGCAGGATTGCACAGCCAGGCTTTCCTGCTTTCCAAGCAGTCTCCAGTTCCCAGCAGCCCAAGGCTCCTCCAGAGTTGCACAGGAAAAGGTGTTTGCAGTCAGGGACTGGTTTGGCTGAAGGGACCTTAGGGAGCACCTCCTTCCATGGGCAGGGACACCTTCCAGCAGAACAGCTCCTTCCAAGCCCCATCCAGCCCAGCCCTGGACATTAAATATCACCTGGGGCTGCATTTTCTCCCTCAGTAAGATGAGTTCTGTTTTTCCCAGCCCTTCCTTCTCCAACACAAACCCACCAACCCTGTGGCCTGAGGAAGATGTCCAGGACATGGAGAGGCAGCAGGGTGCCAATGGCATGACGGTTTTGTGTAAAAAAAGTAACTTTTTTGCTCTTGCACTGCGAGTTCAAACCCAGAACTATGGAAGCTTGAAGTGAGAGCCACTGTTCACAACCACAGTGGTGCTTTCACACATAAATCACAAAACCAGGGCTTGAAAGGCAGATTCCAAACATCAGGAACAAGTGCATGAATTATGGACAGGTGCTTTAGCAGAACTAAAAAATTGTGGCACTCCAAAAATAAAAAGGTCACTGCTGCCACCCATCCCACATCACCCTCAGGGACTGTGTCAGGACTTCCTTTCCCCCTCCAGCTCTGTTTCTCCTTGTTCTCCACAAAAAAGGCACCAGCACCACTATCTCTTACCACCACTGCTTCTGAAGGGTCACAAACTCAGGGGCAGAGGAGGAGCAAAGAGGATTAAGCCTCAGAAATGATTTTGCATTTTGCAAGAGAAAATGAAATTTCATTCTTTTAAAAAATAACCATCCCATATTCTACATTTTGAGTCTGTAATTGTACCTGATTCAGGTGGAACACAACAAATTCAAGCCCCAGTCTCCCATATTTGACTATTTCTCCTTTGTTATACAGAAAACAAATACAATTCCTTCTTTATGTATCAAACTTTTTAAAAGGCAATCTTTATTTAAATACAGACAAAACCTGTACCTCACCAGCCCTTGACAATTCCTCAGTGTAATGGGAGTTAATCCAGCAGCAAGAACCACCTCCCATTTAAAACCCCTCACAAGGCAAGTGCTGAGCTCTGAGCAAAGGATCTCCCATCTCTGATGCCCAAGAGCTCTGCATGAGGAGACCTCAAAAAACAAGTTTAAGACTCTGCTCAGGCAGATCTCTGGGAGAATAAGTAGTGAATTTTCCAACTCAGAGAAGTTTTAAGAACAGTTTCTTAACAATGGGCACTGGGTTTGTGACTAATTAAAAAAGAATGTAATTGAAGTGTTGTGTAGCAGACATAGATGAACATTTCTCAGTCAAATGAAACAGTGACATTTCCGAGGTACACATAGAAAAATTCAGATGCACAAGTTTCTTTCTCTGAGAGGATACTAAAGGTCTCTAAGGCAAAATTATTCTCATTTTCACCTGCAGCAGCACTGTCACATTTTAGTTGCAATGTGGATACTCCTTAAAACTATTAGGAATTCATTTTGAGGTCCCACTTGTTAAGATAAATTCAAAACAGGATGAGATGAAGTCTGAGTTTTAACACCAGAACTAGAAGACCATTCCTTGAATTCATCCAAACCATTTAAAATGCTGTGTGAATTCTTATGGCACAACTCAGAACTCAAGGCCTGCTTGGCCAATGAACAAGAAACACAAAAAGCAATTCACCAAAACCCCAGACTGAAAGATACAAACCAGAGCTTTACAAATAATGAATTGTGGCTGAAGGCAGCTTAAGGCTTCATTAAAGTATCTACACCGAGTTCTGCTGCTCTTTGTGTGATCTGCTCTCTACCAGAGTTCAGTGGGATTGCACAGACACAACACAGAGCAGAACTGGCTCCTCCTGCCCCCTCTGAGCAGGGCACAGTCCCATTCTCTTGTGTGTGATTCAGACAGGCAGGGGAACAAGCTTAGCCCTTCCTGCCAGATCATTTTATTCTCCACTCCCTCCCTTCAGTACAATTAGAGATGACTCAGAAAAATTAAACCACGCACACTAATAAAAAAATTAGCGTGGGGTGAAAAGTCTCAATGTTGCTTCTTTTCCTGCCACGTCTGCCAGAATCCAGAGGGGATCACCCAGGGGTGCAGGAGCTGGGAGCTCTCCTCAGTCCGTGGTGGATCTCCTGTACCAGAACCTGGCCCTGTAGTCGTCGCTGCAGGTCATGAAGCCGGGGTTGGTGGGCGAGTGCACGATGCAGCGCACGATGCTGTTGTGGCCCAGCGACAGCAGGTTCCTGCGCTCGGCCGTGCGCGAGTCCCAGCAGCACAGGCTGATGGTCCTTTCGTCAGGCAGCAGCACGTAATCCTCTGTGTGGTTGAACACAGCCTGAGTCCTGTGCACCTGGCGGCCACTCAAACCTGCACCTGGAACAGGCAGCACAACAGGGGCTTCAGGCATTTTCAACACCTAGGAGGAATTTTCCCAAAGTATCAATTTTCTACAAAGAGTATTTTTTCTGCTGTTCAGCCACTTCCACAAGCAACAGGTGATGCAAACATGGGCATTCCTTTGTAGTTATATCACAGGACCAGAAAGATTTGAGTCCCAGCTGTGCCCCATCCCCACCTTGTCACCAGCTCAGAGCTTTGAGTGCCACCTCCAGGAATTGCCTGGACACCTCCAGGGATGGGCACTCCAAACCTCCCTGACAAGGCCTGACCACACTTTCCACAGGGAAATTCCTCCTGCTGTCCATGTATATATTCTAAAATTCCTTAGGGGACAGAAGGAATACCTACTCCAACTGTGCCACATCCAACTACCTTCAAGAGTATTTCTGCCTTCTATTTTTGCATGAGGCTTTCAGCTGTGACCAACAGAGAGGAGAACCCACAGAGCCTGAAAATCCTCGAGGACTTCTCAGTGTATTTATCACACAGCACATGTTGTAGGACCTTCCCTGGCCACACTCTCAGATAAGAAGTGCTTCCTAAAGGCACTGTGCATGCACAGCTCCTGCCTGGGATCCTGTACAGTTTCCCAGGAAAGTGCTGCTCCCTGCTGGCCGGGAGCAGGAGAGCTGCACTGCAAAAAGGGACCTACAAACCCCAAAAGCTGACACACACCATTTCCAGCACCTTCTGTGCTCCTAAACATCAGTGCTTGACACTAAAACCTCTCAGACAGCTGCTGTCACATGCAAAGCTACCACAGCCTTCATTACGCCCTAAATCCTGCTGAGATCCAAGCATGGCACTGTCAGCACACTCCAAGGACTACCTTGCACACAACTGCACCCTTGGAAAAAAAATACACAAAAAAGGGAACAAACCAGCTGTAGGTACATTTCAGAGTATTGCCATGGCTATAGAGCCACAGAGTTAATGCTTAAATCAACTGCCCTGAAGCAGCTTCAGTGCTTCTTCTTACTTTTCCCCAATTCAGTGATAACTTTTGTCCAGAATAATGGAGTGAGCAATGATGTCAACAAATTCTCCAAAATCTACTCAGACTAAAATATGATTACACTGACACACAGAATCACAGCTTCTCTTCTGGAATGGAAATGTTTTCAAAAATCTTGGGCAACTGATCCTCAAAGCAGCAGTTTCTCCATTGCCTTTAGGAGTGATGATTTTCTGGCAGTATTTCCAGCCCTGCCATGGCTCAGCACCTGGAAAAGAAGGTGTCTGGAAGGTCACCTGCCACATACCTGTGTATTTCACCAGCGTCCGACCAGTGGAGATCTCCCAGAGCTTAGCCACAGAGTCTTTCCCACTGGACAAGATATACTTGGAATTTTTGGAAAAAATAGCAGAGCAGACTTCAGCTCCATCATGTGCTTTCTCAAAGGTGGTGATGCAGCGGTTGGAGACCCCATCCCAGAGTTTGATGCAGCCATCCTTGCTGCCTGTCACGTACATGTTGGCGCTGGCGTTGTAGTTGACGGAGCAGATGGCGTCGGTGTGCTGGTCCTGGGGGTTGCAGGACACGAAGCACTGGAAGGTGTTGATGTCGTACAGACGAAGGGTTGGGTGCTGGGTCCCCACCAGGATGAAATCCCCAGAAGGGTGGAAGGAAATGGAGCGTAACATCTCTGCTTCCTGTTGGATTAAAAACGCACGGCGAGGTGAGGAAGGGTCAGTGCTGGTGGTGCACAAACTGGAAAATGGTTCCTGTGGGATTGGAATGACAGGCTGCCCGTGGCTGTATTGTAGTTTTTGTCCTAGAGCAGCCTGCAGTGCCCCCTTATTTTGGGATATCACACCCCCCAAGCCCACCACCACCTAATCCCAAACGCTCCCCTGAAACAAAGATAACAGAATTGACCTCCAAGGTAATTCAGACTAGAGTTGGTCTAAAGAATGAAAAGCTGGTAGGCTCTAGATTCAAAAACAAGTGTCCATGATGCACAGAATTAAGACACAATGTCTGTAATGTCTGCAAATGTTTTACCTAACCCTAACCCCTGATGCACAGCTCAGCTCACACCACCCCTCAGCACTCAAACATCTGAGCTGTGGCTGCTCTGAGCAGTATCTCACCTGGATGTATTTGAAGGCTCTTTTGGCAGAAGGTTTTGAATAATCAAACAATTTAAGTGTGTAGTCCCTTGAGCCAGATGCCAGGATCTGCTCTGTTGGGTGGAAAGCTAAACACGTCACTTCATCCACGTGGTCGTACAGAGTCCGGATCACAGGGTGGTTCTCCATGTTCTGCTGTGCTGTCTCATTCATCATGACCTACAAAAAACATTCAACATGTTGCTGTTAGAAAATAAAGCAGGTTTTTGACAGGAAAAGTAGGTTTCAGGCTTGCCGGAGTGGCTGAACAGCAGCTCCTTTCTGACACAACCAGGCACACAATCTGTTCCCTTGGTTGTTTGAAGCCCTTTATATAACAAATAAGATCCCTGTATCTTTACAAAGGTCGAAACAACTTGGCTCAAGGACAAACTACTGCAGTAGCAGAGAACTGATGTAAGAAAACATCACCTTCATAAACAGCCCAAAGCAAAACACTGACTGCTGGAAAAACTGAGAGAAGCTGCACGAAAACTGCAGTTCTTTGCTGAGAGTTTGGTGTGTGCTCTGTGCAAAAAAAATCCTTCTTTTCATTGCCACCTGATAACTGCCTTGGAGAAAGATAAAGCAAATCAATCTGTGAAATAATTCTGAAATTCCACTGAAAACACAGGGGCTGAAGAGACCACAAGTGGATTTAACATGAACTGTGCTCAGACAACACAGCCATGCTCAGCACCCAGCAGAAGCCACTTCTGGCTCAGCTCTCTCCCTGCTGCCAGGGGTGACACCAGTGTCTTTGCCCTGGTTCTTCTTCCTTCCAAGGGACTTCATGAGCAGCTGCTGCAGTAGGGAATATGTTGAGACAGGTATTTAGTGTGACCCACTGAGGCGGCCACAAGCCACAGACATGATGGGGAGAGAACTACCAGAGTGGTTACAATTCCTGAGTTATTCCAAGAGGCATGGCATGGACAGGATTCCCGAAGTGATTACAACTCATTATCTCAATGAGCATGACATAGATAGGATTCCCAGAGCGATTACAATTCATTATTTTAACAGGCATGGAATGGACAGTGATTACAATCCCTTATCTCAATGGGCACGGCACAAACACAATTCCTAGAGTGATTACAATCTCTCACCTCCATGGGCATGGCATGGACACAATTCCCAGAGTGATTACAATCCCTTATCTCAAAGGGCATGGCACGGACAGGATTCCCAGAGTGACTGTAATTCATTATCCCAACGGGAATGGCATGGACACAATTCCGAGAGTGATTACAGTCCCTTATCCCAATGGGAATGGCATGGACACAATTCCTAAAGTGATTACAATCCCTTATCTCAACGGTCACCGGCACAAACAATTCCCAGAGTGATTACAACCCCTTACCACAGTTCCCAGAGTGATTACAACCCTTCACCACAATTAATTCCCAGAGTGGTTACAACCCCTTACCTCGATGGGCATGGCACAAACACAATTGCCGGAGCGATTACAACCCCTTATCACAATTCTCGGAGTAATTACAACGCACTACCTCGATGGGCACAGCACAAACACAATTCCCAGAGTGATTCCAAGCCCTCACCTCGATGTGCACAGCACAAACACAATTCCCAGAGTGATTCCAAGCCCTCACCTCGATGGGCATGGCACTCTTGGCCAGCATCCTCTCGGTGTCCAGGATTTTGATGGAGGCGTCGGCCGAGCCGGTGGCGATCAGCTGCCCGTCCCTGCTGTAGGTGGCCACGCGGCAGGGCCCCTTGTGGGAGGTCACGTAGCAGGTCTCGTACTCGGACGCCTCGGGGGACATGGTCTGCACGTCGGCGTCGAACTCCAGGTCGATGCCGGTGCCCGGTGCCACGGTGTCGGAGCGGCCGATGGCGTACTGCACGGCGCTGTCGTCGTTCTCCATGCCTGGGGACACACAGGGCACTGCTCAGCCCCCTCTGCTCCTCAGCCTGCTCCAGGGAAGGCTTTGGCAAAGGCAGCCCGAGGGGAGGGAGAGCTGCGCTGGCTGAGCAGGTTTGGTCACACACACGGCGCTGGGGAGAGGATGAGAGCTGGGCTGCACTGGAGCGGGCACAGCTCCTAACTCTGGGAATACCCCAGGGAAAACTGCAAAGTGCTGATAAATGCACTGAGAATCACTCACTGACCATGGACAGACTCCACGTCAGCTTTTCACAGGGGAGCAACAATCCCCAACACTACTACTTGAGTTTTAAGGCAAAGAACCCAAAGAATTTATTGATTATTTTTCTATTTTATTGCACTGAAGCCAAACTATCACAGCACTGTGAGGAAAAAAAATTTGCTGGTCCTCAAGCCCACTTCACAGACTTGTATCTTTATTTCCAGGATGCAGCTACAGACCAGAGAGTTCAGCACTGGAAGTGGCAACAGAGCAGACACAAGTTTTCAGCCTAGTGGTGATTTTTTTGCTGCTTCCATCTGCTCATTTCAATTCTAAAATTTGTATTTCAAACAAACACAAAGCGTCACAGATCTGTATCCTCAGAACTCAGCTAGTTCAGGCAGCAGAACCAGTTGAGCTACACACATGGTGTCATGGCCAGAGCTCTTCCAGGACTTGGTCAGCTTGTTCCAAGAGCAGCTCAGGGGTTTTCCCTGTTCTCTCTACACTACAGCACTTCCAGAGGGAACTACAGGGAGAGAATAGTGAAGCTGTTTCCTAGGGACTGATAAATAAAAGCCAGCAAAGATTGCCAATGGAAGGACTTGCTCCCTTTCCAACATTGTCAGACAGAACCAGATAGAAATTACTCATTTCTAAAGTCAGCAGAACTGTGAGGCTGAGATTTCCCTCAGATCTGTGGGCTCAGTGGTTCCATTCACTGGGATGCTTTGAGAGGGTTGCTGCTCACCCAGAACCCTGAGTGTCCTTAGAGGAGTTCAAACAGATTTGGGCAACGCTCAGGGATCTGGATTGCTCTTAATGAAACAGGAACGTCCTTCAAAAAACCCCACAGAGGCAAAGGCCCAAATGTACAAGTGTTGTGCTATTACCAGACACCACTTTTGCATCAAAGGTGTCTTTCCTGTGACACCAACCTCTTAATTCACTGGGGAGTTAGAAACTAGACTTTTATGTCAGCTTTTGATTCCAGCTTACCTAACTTAATTAGGTGCAGCAGTTGCTCAGAGGGTGCACAGACAGACTGTGGTTTGATCTCATTTATCAAGCCATTGGCAATGTTGATGTATCCATCATAGAGCAGCTGACTAATTATCAGTTTGTAAAGTTGCTGACGGTCTTTCAAACTGACTTTTGTCCTATACATTGTGAGCAGGGACTGCCTTGGGGGGGCCTGGAATGAAGAACAAAAATCACATACAAGAGAGTTGCATGAAACCACCAGAACCTTGGAACACATCTCAGGGCAGGCACCAAATACTGCTGCAGTTTTGGTGAAAAGCAGAAATGGGGGGAGGAAAGCGGGGAGGGGAAAAGAGGAGGAAAAAAGGAGAGAAAGAAGAGGAAAGCAGGAAGAAAAGGCAGGAGAAGGAAAGGAAAAGGGAGAGGAGAGGAGAGGAGAGGAGAGGAGAGGAGAGGAGAGGAGAGGAGAGGAGAGGAGAGGAGAGGAGAGGAGA
>JAOTQP010000841.1:12764660-12793547 GCA_026413545.1 Cichladusa arquata
GGGCGCGGCGCTACGCAAAGTGCGTAACGCGCCGCGCGGCGACAACGCCGGCGGAGGGGCGGGCGCGACGCGTGCGCAGGAGGCAGCCAATGGGCGGGCGGGCCGCCCGCGGCAGGAGCCAATCAGCGTGCGCGGGCCGCGGGAGCGCGGCCAATGGCGGGCGGCGGGGGTTTAAAGGGGTATTTAAGGCGCGGCGGTTTGAATTCAAACAGCTCCGGCGGCGCTGAGGCGGCGGGGCTGGGTGAGTGCTGGGGCCTGGCTCCGCGGCGGGGCGGGCAGGGGGGTATGGATGCAGCACCGCTATCGATAAGGGTTATAACTGATAAAGGATTTGTTGTATTGTGTGCTCTGCTCTCTGACCGCGCTGGCTCCTCTCGCCCGCAGGCAGAGCCGTGCGTGCCGCTGCCGCTATGGACAGGAACGCCAAGGAGAACCACGCCGCCTACCCCGGCCGCGCTGCCAAGGTAAAGGTATAAAACATATAAAACACGCGCTTTGTGTTCCTCTTCCTGAGCAGTTTCCTTTGCTGGATTGTTGCTCGATGCCTGGGAGTTTGCTATTAAAATTCTGGTCGGTTCAGGAGTGGTGGTTTTTAGTTTTTGCTTGATGGATATGTTTCTCCCCATCATGTATTAAGTACAGGTTTCGAGCTGTTTTTTATCTTTCGGTAGCTTTCTCCTGGAGAAAACAGCTCCGAGATTACTTTTTAATTTATTAGTATTAGCGTATCTTATTAAATGGGGAAATGCTTCTTATATTTTAACCATTTAAGAGCCTTTAAAGAAAAAGCGAGTGTGCATAATTAAATTACTTTAGATACCATTTTTTAAAGCAAGCACTGTGTCAGTGTCTCTATTGAAAATCACGTGCAGCAGTGCTCAAGATCACCCTAATTATGTATTTTTTCCATTTAGAAATACAACTGCTTTCTCACTATTTTACATAAAACCAAAGTTTTTGGAACAGCATAAGCAACCACTCAGTACATGAGTTTTTAGTGTTTTGTTTAAGAGTTTTGTGTGGTTTAGCTATCCTGAACGGGGCTGTAAAGGTTTTGGTGTGCTGTTGCACAATTAACGGTTCATCGTTTCTCTTTGAAGGTTGCCAATCCCATCGGGGATGCCCCCAGACGTGTCCCTGTGTCCCAGCATTCAGCCCAGAGCCGGTTACTGGCCAGTGGAGCTCCAGCACGTGTTCTGTGTCCTGCAAACTTTGCCCCGAGGGCTCCTGTGCAAGCCCAAAAACCTGTATTGGCAACTCAAAAAGTGTCCAACAGCCAAACCACGCAGCAGCTCCGACCCAAACCGCCCCAGCAGGCGACTGTGAGACCTCAGGCTGCAAGCAAGAGCAGTGAGAAACCTGCCCAGGCTGCAGCACCTGGTAATTCTGAGGATGATTTACATGTGACCACAGCTGTGATGCTCAGGATGCTCCTAAAGCTGCTGCTGATCCAGGGACAGTCCTGGAGGGAAGTTCTTGGTTGTGCCCCCAAACAGAAGAGCAGCACATGGTTCACCTGGGGTGTTGCTGCACCATCCTTGTGAATTTGTCTCCAAATTAACCAGTTAGAGACAATCTGGTGTTAAAGACTTCCTGGTGCTTAGCAGCCAGCTGGGAGTTAATATAATTGGCACTCAGACCTCACAGGTTTTCCAAGATTCATGCACAAAAATGCTTTTGTTTGGGGGTGGGGGGTGTGAAGAATTAATGGGCTTTTAGTCTCAGAAAGCTTTAAAAATTACACTTTGCCAGCACTGCTTCTTTCCTAGCAGTCAGCTGTGATTGCTTAAAATGTTGTTGAATGGATTCTAAAAGCAGCTTCAGATGATGCACAGGGGTTAGATTTGCTCCCATGTGTGTGTTTGTGGGTCTGGTGCATAAATTGATTTCCTTCTCTGTACACAGCAAAAAACCCTGAAGCAGAAAGCACCTCTAAACAGAAAAGTGAAGAGACTGCCAAGAAGAAAACTGAAGAGACCAAAAAGAAAAGTGAAGAAACTAAAAAGTAAGTTTAATGCCTAAATTCTAGATAACCAAGCCCTGCTGGAGCTCCTGTGGAGCCTGGTGACCCCCACACTGCAGACACAACACAAGGAATGCTGCCTTTGACCTGATAATTGTCAGGAGCAAGGGTTTGCTGCAATCTGAAGAAAACTTTGGGCTAAATGCAGAGTAGCTCTTCCCATGGGGTAGCATTGATAGATATCATGAGTTGTACTCCTGAAAACAAAGCCTCCTTCATCTAGGCAGGAGGCTGGAGTCTAATTTGGGATGAAATTGGTTTTGTTTATGGCAACTTTAAATTGTTTTGCCATGCCCTGGTGATATGTCTGCATTAGGTGAATCTAAACAAGCCCAGCTAGGTAAACAATCTTCATTTTGTAGTACTGTGGTTGGTATAGTGTCTGCAAAAACTCCAGGAAGGAAGAAAATAACTTTTAGAATTTCCTTTTGAAGAATCTCAATGCCTATTTTATTCTCTTAATGTTTTCTTAATGACTGATATTGAGCTTTTAACTTTCCTCTTGCAGAAGACAATGGTCTCTTGATGATTTTGAAATTGGTCGTCCTCTGGGGAAAGGAAAATTTGGGAATGTGTACCTGGCACGTGAAAAACAGAGCAAATTTATCCTTGCCCTGAAAGTGCTCTTTAAAACACAGCTTGAGGAAGCTGGTGTAGAACATCAACTACGAAGAGAAGTGGAAATACAGTCTCATCTTAGGTAAACTTTAGTGACTATTTATTCTGCTTTGTTTGCATCCAAATAAGGTAACCTTGATTATGATAAGGTTTCTTCTTATGATAAGATTTATTTGTGTGTGATCAGCTGAAATTCCTGTGCTTGCCTTGAGAGTGGGGGGGAGCAGGACAGGGAAATGAAAGGTTTTGGATAAACCATCTGGTTCAGAAGAACATTGAAATCTCTTTGCAGGCACCCCAACATTCTCAGATTATATGGCTACTTCCATGATGTGACAAGAGTCTACCTGATCCTGGAGCATGCACCTCGTGGAGAAGTCTACAAGGAACTTCAGAGGCTCACCAAGTTTGATGAGCAAAGAACTGCTACTGTAGGTTGTTCCAGCTTCCTCTCCATTCTGTGTGTCTGGAGTATCTGCAGGATAGAGCCAAGCTCTGTGTTCTGCTGGGGGAACTGAGATTCCTTAGCTGCTAGTTGGCATCTGGGCAGGGAATAATTGGGAGGATTTAGTGCTGTACAGGAATTTATGTTCAGAATTGCTTAATGCTACAAGGCACAGCCTGTATTGCCAGGCTTCAAGGGTTAAGGGTTAACTTAAAGTTATAATTGTGCCTAAAAATGGCTATGCTGCAGCCAGATAAACTCAGGTGACAATGTCTCAAAGATTGTGGCTTACATGTTTTCTTTCTGCACCCAGTACATCACAGAACTTGCAGATGCTCTCTCGTACTGTCACTCCAAGCGTGTGATCCACAGAGACATCAAGCCAGAGAACTTGCTGCTTGGATCCAATGGAGAGTTAAAAATTGCTGACTTTGGGTGGTCTGTGCATGCTCCATCCTCTAGGTGAGAATTCAATCTCTTGTGCAGTGAAATCCTTCTGTAGTGTCACTTTTTGTGTTATGCCCTTGTGGAAGGGAGATGTGTGGGAACTTCTTGAAATACTGGGGGAAAAAGCTGCTACAACAAAGGTTCTAACAGGCAGCTGGTGTGACAGAGAAGTGTTGTTATCCTGGTTTGTAGTTCAAACCTTGGTGACCCTGACAGGAAGGTTGGTGTAGGGTTACTGTGGTTCCTGGAATGATAAACCTGCCCTTGGACTCAAACATCACACTGGAAATGTGGTTATTTCTTAGAGGGTGGGAGGAACAGATTTGTTCTAGCACATGGGGTGAAGAAAGGAGCTAAGACTGACTGATTGCAGGGACTGAGAGACTTTCAGGAGAAATAGAAAATGTCCTGCTGGCTTTTCTTTCCCAGCTGTTCTGGTGGTGCTGAGTCTATTCAGGTGGACTGCACTGAGGTACAGATGATTGCCAGCATTAGTTCTTATCTGGCTATTGAAATAGATCCTCTAATTATCTTAATCAATTATTAACTTGGACTTTTCTTCAGGAGAACAACTCTCTGTGGAACACTTGATTACCTGCCTCCTGAAATGATTGAGGGAAGAACACATGATGAAAAGGTGGATATTTGGAGCCTGGGAGTTCTGTGCTATGAATTCCTTGTAGGGAAACCACCTTTTGAAACACAAACCTATCAAGAAACCTACAGAGCTATTTCCAGGGTAAGTGCTTATCTGGATTAGCTGGGTCATGCTTCTAGTTCTAGAAAGGTTTCAGCAAACCTAAGTTTGAAGCATAATGAAAACAAACACAATAATATACAAATACTTTCACAAGGAGTGAGAAGCTTGTTCAGGGTTAGAATGAAGTGATTTGATGTCATCTCAGTAGGCAGAAGGTGCACAGCTTTCAGAGTGTAACTTGGAGGTTGAGTAGAGCCCTTTGGTTCTAATTTTTAATGTGCTTTCTTCCTTAGGTGGAATTCAAGTTTCCTCCATTTGTAACAGAAGGTGCAAGGGATTTAATTTCCAAGCTGCTGAAGCACAACCCCTTCCATCGCCTGCCCTTGAAGGATGTGCTGCTCCATCCCTGGATCACAGCCAACTCTACCAAGACTCCCACCAGCAGGAAGAGTGATGGTGCTGCCCCATCCAAAACATAGTGTTAGGAGGGTGACTTGTGGGGGATCAAGAGGAACCTTGTACTGTGACTACTGTAATGCTTACAATAGGAAAAGCAGGTCTGGGAATCTAGTGGCAATTGGGATGCAAATCCTTGGGTTGGCTGATGTCTTAAACTCGAATTGCAGCATAACTTTATTTGATTTCTAGCTGGAGCTTGTGGAATATTTAATGTACTTGAAATCAGTTCCATGTGGGCCAGGTTTGCTGATATAAGTATGAAGCTGTTGGAGGCTCTTGTGCTGAAAATGGTTTGTTGTTCCATCACAAGGAAGTTGTTCTGGCTTGTGAACAGTGCAATATCCTGGAGATGCCTGCTCCTCCTTCCCTGGGCTGCTCAGGGTCTCTTACCTGTGGTATAACCTGAAACTGAGCAGGGTGAATGCCTTTAAGTGTTCTAAAAATGATGTGGCAATTGGTTTTTGTCTCTAGTTTTAAATGTGAGCACACAGTTTGTAAAATAAAGACTTGTTATACTGCACCCAGCAGGGTGAGGTTCTGTGGCACAGCTGGGCTCCTGCTCCCAGAGGTGAATTCCCAAAGTGTAATTCCCACCTCTGACAAAAAGAAAGCTCCAAGTTTCGCTTACACCATCCCACAACCTCAATTTAGGATAACAAGGTAAGTACCAAATGTGTTGCTACTTAACCTGCTTGCTTTGGCCTGCTCTGTCCTTTTCTCAGTGAATTTATTCAAAAATCTCCCATCTGATAACATTTTCCAGCCCTTTCTCTCAGAAGTGCTTTCAGATCATGTGTAACAACACTAGATGTGTTTATAAGTCAGTCTTTAAAATGGACCAAGGGTCAGCCCCCTTGCCACCAAAATCAAGACAAACTTTTCCAGTAAAACACTTGAAGCAAACTAAGAGAAAGCAATTTATTGTTTTTTTCAATCTAAGACTTTTTGCTATTTTACAAACAATTTTAAAAAAATGATCCTTCTACAAGCAAGGATTCCAGAATTCAAAATATATTCTCGAATTAATTTAAAATATACTTTGCAAAAAACTTCATCAGAACAAACTGCCACTAGTTTATACAACCATAAAAGTAATCAGAATTCTGGCCATAATTTATATGAAGCTGTTTCTTTACACCAAGAAGACTCTAGCTTAGAGTTGGTACCTTCTACTGACTTTTAGGTACATTTATTTAAAATTATTTCAGCTTTATGAAAAAAACTTAATATTCTTTCTCTCTTACAAGATGAAACATCCTGCTCATAAATTATTCTAACTGAAGTAGAGAAGGCTGCCTCAGAGATATTTTGGAATTCTTATCCTTGGTCCACATGAAACCTGTGACTTTCTGTGGGGGGAAGGAGTTAAGGTGCAATTTCATGTTCTAGCTGAGGGGGAGGCAAGAGGCTGCTCATAACAAAAAGTTATTTGCTCCTTTCCTCCCTCAGCCACTTCTCATCAAAACTCCACGCTTCCTTCTTCTCTATTCACTAAATTTTAGCAAAAAATTAAAAGCAGCAGGGTATTTTCCTGCTATTTTACTTAAATCGGAGCTCTGTCGGAGCCATCCTGGGGTAATGCAAGCACAAAGAATTCAGAAAAGAGCAGGCAGCAGGTCCCAAACAGCAGCACAGGCCTGAGCCCAAAATCCAGGCTTACCCCAGTGTGACACTAATTTATCTGTTTTGGGATCAGTGCTCAGGTTAACTGGAAGATGGAATGTGGATGTCCACATCTGTAAACACATTTTCTACCACCAGAGTCCCCATAAGGAAAGGCAAAAACCCCTCATTGCTACATTCACCAGTCTCAGCCCAAAGCACAGGAATTCTTCTGGGCAGCTGGGAATTGGAATGTTTGGATTTCAGGTGCTGGGGTTAGTTTTAAGGTTTAAAATAAAGGTTTCCAGTAAAAAGCCAGATCTCAAAATCTTAACACCAGCTTCTCTCTGCCTTGATTCTGTTTGGAGGATGTTCACATAGCTAATTCTGGTTACATTGATTTTAGTAGACTCAGGATTTCTTCTGAGTCTATTGACATTTAAACAACAAAAGGACTTTAGTAAGGCTGGCTCCCAGCCAGCACATTTTCATACAATACAATCTTGGACTATGGAAGCACTACACAAAGTTTCAGAACAGTGCTTCATCTATTGTGACTAAAGCAATTATGACTGCAATAATTAATCATATGGGTACTCCCACTGAAGTGACTTCAGTGCCTGTGTTGTACTGCAAGAAGGGCTGTAATAAAAACCTCTTCCAGCAAAAGAAACACCCACCTGCCACTTCAGAGTCCAAAACACCCTTATCAAGAGACCTACCCATGGAGTGAGATATTGTTGATTCTGCTGGGAAGAGAATCTCACAGTTTCTCAGCTACACAGTAATAAATGAATAATATGAATCTGTTTTGAAGAGAAAAAAAGAATGCTCAAAAAGCTGGATTATGAAGACCCAGACCTATCAAAAAGCTGGATTATAAAGACCCAGAACTCTGCTCATTGTCAAGCATTTATATTCCCACTTGAAGTGCAAACCAGATCCCATCTGAACAGGTTTTTCCTAAGAAAAAATGGCAAAGGGGAAAGGAGACAAGGACAGTACTTTTCACAGTGCCATCTACCTGGAAGAACAAGTAAGAAGCACAAGATGAGCTCAACCTGAACCCAAACAAGTCTTTTAGAGAATCTCTGCAGCTGCAGAGGGAGGTGGGCGGGGAGCACTGGAGAAGCAGGAGGGGCTCAGGGGCCCGAGGCCGGCGGTTTGAAGAAGCCGACCTTGCGGCAGTAGCGCACCAGGAAGGGCACGGCCACCACGGTGATGCTGATACGCACGGGGGCGAAGAGCTTGTGCACAGCATAGGCCAGGACAAAGGTGCTGGTGCCAGCTGCCATCCTGGACTGCAGAGAGGCCTCGCTGAAACCCAGCCTGAACAGAACGGCGCCCATGTCCACACCGCTGCGGAAACACAACGCTGTAAGAATAGCACGAAGTGTCTCTGATCTGCCTCGCGACCATCATCAGAGACTGAGACTGGGACCCCACCACCTGAGTTCTGGCCTGGCTGAGGTGGATGCCTGCCAAGGACTGTTTGCAGGTGCTTGCTGCTGCCACGGTACGCTGTGCCCGAGCAGGGTGCTGCTTATAGCGCCCTGTTCCTGCACCTGCGTCATGGAGCAACACTCTCCACATACAATAGTCCATAAATCTCCCACCTTTTGGCCAGAGGCCACTCGCTTTGGAAAAGGACTATAAAAAGTGACTTTCCTGAAGAGACTTTGAGATCTCTTTCTCCCCAACGGATTGAAGACGCGTCTGTCGTCGGACGACCACGAGGATGCGTCCCGTCTGTTGGTAGCTATATCCCACCCTTTCTCTCTTCTATCACAAAACTGAATTGTTTTCACACAAAAAAATGCATTGCTGCTTTCTGCTGAATAAAACCTGTGTCTCTTGCTTTTGTCTTTTTGCACCCTGGGATCAAAGGAACCATCATGATTCCCTCTCGGGTTGAGCGGATCGTGACAAGCGCCGCTTTAGGTTAGGAGAAAAAATAAACACAGCACTTTGTATGTTCACAAAATTTCATGTGTCATGATTCCTACTCAGCCTTTAGAGATAAAATGTCTCTGCAAAGTGATTCATAAAAAGTTAAGGTGAATTTGTGCTGGAATATTTTCTTCCCAAATTTGATGTTAAACTCTGTTCTGTGTCTTCGGGAAATTGATCACCTAAGTGCAAACCAAATGAGGTACCCGCTGCAAAGCTTGGTGTTCCAACAGAGGTGTACAAAATGACATGATCTAAAATCTAGCAAGTGAAGGAAGTGTTAAAGATCTCTAATGGGCATTATCCACCAAGTTCATTAATATAGACATAGCAGATTTCATCAGGGATTCAACCATACCTAAAGGAAAAAAAAGTTCTCATCCTGTGCCACAATGTAGCAAACAGGAGAAATCAGGCACTCACATATTCCCACTGGAGGCAGGGATAAGCAGCAGGGAATGTTTGGGATAAGTTCCCCTGTCTCAGCTGGAATACCTCGTGTAACTGATGAATTCACACACACACAGTTCCCCACCTGACTCCTGCATAGTTCTCCCACATTTTTACTCTAATCTAGTTCTAGTGGCTGTTATTTTCTGCAGTTCAACTGCACAAACTGTGTTCAACACTCAGAAAAATACATTTATCTCTAAGCCCCAGAGCACTTTTTGGCTCTATCTCTCCAGACCAAGCAAGAACAAAAGATATCTGCAAAACAAATACACTTTCTGCCCGGTCAGTTATGTTGGTGCTGTGTCTGCTGTTTTCCCTGCTGATTGCAAAATGACCATGTACAACTCCCTTGTCTCATGCCTGATGGGAGATCAGGTCCATTTATGGACCTACCCATACTCAAAATTCAGGAGGTAACTATAGATCCAATAGGCATAAAGTGCCTGTCTCCTGTCAGAGATAAGCACAATGGTAAATGTATTTTACTTTTACCACTACCTACAGCTGTACAAACCTCACCTTGACACAGCCAGGTAGAAGATTCCCAGAGATACTAAGGAAATTCCAACATGGAAGGAAACCCCTACAGCACCATATTCTTTAAAAATTTGCTTCAGCTGCTGGGATTTGTTGAGTTTCTTGTCTTCAGCACTGGGATCAGTGGCTGTCTTTTTGAGGGGTTCAGCTGCACCCTAAAAAGAAAACAATTAAAAGCATTTGTTAGCATTATGCACAAGATCATATTACAGTTAGATGAAATAATGAAGTAAGTGTCTTGCACGCAGAGGGATTTGGGAAGACAGAACTGACTTCTGCTCCTCCACATCAGCACAGCAGATGCTGTGACAGCCCAGACAACTTCCCTTCTCCCAACTATTCCTGTCAAAGGAATGCACCGAGCTTGGTGTAAACTCTTACACAATTCAAGTTTCATAATTAAAACCAGATTATTCGATCCAAACGTGTGCCAAGGCACACCCACACAGCTGCTGGAGCCACGAGACTGAGGTGTGAGAGATATTTGCTTCCACCCACTGCTCAGCTTTACCCAGTGACTCCTTGGAGCACAGCTTTTGGTTCCAGGGCTAAGCAGCCAGTGGCACTGGAAACCCACCTGGTGCCACTTAATAACAGCTCACTGATGTCAGATATCCATCCTTTAAATTCCTGTAAATCCTGATCAAAGGAACAACTGCAACTGTTCACAGCAACAAGCAACTCTGTTCCTACATTGTAGACAACCACTGCAAGGACCTGCCAGGGCTGGTGTCAAGAGCCCAACTGCACTGAAAATGTTTGTCACAGTAGAAGCCACTGATAGACTTTTATTCGAGTACATTCCGAGTGCAGAACTTCATACTAAACCATATCCCAAAGCAAACTGAAAAGAAATCAAAGGAGGGCATGAAATACTGACAGAAAGAAATAATTTCCACAAAAACCTCAGGATTTGTCTCTTATTAGTCAGCAATTGTCAGGAAAGATCAGAGGACTCAGCAGCAGTCGTGACAATGTCACAGCCACCACAGGACAGGTAAAGCCACCAAGTGCCTGCCACCACTGCCCCACAGCGGTTTCAGGCACACAAATTAGAATAAAAAATATTTTTTATTAATTCTTGGACTTATTAAGATTGTAAATTAGCATACAAGACAGTCTTGCAACCCACATGATAAGCACACCACTCGCTCAAACCCTAAACCCCAATTTGTTTGCTGCTTTTCTCTTTGGTAATTATTTGGGTTGTTTTATATTCCATTTTGACAGGAAGTCATACAAATACAGAAACAGGAAATTGTGTAGCTCAGCTTATCCTGATTCTTGTAGTTCTAAAATTTTCAAGCATAATGGATAATTTTGGACGGTTTTTTTGCGGCTCATGCGCTCTGGATGTCTTACGGAAGGATCATAAGGACTGAAAAAATTGCTTGTTCCGATCTTCCAAGTCCATTCCAATCCACAGGCTCTCACACCAGGAATGGTATTGAAGAAAAATGTAAAAAAAAGAACTTCAACAGATATTATTTGGAGTACCCAGGGCAGTCATGCACGGAATAATGTCCAGCTTATCAAGTAAAGCTGCTGCCTATTTCCATGTCACTCTGCGACAACATTTCAGCTAAAAAGCCGATTTTGTTCGCGTCATTCCGGCGATTTAAAGCACGAAAACACATTTAAAACACCCCGTATTTAGATATAAAAGCATATCCAAAACACCCCGTAATGCTTCGCCGCAAACCACGGCGCAAATTGCGCTGGGGCATTAAACTGCAGAAAGCTCACACCGACAACGTGCCCACAGCAGGTGCAAACCCGCTCCCCCAGAAACCCGAACACGATTCACTGATCCCATGAGGATGGGAGGGCACGGAGGTGATGATACCTCTAAAAAACCCCTTAAAGACAGCCCCGAAAAGCTGAGGAGCACTTTTAGATTGGGGTATTTGGGCCCCTGAGGCCTCACGTACCTTGGAGCTGGCGCGGAGCGGGAGCGCGGCCCGGGCGGGGCCCAGCGGCGGGGACAGCAGGGAGGACAGCGGAGGGGACAGCGGAGGGGACAGCAACGGGGACAGGCGGCACAGGCGGTACATGGCGGCACGGCCCCCCTCACAGCAGCGGGGACAGGCGGAACAGGCGGTGCATGGCGGCCCGGCCCTCACGGCAGCGGCCCGGCCCCCTCACGGCAGCGGGGACAGGCGGTACATGGCGGCCCGGCCCTCACGGCAGCGGCCCGGCCCCCTCACGGCAGCGGGGACAGGCGGTGCATGGCGGCCCGGCCCCCTCACGGCATGCCTGGCCGGGACGGGCACACGCCCCGTCCGCCTCATTAAAGCCGCAGCGTTCGTGTTCGTGAGGCGCCCCTGGCACCGCGGGCTCGGCCCGGCCGCAGCCGCCGCTGATCGCGGCAAACCTGCGCCCACTCTCACAGACAAGGAGTCCGTCCTAACAGTCTAATCCTTCCCTCTTTCATTTTGAAATAATTTCCCCTCTTCATGTTGCTCCAGGCACTTATAAATACGCAGAGCTACGGAATATCCTGAGTTGGAGGAGGATGATCCAGTCCAGCTCCTGGCTCTGCAAGGACACCCCAACAATCCCCAACAAAACACAGGGAAGAAATTAGATGAAATTTCTTAGTACTGGATTAGAAACAGAAATATTTTTGTTGTCAGTGGCTAATAAATCCTTAAAATATCTTGTAACCGTAGGTCTTGTGACTTGGCCAAGCTCTCAACACCTGTAACAGGAACTCACATTTTCTGTAGGAGATAAGAAAAACAAACCTCTTTCAAAGCAACCAGAAGTCCCATCTCTCTGCCTCAGAATCCCCACACAACATGGTGGGAGCAAAAAGCCCGCAAACTGCGATCACAAGTATTTAATCCCTGCATTTTCCCGAAATGACTGCCTGCTATCACAAACACAGCAGATCATGGCAGGGTGAAGAGTGAATATCCCTGAATCTGCACCCCAAGGCTGAGCCCCAGCAATAAAGTCCTGCTCTGTCCCAGCTGCAGAGCCTTTCCTCCTGTGATATATATGATATAATGTAATTCGTGTAAAGTTGTACAATAATGTAGAATAAGCAATGTTTGTATGAATAAAAAAATAAAGAAAAATCACAAACCAAAAAGAGGACCGCGGACGAAAAGGACTCAGATTGCTTCATCACATCATTGTAACATCCAAAAAGCAGGGCAGCCCGGATTGACAATTCAATAGATGGAGCCGGAGATGGCTCTTTCAGGAACCGTCCAGGGAGCACCCAAACGATGAGAACCCGACAAGCACTCACAATTAAGATAACCAGAGCCATCGGGAAAAATACATCTGAATGCCAGCTTCCCTAAACCAAGACCTGCAAGATATATCTCAATTCCATCTTCCTGTAAACCTGAACCTGCCTTCATCAGAATTCATATTCTCCCAGAATATGCTTTTGTCCAGCCCAACGCAATGAAAGAAAACCACATGAATATGCGGAACGATGAAAGAAGACAAAGACCTCTGCTCTGGGCTAAAAAAACTGTATAAAAACTGGGCTGACCAAGGCGATGTTGTGAACATTGGGGGATCTGATGCAAAAGGAATCAGATCAGAGTGTGCTCACCCGGCGCTGGTCCCGGGCTCGGCGCTGTCCCTTTTGGATAGTGGCTATCGAGGACCGTATTTCGGTCGCAAAATAAATATCGCTTATTTTGATCATATTTAATTCGGCTTGATCTCGTTTTTATCTGTAACACTCCTCAGGCACGCCGTGTTTGTGCAGCCATGGGAGTCTGGGACAATGGGAGAGCTGTGTTGGATAAATGGGATGGGTTCTCTCCAGAACAGTTCAGGAGCAGGAGTGGAGCTGCACAGGGCAGCACAGCGTGGTGCAGTGCTGCTGTTGAGTGCAGGGCACCACAGAACAGATGGGTTGATTCAGGGAGCATCTCAGGGGAAGAGAGGCAGAGGGCTTTGCTTGTATTGAAACGATCTGTTCTGTCTCAAGAGCACTGCCAGTTCCAGGGCTTTACACTGCCTGGAGTCCTTGCTTCATAAATCCAGCCACTCTCTGAATGCTTTGGAGAAGAACAGTTTCTCAGAACACAATTTCAATGTTTATTACTGCTCCAAAGTCTTGAAAGTGGTTAGCTTTTTTCCTTCTGCCTTCACTCAGAGTCAGGATTGAACGCGCAAGAGATGGATTTTCTCGTTCAGACTTGGTTGTTTATTAAATTTTACTTAAAGTACAGAGAGTTCTGCAACACTTCCAGTTATCAAGCCAAAAGTGAGAAAATGGAGGCGAATCTAGCTACAAGGTCTTTTAAAGGCTAACTATCCAATAAAGAGCTAACACCTATATAAAAATATAAATAATTTATACTTTTGACCCAATGACCAAACACCTGTGATTTGCACTGCAGTACTTGCCATCCAACCAAAAACTGCTGCCTGAAATCATGAAAAGGGAACAAGGAAGAAAGAGACAACACCCAAGAACCTCCATCTTATCCCATACCTATTACTGTATTCTAAAACCCCAAATTCAAAACCCTTCACTATGTGAAATCACACACTTCTATTCTAACTACGCACCCGTGACTTTAACTCCATCACTCAAATTTGGAAGCCTTCTCCAAGGCCTCAAGTCCAAAGCAGTGTTCTTTTGAGGGTCAGTGTCAGAAAGCACAGAAAGTTTAAAACTCCCAGGCTTCTGGCTTCCAACACCAAAGCAGTTTGCTGTGTGTTTTCTGTGACTGTTTACACACCACCAGAGCAGACAGATGGTATTGGCATGGCAGTGCTCTGAGCAGAGCACACTACAACTTTGTCCTTTTTCTGTCTGAATAGTAGAAAAATCCCAGGAGTTAATTCTGGTCTCAGTAAAGGAGCTGCCAGTGGCAGCTCTGGGCTCTGCACAGGGACACTGGGCACTTCCCTGTCTGTCTGGCAGATCCATCAGAGCTGTTGTGGGACAGAGACCACGCAGCTGCTCTCCTGAGACAGATGTGTTGCTGCTGCTGGACAAAAATCCTGGGCAAGTGCAGAAAAGAGTAGGAGGTCACTTAATGAGGCATGAAAGCATTAGGGCTGGCAGTTGTGTATGCTCAGCCTGGCTGTCTGCTGCCTCCAGATCTCAGTGGGAGGTTTTGCTTGGAAGCAGGAAGGAAGAATAAACACCCAGTGATATATGCTCAGTGAAAAAGGAGCAAACAGCCAGGCTGGAGACACCTTAATGTGAAGATGGTTTGTAAGTACAGGCAAAAAGACATTAGCTCTGTCCTGCTCATTGTAATTAAAACAAGGGAGAAGGTACAGCTTTCAGAAACAGCTCAAGAAAAGGCTTCTGCACAGACACACATATTTACAAACACCACTCAAAATGTTTTGGCGTCTACACTAAATGTAAGATAAACTGGAAAAAGGGGTGCTGCAAAATGCTAAAAAAATACACAGATCTCAACAAAGTGTTCTGCAGTCCTGAAACAAGAGCGTGGGGTGTGAGATGTGAACCCCAAATCCAGATGGGTCAGGGATGTGTTATTTAAAAATAAACCTAAATTACTTATGCTCTTTATCAACTGCATTTGTGCTCTGTCTGAACCCCTGTTCCCTCTCTCTGCCTGTCTCTATGTAAATATACTCTTTTTTTCCATTTGCAGTTTTCCAACAGCCAGAGAGTGCTGCTCTGCTTTTGTGTTGTGTTATTGCAGCCACTGTTTATCATCAGTAAGAGGAAAGCTGGGAATTGAGCTGAGAGCTATTGAAGAGGCAGTAAGTGTAATGTCACCAGGAGATTAATTTGAATTCCTGTGAGGCAAAGACTTTTCCATAATGATCATTCTCTATAATTTGTCAGAAAGGTTTGTCATGTTTTTATCAGAATGTGTATAATGTAGTAACACAGGGGGTACTCTTTATCAAGGTATCTATTATAAGCCTCTTAGATAATAATTTCCCTTCCATAATTTGACTTTCTGAAGTCAAAATCTCTCTTGGTTTGACAGCACTGTAGGAACAGTGACAAAACTGAAGTGTGCTCCAATGTGCAATTTCTGTAAGCAGAAATCCAGGCTGCAGAGTTGTTCAATCTGTGGTTTGCTGAGAATCCAAGCTAAATACAACCACTGATGCCTGTGGGACTCTGCAGTGAGCTGCTTTAGGAGTTAAATCCATTTGCTGGGGTAAATGTGAGCAGTAATTCAGTACCAGCTTGGGAGAATGTCTTAGCCAAACTACAAGGATGTTTTGATGATGAAGAAATCTTAGAAGTCTGCTAAGTTTTCTAAATTGCATAAGAGAAGATTCATTACACGTTTTCCAAGTGATTTAATCTACAAATAATTCAGGGATTGTGAATGTGCTGGTACCAAAATTTAATGTCTTCTAATGGGCACATAGGAATTGGTTCCTGTGTGAGAGTGGGAGGCAATTTCTTCTTCGTGCTGGAAGCTGTGTCATTTAGCATTATTACAAATGTACTAATGTCATGTATATAAATATAATGAGAGGAGCTGCAAACTGATCATGAACCTCATTTAGAACAGAAGCAAAGGTAAATTTTTTCATATTATAGTAAATTAAGGGCATGGCATGTGAACTAGTTGTAAGTTCACATGTTCTGTTCTTTAGTACATTGGCTTTTTCACATCATGTTCCAAGAGTGTTTGAATCATAAAGATGAGATAATGGGGCTAGTCGATAAGCTGAACAAGAATAAAAGTGATACCACGAAAGGAATATCCATATGTAGTTGATAAACATATTTATTAGTGAAGTTCTGGGTCACAGATCCTTGAGTACATACAATCAGCTTTCAGGGACATCCTTCTTCTCAAGCAAAACCAGTAGAAAGCTGTTAAATCTTGGCAAATTCTGTTTGAATGTTAGGATTGCTAAATCCAATTAAAGCCAGTCTGGGTATTTTCATCTCTGAGAGGACTTCAGGGCAAGAAAAGTTTCTAAACAGGACAGCAAAGAAGGAATGACTTGTTTCATTTACCTGGAAATCCTTAAAGAATGGGGCTGTGTGAGCCTGTCCTGGAGATCTGTGGGAATCTCTGATTGTCCAAGCAAGAGAACTGTGGGTTCAACTCAAATCCTCCTTAATCAGACAATTCATATGTGGGAGCCTCTGCACAAAGGGGAATTTCCCCTCCTCAGCAGCTCTTGCTATTTAACCCCTTAGTCTGGCTGGGCAAAACGAGGTGTAAAGTGAAAACAAAAGAAAATAGAAATGAGAATATCCATATTGCTCGAGTGGATGGGTTTTGGTGCTGATTCCCTGTGCGTGTGTGAAGGAGGAGACTGGTGCTGCTCCCTTGCTGTGGAGGAAGCAGAATCCTTTCAGCATCTTTGTCCCTTTGTCACTGAAGCTGCAGGAAAAACAAAAACCCTCCAACAATACTTTTAGTGTTAAAGAATGAAGGCATTACTTTATTCTGGCCAGATTCTTGTTGTACCACAGAAATAATTTCATTTACACATAGCCCGGGTATGCTGAGAAAATCATTCTGTACTTTTCACAAATTTTATGCAGTCAAAACCCACAGAGATTCATTGGTTCAATGTTCATCGGTTCCAAGTTACATAGTTCTTAGTATTTGGTTTCCTATTGGTGACAGATTGCTTCTGATGCTAATTAGGTTCTCATTCTTTTCTCTTCTTTCCCAGACCAGGTGTCTGCCACCACTCCAGGGGTGTTGTTTGGAGCTGATGGTTCATTAATAGCCATCCATGGATGTTATCCTTTGAATATCTTCTGTGCTAGTCTCAGTCTGTTGAGACAATGCCCTTGGAAAAAAACTCTTAATTCCCTTCCCCCAGGGCAAAAGCGAACATAGGTTGGACTTGATGATATCAAAAGTCTCTTCCAACCTAGTTCATTTTGTGATTCTGTGAGAACTGACTAAAGTTATAAAATAAAAAAATGTTAAACTTGGTATATTTTCCAACACCTTGGTTGACACAAGCCAGCAGCATTAATTCTCCTCTCCACAGGACCCTCCCCAGTGATCCTCTGATGAGCTGTTTTTCCATTTGGCTGGTGTGATGTGCAGCCTTTTGGATGTGTGTGAGTGCAAATCACATCCTGCTGGGTGTGGGATTGATAGCCCGGCAGAGCAGGGAGGTTATTTCCTCACAGAGCAGCTGAGCTACAGGAGTGACAGCAGAATCCTCTTCCTCACAGCACCCACCGTGTGTGGCTCGGCTCTGTGTCCACACAGCTCTGCCTGGAGCTCCGAGGGCACAAAACTCCCTGCACAGGAGCACTGTAGCTCTCACCTTGCTGTAACCATTCACCTGGGTTATTTGGAGGAGCAATAATTGCTGTACCCACTGCTGGTTCCTTGAGATGTGTTTGTCATGGGCCCATTCCCCATTGGAGCACAGGCTTTAACATATAACTCATCTTTTCTGGTACCCAGCAAAGTTTCCATAAGTCATGTCTGTAAAGAATTTATCATTTCTACCCTCAGATTGATATTTATGTTGCAGTGAAGTGCAAGCAGTCATTCCTGTACCTGTGGTTTGGCATTTGGAGAAGATTTTTAATGGTTATTTACTTGTCATTCAGTGCAGCCCACTCAGAGGAGAGCTGTGTGCTCCAGACCTGCAGCTCCAGAAAAGAGCTTTCAGACTTCTACACCAGATGCAGTCGAGCAGCCCAGCAAAAATGCAATGTCTTGTGCTGATTGGTGAACACAGAGAGGCTGCAAATGATGCTGTTTGCTGAGTTGTGTTTAACATCTGCTGCCATTAACACAAAGTGGTATTTTGTGGAGTGAAAAAAGGTGTTTTACACCTCATCTAATTCCCATGGACTTGCAAATTTGCACAGAGATTCTTCTTTACATTTAAGAACTTCTTATTTGGATTTAATTTTTGATTCCTCACACTACTGATGATAATTTAGCTTAATGAGAAGTTAGGAAAAATTAGCCAAGAACGTTGCAGGCAGTTAGGGAAGAGATTGTCCAAGGCCAGGTTGGAAGGGGTTTGTAGCAACTTGGGATAGTGGGATGAGTCCCTGCTCATGGTGGAACGATCTTGAAAGTCCCCTCCAACCCAAACCATTTTATATGGTTTGTATTTGTTTTTCTAAATGTTCAGCAATTTCAGATTGTTTTCACAGTATAAAAGCCAGTTGTCCTCTTCCCCTTCAGGCTTGAAAGCTGTGTAAATAGTTGATAACATCCTCTTGTAGCAGCCCATAACTCGAATTCCCAAGGGCAGATTTTGCTGCCCTCTGCTCCTCACCAATATTGCTGTAAAGCCAATTGTCAGTCCATTTAGATGGAACAAGTGACAGCCAAGGCCAGATTACCTCTTTTCCACCTCTCACTGCATAATGCCATAATGAGATTCTGGTCAACCGGTTCAGGCAATGCAATATTCAATCTGCACTCAGGAAAGGCTGCAGTGAATTACTGGGCACGGTGATTAGCCCCCGTTTGTCCGAGGTTACAGCAAATTGTCACATCTTGCAGGTGGAGGAGTGACTCACAGCTCTGTGCTGGGAGGGCATGGAAGGGAACAGACACCTCTGCTTTGCACAACAGGTCCTGGTGGGGCTGGCCTAAGGAAAAATCCACCTGTGAACTGCCCTAAAGCAGGAGAAAGGGACCAAAAATCCTCAAATCCTGCTGGCTCCACGCTCAGCAAACAAACAGCAAGAGTGTTTTGGCCAAGGGGAGGTCCCCCTGCTTGCACCTTACCTCTGTTCCTGCATCTGACAGAGTTTAGATGGGATATTAGGAAAAAATTCTTGCCTGTGAGGGAGGTGAGGCCCTGGCACAGGATGCCCAGAGAAGCTGTGGCTGCCCCTGGATCCCTGGAAGTGTCCAGGGCCAGGATGGACAGGGCTTGGAGCAGCCTGGGATAATGGGAGGTTCAACCCAAACCATTCCCTGTTTCTCTGATTCTGAGTATCCTGACACCAGCAGGAGAGATGCCTTCTTTTGGTGTCTTCTTCTGCTCTTCTTTTCAGCCAGAATTTGAGATAACACCAGAATTTGCAACTACTTAAATGACCAAACTTTAAATATTGATAATGTTGCATCTATGCAGGCATTTCATGGATGTGAGTAGCTTATAATGAGCCTGTAGCTAGGGAGCAATGTCAATTACAGCCACAGCTACAAGGGATTTTTGGTCTGCTGATATTTCTAACATTTAACAATGGGGAACATTCTTTAAAAGCATCCAACCTTTCATTTATAAAATATTTATGTCATGTTTTCAAGTGTGAATTGGTGAAGTAGAACCACTATAAACAGAGTCATTGTGTCTGAGGCTGTCAGCTTGGAGTTCTTACAACATAAGGAACCTTTTCTGGGGCTGTGGGCACGTGGTGCCCTGTTCCCAGCTGTGTTATAGAGCCAGGAGTGCCTGGTCCTGATCTTGCTTTGTGGTGGTGCTTGTTGTACGATCTCAGGAGGAGGAAAGAGCCTGTTCTGTGCCTCTGGGAGAGTGACCAGCCTGTGACTTGCTGTGTCCTCTGTGTGACACTGGCACAGGCGCCCGTCCCTCACCATGGCTGTGAACAGAGATGTTCTGTCTGTGTCTGAAATCCTTTAACAAACCTGACAGCTGGAGAGCAGGCATTGCAGGAACTTGTTTGAGACCAGGCTCTGATCAGGAAGACTTTGCCAAGTTCCCTGCACTAGCAGGAAGGCAGAGTGGAGGGATTTCTGCCCTGCCAGGCACATGCCTTACATCCTTCAGTCAATGGATGGCACTGCTGGCTTTGCACAGCTGGGCTGGTTTGGGGAGCTGCCTTCTCAAGTGCTTTATGACTCATTGCTGGGTTTAAAACCAAGCTGGTGGAGAGGGGCTCCTGCAGCAGCCGTGGTGCAGCCAGCTCCCTGGAACAGGGATGGAGCAGAGGTTTGGGGTCTGCCAGGGAGGGTAACTGGGCCCCAGGCTGCCCCCAGTCCTCACTGCCCAGTTCCTGCTGGGAGCAAGGCTTGCTGTGCCTCAGCCAGCTGTGCACTGACAGGAAAGGGCTCCTCACTGCTGAGAAAGCCCAAAGCACATCTCGCTGATGGGAGCTCCACCTGCTTGGGCTCAGCCTGGAGCCACTGCCAGGTGTGAGCAGATCTGCTGGGAATGTCATGGAATCACATCAGAGAATCATGGAATGGTTTGGGTTGGAAGGGAACTCAAAGATCATCCCATCCCACCCCTGCCATGGCAGGGACACCTCCCACTGTCCCAGGGTGCTGCAATAACTGTCCCCATCCAGCCTGGCCTTGGACACTGCCAGGGATCCAGGGACAGCCACAGCTTCTCAGAGCATCCCCACCTTCACAGGGAGGAATTTCTTCCCAATATCCCATTATTCATTATTTCTTATTAATAATGAGTAACAGATTCTTCATTATTTGTTATCCTTTGGGATAGAGCATGAAAATTCACTTATTATTCATGGATTTAGCAACTTTATTGGTTTGTCACAGACTTCTCGCTGGAGTTTGCTGAGGCAAATTCTTAATTACACTGTTGTGATCCCAGAGTTGGTAAAATGGGAAAGAAGAGCAAGGAGATAGAGTAATGTGAATTTAAAAGGGGAATCAGGAAGGAGAGCTGAAAATTTGAAAGCTATAAGGACCTTGAATGTTTATCAAAGATTCTTAAGCATTCAAAGCAAAGAAGAAACAGAAAAAGTGGAAGGGGAAGGTTAGAAGAAAAGCTGTCTGTGAACAGATCTTCTTTCTTTTTTCCAGAAGCCTGATTAATTCCTGAAAAACAACCTGATTCCAAAGGCTCCTGAAGAAACTCAACCTGGAAACACTCTTGGTTTAGCTGGGTGCAGCTCAGTGACGTAAGTGGTGTTGCAATTATAAAATGGGTGTCAATCAGAGTGATCTGTGCCTTAATTACCAGTCTGCCACAGCAGCAGATCCAGTCCTGTGGAAACCCCAAGTGGTTTCTGTGATGTCTCACCCCACAGACTAATTGGTCACTTGCCTTCTAGAAATGCTTTCAAGATAATTAAGAAAAACAATGAATTGGGAGAATATTTTGTTTCTAATTGGGTGTCAGATTTATTAAACTCTTGAAAAACTGAAGGTTTTGCTAATAACCAGAAAGCCTCAGCTTTCTCTGGTGCTGCCTGCTTTGCTCTGAGCTGTTTGTGGAATAATCAGGTTTTAACGGATGTGACATTCACCACAGCTAACCAAGAGGCTTTGGTTTGGGAGAAACTCTTCTGCTGCCAAAGTGAGTCTGAATTTTGCTGGCCTGAAAAGAAAGAATTCCTCTTTTGGTGTTATAAAACCCAGTTTTCCTGTTACTTGAAAAGGCTTCAGCTGCTTCTGACAGTACTGCAGGCAAAGTAATTGTACTGGAGAAAAAGGCCTAAAATATACATTGTCAGCTCTAAACTTCCCTGGGTTAATCAGCCCTGTTTTCTGCTGGCTTGTGGAGTAAATAAACATCAGTGTGTATCAATTGCTGGGAGTGGACCTCAGGAATTCAGTTTATTGATGCAGCCTTTGGGATTTGGAGTTCCTGGATCATGCTTGAACCCACAAACATCAGGCATGATTGTAAGTGGTTTCCATGGAAATAACATTAAAAGCTATTTAAAGACTGGAAGGAAAATGTACACATCTTTTAGGGATTTTTACACCAAAATAATTCATTCTAAAAGCTGGTGTGAAGCAGTTCATACTCTGATGCAATGAGGCCCAAAGCTGTTTAATTCTGGTTTTGTGAGGGGTGAAGTGCTTCTAAATGCTCTGACAGGAAAACACTGTGCAGACAGAAGTTACATGAGCATTTATAATTCTGTTATATCTTCACTTTGCTTGCAGAGGAACTGTGCTGATGAACATGGCAGTCTTTTGTAAGCCAGTATTTAATATCAGTATTTAATTCTCAGTGAGCAGAAACGGCTTGGGCTTAGCTCAGATTATTTCTTTTTTGTTTTCAGAATAAACTCAAGAATTTAGGAGGAAATGATGAACTCTTTGGTCCATTTTGAAGCTGAGATGGCACTGAAATGACAAACCAGAGCGTTCAGCACTCACAGAGAGCCCAGAATAATAACCTGGCATGTAAAGAGACTGAAAAAAGGAGGAAATCTGGAAAAACCCCTCTGCTGAGCACCTCTGCTTTTCCTGGGTAACTGCAGGGCCAGGGAAGGGAAAGAAGAGAGTGGGAATGGGGGCAGAAGTGATTTGAGAAGCAGAATCCCAGTACAGCTGCCAGGAGCTACAAAAATCTCCATTATTCATCAACAAGGCTGAAAGTGCCTGGGCAGAGTTGTTTTGAGCTGGGTCACTGCTGCTCCAGTGTGACATCACCACCAGGCTGCAGATGATGAAATGAATAGAAACTGGGAATGTTAATTAAGAGCCAGGTCATCTGTCCTCAGCTCCTAGTGCCAGTGTCATCCAGCTGTGATACCTGAGTAATTTTCTCACCCACCAGTGGCAGACAGGAATTTTTAGCAGCTGATAGACCCCAGATCAATAACTTACATAAAGCAGCTCCTGAGTCACCTACAACAAGTGCACACATGTGAAATTGGGAAGAATTAGTCCAGAGCTTGTGCTCCTCTGCAATCACAGAGTGGGGGAGCTTGAGAGGGCCCACAGTGGCTCCTCTGCTGCAGTTCCTTACTCCATTCTCCCACAGCTTCTCTGGGAATAGAATTTATTCCCAGATGTCTCCACAGCTGTTTCTCCTGCAATAGGTTTTCTCCCCAGATGTCTCCCAAAGCTTCTCTGGGAATAGAATTTATTCCCAGATGTCTCCCACAGCTTCTCTTGGAATAGAATTTATTCCTAGATGTCTCCCACAGCTTCTCTTGGAATAGGATTTCTCCCCAGATGTTTCCCACAGCTTCTCTTGGAATAGGATTTATTCCCAGATGTTTCCCACAGCTTCTCTTGGAATAGGATTTCTCCCCAGATGTCTCCCACAGCTTCTCTTGGAATAGAATTTATTCCCTGATGTCTCCCACAGCTTCTCTTGGAATAGGATTTCTCCCCAGATGTCTCCCACAGCTTCTCTTGGAATAGGATTTCTCCCCAGATGTCTCCCACAGCTGTTTCTCCTGCAATGGGTTTTCTCCCCAGATGTTCCTACAGCTTGTCCCTACAGTTTCTCTCAGAACCAGATGTTGTCTTCAGATGTCCTCACATCTGTTTCTCTTGGAATAGGATTTCTCCCCAGATGTTGTCCCCAGATGCAGCCCTGGCTCCCTTGTGCCACTCTGGCAGCACCTCCTGCCTGCTCCTCTGCTCTGTTCTGCACTGAGCAGCACCAGCAGCCTGCAGTTGGAATTTCCCTCTGTTCAGAAGGTTTCCCTTTCAGGCTGGAACAGGTAGAAATGTGACTCTGGAAGCACATGGCAGCATTTGCCTCTGCCCACGCTGCCAAGCACAGCTGAGCAGGGCCTGGCCTTGTAGCAAACCATGGTGTAAGCACGAAATGCTTAAAAAACCTTGGGACTTTTCAGATTTTTTAGTTGAAGGAATGAGGAGGTAATTAGTTCACAGGAAATACCTCAGTGGACAATGCCAATCCAATTTCAATTTTAAGCTGTGTATTCATGCTCAGCAGTAGATTTATTATTTTTTTTTTATATGAGGCAAAATGCCAGCTAGAAAAGTGCTTTCCATCTAGGTTAACAATAGGGGTTCTTGCATAAGCCACTGGAGCTTTCAAAAAATGGTTAAAAATAATTTCCTGCAAACATTAAATGGATTGGACTGAGATAAAATTTGCAATAATTTCTGCAGGGACCTACATTATATTTAACTTGTTGGTATCAACATCTGAATTGAATTTCTAAGGCAGCAGCTATAGGTGCTCACAAATTAGGGTCTATATTACATATTTTTATTTTAGTTGTTACAAATGCTCCAAATGAATGGAGGGATCTTTATTTTTAGGAAAAAAAAAATTCCTAGTATTAACTTAAAAACCTCACCTTGTCCAGCATTTTATTTCCTGCTGTAGAATAACGGGTGAACTTTACATTTTTCTTCTGTAGCTGGAGCATTTGTGTATTAGAAAGGTCAAGAATGTCCAATATTCAACTTTCTGGGCATTTTTTGAAGATCAAGGAACACTTCCAACTGTTTTTCTCTTCTAAATATACAGTTTTCTTCTAAACATGCAGTTGTACATTTAATAAAGGTTACAGAATTTGTGCCATTCCCATTCTCATATCTTTGTTAATATGAAAGGAACTGATGGTTGCACATATGAATGCTCAAAGGTTGGCAACTAGAAAACAAACCCATGTGATAACCTGTAATCAATACTGGTTTTACTTTGGGTTTTTTGGGGCTTCTTGGGATGTTTGAGCATGGGAAAAAGTCTGATTAACAGATTTGTCTCTGATTTTCAAATTCAGTGTTCTTCTTCACTTTCTTTCTTAAACCACACTGTAAGACTGTGAGCTCTCAGGCTCAGGTTTAATTGTACGTTAGAAGAATTTGGTGGCTTTTTGAACATTCCTTGAAGCACATAAGATAAAAAGAATTCTGGTGGTGAGCAAGTATTTTAAAACCATATTTGGGGCCTCATAAAAAACTCCAAACTATGCTTGTCCTCTGTTGCAGAAAAGTTTGAACATAGCTGCTTCCTCATTCATATGAAATTTTATTTTTATTGCAAAATCCATCCCTTTATAATGTGCTTTATAATGAGCACTGTGGGCTGTTTGTGGTGTGACTGCTGTCACCCTGCTGGCTGCACATGGGGACGTGGGACAGCTCCTTGCTGGCCAGCTGCTTCTGAGCATTAATCCCATATGCAGATCCCGAGCTTTAATGAAGGACTAATTAATGAGCTGAGCCTCAGCAGCCTGGCTGCACCTTCAGGCTGTCACTGTCACACTGGGTTTTACCTCCTGAGCTCCTGGCTCAGCTCAGCCACACTCTTGGCACCAGCAGACCCAGAGCTGAAGGAGAAAAACATCCAATTCCTTTAAATTCCCCTCCGAGCTCAGTGCCAGCTTCAGGAGCTGCAGTTGTTAATGACCTAGAGATGATTCATCCATTCTCAGGTGATCTGAATTTAGCTGAAATGATTGAAATCTGGAGCTGAAGACAAAACCCTCATCTCCTTTAACAGAGAACTGCCCATAGAAATGAACAAAGAATCTGAAGTTAACAGAACACTTTCAAAATCAAACAATTCTGGCTGCTTTGGATTGCTCAGCAGAAGCAAAGCTGAAGGAAATCTGATTTCCCGTGGCTTTAGATGGGTTTTCTGGGATTCTGGGATTCTGAATGAGGCAGAGAAGAGGCTCACACACAGATATTCTGTGCATCTGGAATATCCCGAGGGAGAGAACAGGTGGAGTGCCCCATCCTGCAACTCAGTTGGCAGCCAAGCTCATGTTAAATGTTGGCTTTTCCAAGAAGAAAAATGCATCATTTAAGGATTAAGTGAAAGGTTGAATGATACAAGAAGCCACAGATGATCCAGAACAATCTCTTCTTTTGAATTCTTATTAATTCTTTTGAAATCTTGCCTTTTTGATATAGGTTGGCTCAAACTTTGAATTCCTGGCCCAGCCCTGCTCTGAGTCTTCCTGGCTGTGTCCTGTTGAAGGTCTGAATCCCCTCAGCATCCAGCAGGATTCCTCTTTTCTCAGCCTTGCCTGCAATCTCAGCAGCTGAGAACATACACTCAGGCCACGGTAGTTTCAGGTTGTATCAAGATGAACTCTGTACTTTCAATCTAATCTAATGTTTGATCTTCCTGACCCCAAATCAAAGCTATTTTCTGAAGCATTGCCATGGTGATGCACAACACAGTGTGTTGTCATTGCCAGAGCTTTTAGAGCTTTATTGAAATGCTTTTGAGCTGCAGAAAGAGATCTATGGGAACTAATGGTACATTATGTCAGAGATTGATTTACAATGGGCTGCCCTATAAAATATTCAATAGAATCTCTAAAATAATATCAAGACAAGTTACCAGAAAATTAAAAATACTGAAGTATATAGAGCTGCAAACATGGGCATTAGTGTGTGGGTACAACCAGGCCTCTCCTTCCAGAGCTTGGAAGGAAAATATGTTTGCTGGCAAATTGAGTAATTGTTTCTGAAAATTGGCAGCTCCCTCGATGCTGGGCAAGCCTTCAGCATTACCTATTCCTAAGATCCTTCTTTGTATTCACAGAGTGCTTACTATTGTGAAGCTAATAGGTATGTTTTTGATGAACACATTTTTCCATTTGAACTGTGAGAGCAGTAACCTTTAGTCATCCACAGACTAGATCATTTAAATTCTAGGCTCAGTGCTGCAAAATTACTCAATTCAGAATCTGATATGCACATTGGCTTAATTATTTTTGGGTTTGGCTTTTTTTTTCTTTTCTTCATTGTGATGAATCTTATGTGATGATCAGGTAGTGAAGTTTATTTTACGTGTGTGACAAATTCATTTGTGCATTTGTTTCTCCCCTGTTCAACCCTACTCTTTAAAAATACACAGGGCTACTTTTATTACTTTTTCAGAGCACTCTTTGTAAGCATCACATTCTGGCCATCTAATTGATTCTCTCCCAAAAACCACCAGTGGGTGTGGGATGTGAAATCCTGACCCTGTCAAGGATTCAGCAGAATCTTTAACCATTACCAGGTGGTTCAGACTCTGCTCAGTGGGAATGAGAAGAAGCCAAACCCCATCCAATTGCCAGGTCAGGCCAGGCTCCCACAGCTGCTCCTGAGAGGTGGGAGTTGATGAATCAGGGTCTGGGATTCAGGCTGCTAAAACAGCAGTCACTGCTCTGCCTTTCACCTTGCAGAGCATTAATTTGGACATATTCTGTCATTTCCTCTCAAACTTCACTAATGGAGATAGAAACGTTAAATTTGCATGCATCAATTACTAAGCAGTTATGTTAACCAGATTGTTAAGTTCATTAATACTGCTTGAAAGTAGGGCTAATTATATCTGCTTCCCATTTGGGGTGTTGTTTCTGTCTGAATTGTAATGTGACTAAATTATTATTTTGATTATGCTGATGAGTTTGTTCATTCTCATTTATCTCCTGATTAATTTTATTCAGAAATCTTTGAAATCTGCACAGATGCTGCAGTCTGAGAAGCCTCCCACTAAAATTCAAGCAATACCGTTCTGTTCTTCCCAGGACAGAGTTATTGGAAACTGGGAGCAGGAAGAGAATGGGACATTCTCCATCCATAAGGATGTATCAGGTCATCATACTGGATTTCCTGAGTGAGTTTGGGCAAGTTATTACAAATCAATGCAAATTAGTTCAGCTTTGCATCCAAGCAGCCCAATAACTGGATTGGAGCAGCAGATTTGAACTTGCTTGTGCTAACAGTCACCCTGATCAGCCTTTTCCCAGCAGGTCCTTACCAGGTCTGGAAAAATCCTTTTCCAAGGATCTGTGTTTTCTATTTCACGTGCAAAATCCTCTTCTAAGGACCTTTGTTATCCATTCCATGTGAAAAATTCTTTTCCAAGCATCTTTGTTTTCCATTCCATGTGAAAAAACTTTGTCCAAGGATCTTTGTTTTCCATTCCACGTGAAAAATCCTCTTCCAAGGATCTTTGTTTGCCATTCCTGTGTCATTTCCTGAGCCTGATGCTCTGCCAGTCTGTAAAATGCTGAAGGAGGCACCTGACACATTCACGGGACCATTTCCTAAATAATGGCAAAGATTGTACAAGTCCTTTGATGATTAACAAGAGCTCTCAGTCTCTCAGGGGAGGCTGACAAGGCACTGCTGCTGTCCTTGTTCTCTCCCTGCCGTGTCAATGGAGCTCCAGGGAATCAGGAGGGAGCAAAGATTGAAGCTGAGTGCCAGGAGAGTCTCCAATCCAACACACAGTGTTTGTCTTACCTGAAGAAGTGACACAACTTTTCCTTTTCTCATCCATTCACAAGGCTCATTAGCACTTGGTTTACTATGTAAAGAGAAAAGGAAATGAAAGCAGAGTGATTCAGGAACAAATCGGGAATTATGGAATTGTGTCAGAGCACTGGAGCCCATTTGTCACTCGAGGGCTGTGGCTTTTCATGTTTTGGCTGTCCTGGGCTGGTGCCACTCTGCTTTTCCCGCCCCTGGAGGTGTCCAGGAACACCTGGATGTGGCACTCCGTGGGTGACAAGGTGAGATCAGGCACAGGTTGGACTCTTGGAGGTTTTTTCTAACCTCAGTGATTCCATGATTCTCTAACACCAACAAAATTTTTCAGATATTGCTGAGCTTTTCCAGAGCTCTCTTCTTCCTGGCTGTGACTTCCAGAGTAGCCACAAGCTACAGAAGAGTGACACAGCCACCACAGCTGTCCTCATCCCTGTGTCTGACCTTTGCATTTGTGCCATTGACTTCTCCATTCTCAGTGAACCAGAAGGGTAAACCACCAGCCATGATAATTTATTAATTAAACCAATAAATGCATTAAACACTGCATTGCTTTATATGAAAAAAATAAATGCTTCCGATTACCAGAGAGTTTTTTGGGTTTTGGATATCTTGAGCCCAGTCCTGGTGCCTGTGTAGTTGTAGCCAGGCATTCTGTGGTTGCAGGCTGTCTCATCCTACAGGAAGACCTGTTCGTGTTCATGTTCGTGTTCCTATTCCTGTTCCTGTTCCTGTTCCTGTTCCATTCCTGTTCCATTCCTATTCCTATTCCTATTCCTATTCCTATTCCTATTCCTATTCCTATTCCTATTCCTATTCCTATTCCTATTCC
>JAOTQP010000841.1:12793645-12808815 GCA_026413545.1 Cichladusa arquata
GCCCCCAGTCTGCTCCAGCTGAGCCAACCCAGTTCCCCCAGTCTGCCCCCGCAGCCCCTCCCCATCCATGAGCTCCCGGATTTGGGGTTCCACAGCCCCCGGCAGCTCCAGAGCTCCCAGTCCCGGCCCGGCTGGGGACTGGCCGGACCCGCTCCCCGCTCCAGCCCCACAACCGGCTTTTCCTGCCGCAGACGCCGCTCCCGGCGGGGACCGGCCCTGGCGACAACCGGGCTGGGGACCTGCGCGTGCCCCGGTGCCTCCCGGCGACCCTGGGAACCCTCCCAGGGAATCCCGGCGCTGCTCCCAGGGCTGGGCTGGTCCCCGACACTTCTGTCTGTCCCCTCGGAATGAATTCCTCGAGTCCGCAGCTGCAATTCCCACGCGGGAGGCGAGGCCGTGCCGTTCCCCAGGCTCCGGGGTCACGTCAGCCTCTCAGAGCCTCCTGGTTCCCTTGGGATTCGCCTCTGTTCGTTTATTTCTGTTTATCTGTTTCTATTATTCCCATTTCTTTCTATTTCTACTATTTCTATTTCTGTCTGTCCTTTTCCTGTTCTTGTTCCTATCCCTATTTATTCCTATTCCTACTCAAAATCCTGTTCCTACTCATATTCCTGTTCTTCCTACGCATTCTTATTCCTCTTCCTATGCATTCCTATTTATCCCTGTTCCTATTCCTATTCCTATTCCTATTCCTATTCCTATTCCTATTCCTATTCCTATTCCTATTCCTATTCCCATTCCCATGCCCATTCCCATTCCTGTCTTTGTTTCTGCCTCTCTCTGAGCTCAGTGCAAGCTGTGCTCCATCCCTGTGTCCCTTGGCAGGCTGGATACAATGCAGAGTAACTTAATTAAGGATGCTCTGGGGGGAAAAGTGGAGTCTGCAGCAGCCAGATGAGAGCACAAAAAAGCAGAGCATCCTCTGCAGCTAAATGATCAGTTATATTGCAAAAGGAATATCAGATTTCCTGGAAAAAAGGCAGTTTGGATAAACTCAGAGTTCCCACGTTATGCTCAGAATCAGGACCCAGCTCATTATAAAAAAGCAGGACAAGTGTTGTGCCTTTGTGCATTGCTTCGTCTTTCTAATTGGGCAGTGACATTTAATGAAACTGTGATTTTTTTCCCTCATTAACAGTGCAAAATATTTAAACAGTGTGTAGCAGTGCTTTTCGAGGCTTTGCTGATGTTTTGTGTTGCTCGAGGCAGGACTGGTTGCTCTCAGTGAGAGAAGGAGCTTGGTCTGCTCATGCCATGCAGTTTAGAAGCTGCAGGGCTCCTGGAGGAGAATCTCCAGCTCTGTTTTAAGGACCTCATTTCTCCCAGGTTGTACAAACAGCTCTGCTACCCTGCCAGCAGTGGCCATGCTCAAGGAAAGCTTGGCTGGGAGTGCCCAGGGATGTGGGCACATCTTCCACCTTGGCATGGAATAACTTCTTTTCTTTTCAAGACTTTTATCTCTGTGTGTGGCACAGGATGGTGGGGCAGAGATTGAACAAGTCTCCATTTTGTTACTTGGCTTCTCTCATAAAACTTCCTGATTCCCTGAGGCTTTTAGAGGGAGAAATGGCCTCTAACTTGTTCTTGGACAGAAAATAAAATGCCCATATTCTCTCCCCTCTGCTTGGGGCCTTGTTAAGGCATCTATAATTGGGCTAATTTTAGTGGAAAGGAACCTACTTCAGTTCCCTCATTGCAGCAGGAGTTTTGAGATTGTTGTGATGCTGAAATGATTTTTAAAAGTTGAGCACTGCAGCTGTTTCAGAAGCTGGCTTAAAAAACTAGAAATCCAAACTCATTCTGATGTTTATTGCACTGAGCTACGTACTGAGCTAATTGAAAGCTTTTAGCTGTTCTGGTTGTCCATGCATTCCCCACTTCCTTGTTCAGAAGTCCCAAATTACATATAATGAAAAAAATGAAAGCATTAAATGGTTGCTGCAAGTGCTTGGAGTGCAGTGTGCCGTAACATCCACATCACCAGCACAGGAAACAGAAAATGTTGTTGTCTGGAACATTTCCATTCATAGAATGATTTGTTTTGAGAGGCAGCTTAAAGAAATCTCCACCCTTGCCATGGGCAGGGACATCTTCCACTGTCCCAGGCTGCTCCAATCCCAATGTCCAGCCTGGCCTTGGGCACTTCCAGGGATCCAGGGGCAGCCACAGCTGGGCACCCACCTCACCCTCTGAATAAATAAAGAATTTTTGGCTTGTAATTCATCCCCACCTGTCAGCTTGAAGCCATTCCCTGTCACTCCTTGTCCCTGTGAAAGTCCCTCTCCAGCTCTCTTGAAGCCCCTTTAGGTACTGGAAAATAAAGTTCATCTACAAGACATGGGGAAGGATTAACACTTGACTTTTACATGAAAAATTCTTTTATCTGTAGGTAAAAAAAGTAGGGAAAAAAAAAGTTTTCTTAGCATGTATTTGTGGTTCTGGAAGGTTTCCCAGCTGCTCAGCCTGAAACACATTTTACCCCCACTTGGCACTGCAAGGACCCACCTGGTTTTCTTCTTGTGGAGGTGAATTTCTGGTGCTGGGCTGCAAAACTGAATGGCTGCAAATATTTCCCCAGCTTTAATTTTTCCATGGTTATCCAGGAAATGCTTGGTTTGAAGCTTCCATCAAGAATCTCATTTTCACAATAATGAAAAACAATCCACAGGAATTGTTTATCTTTGCTTCTGTTTCCTACAGGCTGGTCTAGGACTGTGTAACCAACACCAGGTAGATACTGAGAAGTTTTTCTGTGACAAACTATAAATATTTGCTGGTGATTTATATATTCAAGGATGATAAAAGCAGCCCCAGCACCTGGCAGTGAGCAGAGCACTGTGTTAGCACAACCACGATGAAGTATTGATGGTGCTTGGCAGGTACCTGAAAACAAGTTTTCCTTGAAAACAGTGCTGTGTCCTCCAGTTACCTCCTCCTGCTGAAACTGCTGTGGAGAAGATCTTTGCTACTGATAGTAGAGGTGAGAAGATGAAAAAAACAAACACTCCATCATTTTGTGTTAGTTTGTCGTAGGAAAGGAAGGAACTGAGTGTTTGTGGTTCTTTGAGCTTTTGGTGTCTCCTGAGTGTTTTAGTCTGTAGTTACACCCTTACCCCTGCAGCATAAAAATAGCTTCATAAAACATGAATTCATCTCCTGGGGGAGAAGGGAGCTGAGTGAGAAGAGAGGGAAGCATTAAGAAGTTTGCTAAAATAGTCTCTGCATTAAAACTCTTCCCAGTCCTGACCTGGAGCTGCTGGTGTTTGGTGTGAGCTCCACCATGGCATGACACGAGCTGTGACACGAGCTGTGACACGAGCTGCACCAGCAGGGGTGGATGGGGAACAGCTGTGCTTCCCAAAGAGGATGAAACCCACTGGAACAGCTGCCAGGATGCAGTTTGTAGAGCCATGGGATTATTGAGGTTGGATCAATACTGGTGAGGTTGCCTTGAGGTCATCGAATCTACTTTTAAACCCAACCCTACCTCTAAACATCAAAGACAATCAAAAGTCTTGGGAAGGGGCAGGAAAATCATTGATTTTTTCAGTTTCTGAAGGGGCTGGAGAGGCCTCTGCTTTGTCCCTCTCCACTTGCTCTCCCAACAGGAATTCTCCTGCAGCTCCTCTTGACGTGAGTTACCTCAAACCTGCTTGGAAAACTGGCAGCTGGAACAAGGTATTGAGGAAAAGAGGTCTTTGAGATAAATTCAGCATGAAATATTTACCATGTGTGGCACAAGCCTCTCTCCTTTACCTTATTTAACACTGTTCTCAGATGTAGTGCTGGCAGCAGTAACAAATAATCCTGTCGTGTTCATTTGGAAACATAATAAAATTTGCTAAAAAGTGTATGACGTCTGCTTTTGATTACAGAAGTAGCAGGATCTTTCCAGTCTTCCTTCCTTTTATTATGTGGAGGAGAAAAAAAAATCCCTTTCCAGTGCATTATGGCAAACTTTTAAGTGGCAGCATGGCTGAGGTAAAAGTGTTATCAGGTTGGCACAGCCAGAGTAAATCAGAGTGAGCTGGGATGGCCTCTTGCCATTGTTCAGAAACACCACTGTGAGCCTCACAGCTGGATTTTTTGGCTTTGCAGGAGCCCCCAGAGAGAGGACAATCATCTATTGTCCAGAAGTCCCACATTTTCTAACAAGAGCAGGAGAATGAGAGGCACGGATGTGGAATTGTGGCAGCGTGTCACAAACGAGAGCAGCCAGGAGACAGGCAGAGCACAAATCTGCTGCCTGAGGGAAGCCCAGGCAAGGAACAGTTGGCATCATCCAAGACAATAAAAGCAGCAGGAAAAGAATCACTGATGATATAAGAAGTGCTGATGCACTGGAAATGTCTTTCCTCTCATCCATTCTCTGTGGGCATTTCCTTCAGTGCCCATGGCCATCAGCTGCTGGCTGTTTAATTTTGTTTGGAGAGTGTCAATGGAGAATTTGGAGTTGTAAATATTCACATTTCAGCAGCCAGACTGTGGGGAAATGGGCCCCTTGTATTGCTGTTGTGGTTTGGAGCTGCTCCCAGTCCCACTGCTCCGTGGTTCTGCTCCCAGTGATGCTTCCAGCAGCACACTGAGCCCTCTGGGAATCCCCCTGATGGATTTTGGGAGCAGTTTTTGGGTATTCTCAAGCATTTTTGTTACTGAAGTGGGCCAGTGTAACAAGGCAGAGCTTGCCTTGGTTTTTTTTTTTGTTGTTTTTTAGACATAAAACCCCTGCCAGTCTCTCACAGTGTGGCATCAAGAAAGCTTTCATTATCATGTGCTTGACAGTAAGAGGTAATTGATTTGTAATTTGTCTTGGGTTTGTGGTTTGGTTTGGGTTTGGCTTTTAATGAGGAATTTCTCTAATTGCCATTTAATGTGCACTGTTCCATCTAATGCTTATATTTTTCCACTTGAGTGACTCTTCCCATAGTGGTGTCTGTTTAAAAGGAAGTTTTTTGTCAAAGCAAGATTTGTGGTGGGTCATAATCTTCCTCCCTTGAAAGAAAGCAATTATTCAGCCAAAATATGTACACTCTGATGATTATGTCGATGTATCACTTCCTGCTGGGTATTAAACTGCATTATTCCTGGAGTCTGAACTGGGAATATGATTAATAACAGCTTCTGATACAGCAGATAGCAAATGAAGGCCGAGCAATAGTAATTTTTCATTTGAATCACAGCCAAATTGGCTGTTTTGCAGTACTTGTCTGTGGCAATTATTTGTTGTTCTGCTTCCTAATGCTGATTTCCTTCCAGAGTTGATCAGCATGAATCTCAGGGAAACACTGGCACACTGCTTGAGTCTATGAACACCTGTGGCCAGGTGGAGAAGGCAGAACTGTGGTTGCATCTGTCTGGATCCAGGCCCTCCTTCAGGACAGGGCTTTTGTGGAGTGCCTGCTCCTGGTCCTGTCCTGGTTCTGCTCCTGATTCTGGTCCTGGTCCTGGTCCTGATCCTGGTCCTGGTCCTGTCCTGGTCCTGTTCTGGTTCTGATCCTGGTCCTGGTTCTGGTCCTGGTTCTGGTCCTGGTCCTGGTCCTGATCCTGGTCCTGTCCTGGTTCTGGTCCTGATCCTGGTCCTGTCCTGGTCCTGTTCTGGTTCTGATCCTGGTCCTGGTTCTGGTCCTGGTTCTGGTCCTGGTTCTGGTCCTGGTCCTGGTCCTGGTCCTCGTCCTGATCCTGATCTTGATCCTGATCCTGATCCTGATCCTGGTCCTGATCCTGGTCCTGTCCTGGTCCTGTTCTGGTTCTGGTTCTGGTTCTGGTCCTGGTCCTGGTCCTGGTTATGCCTGCCCAAATTTGCTTTGTTTCCTTGCAGGTTTGGGGCTGTGCTGGGGGCTGTGCTGAGCTCCTCAAAGGGCTTCTCACGTATTTGTTATTCCAGAACAGGATCTCGTTGGGAAATGCTCAGGAGTGCTGAGCTGCTGGGATGGATTTGGAGTCAGATTTTGGATGGATTTGCACAAGGGGTGCTCAGCACTTCACAGCTTGTGGTGCTTGTGGTCAAGATCCTGTTCTCTTCCAGAGCTCAATGTTCCTATTCTCTGAAGAAATTCCATAAAATCACAGAATTCTTTGGGTTAGAAGGAATTTGAAGCTCCTCTCATCCCATGCCATGGGCAGGGACCTTCCACTGCCCCAGGCTACTCTAAGTCCTGTCCTTGGGCATTTCCAGGGATCCAGGGGCTTCTCTGGGACTCTGTGTCAGGACCTCCCCACCCTCACAGAGAAAAATTCCTGCCCAATATCCCACCTAAACCTCCTCTCTGCCACTTTGAAGCCATTCCATGTGTCCTGTCCCTCCATCCCTTGGAAATCCTCTCTCTCCATCCCTTGGAAATCCACTCTCTCCATCCCTTGGAAATCCTCTCTCTCCCTCCCTTGGAAATCCTCTCTCTCCCTCCCTTGGAAATCCACTTTCTCCATCCCTTGGAAATCCTCTCTCTCCATCCCTTGGAAATCCTCTCTCTCCATCCCTGGGAAATCCTCTCTCTCCATCCCTTGGAAATCCTCTCTCTCCATCCGTTGGAAATTCTCTCTCTCCATCCCTTGGAAATCCTCTCTCTCCATCCCTTGGAAATCCTCTCTCTCCCTCCCTTGGAAATCCTCTCTCTCCATCCCTTGGAAATCCTCTCTCTCCATCCTCCCTGCAGCTCCTCCAGGCACTGGGAGCTCACAATGAGGTCACCCCAAAGCTTCTCCTCTCCAGGCTGAACAATCCCAATTCTTTTAGCCTTATCCCAGTTTTCTTAGCCTTAAATTTGGCCCCAGCATTTCTTTAAGTACACAGACAAATTAAAAGGGAGAAAAATTAATTAAAAAATAAAAAGTCGCCTTCATTTTCTAATTTCTCCATCCAATTTTTCCAGCTGTGTTTTGTAGTTCCAGAAAATAAGATAAAAATCATAAGGTTGGATTAAGTTGATAGAATGTCTAGAAGAGAGTCATTTGTTCATCTTTCTAAGTAAATTATAAATTGCTTTGTGCCAGTTTGTCTTCAAATGACCCTTGTAAATGTGTGGATCTTGTTTGTTTTTCACATTTAAATTGGAACTAGCTGGGTGTAGGACAGCAGAACTGAGGGTGCTTAAATTCTCATTAAAACAACATGAGCAAAACCAACTTTCATGTGTGCAAGGACAAACGTGACTGCAAAACCCAGATAATTCCAGATTTTCTATGAATTGTCAGCCACTGATTCCAAGTGTGGACTCATAAAGAAAATGAAGCATGGCTTGTACATCTACAGGTAGAAATGCATATTTATATATATCAATATGTATAAATACATCTATAACTCACGATGAGTGGAAAGTTCTTAACAAGCTGCTATTTTTTACTGTGAGCTACAAATTGCAGGATGTGAAAATGCCCATTTTGGCTACTTAGACCCCATGAATGTCCAGCCAGAGTGGCTGTGACTACTCAGCTTCCAGCACACTGGACAAGGCACAGCTGGATTCACAAAGGAAACAAAATGATGTTTGAAATCTATTCATTACAGCATTAACGTGAGCGTGCTAAGCAGGTTTTTGGGAGCAATTACAACTTTTCAATCAGAAGAGGCTTTTTGCCAGACTTTTCTCCCTTACAGAAATTACTCCTTGCTTTTAACACACTGATTATGCAGATGGCTTAATGACCTTGCATTCATTGCTCTTCAATGTGGGAGCTGTATTCTTAGTTAATTCCATCCTTGCTTTTATTTATAATATCAGATTGCTCCCAGTCCTTTGATGTGGTGGTTTTGCTCACCATTTACAGAGCAGTCTTGATGTACTTATCTCTTCAGAAAAAGTGATATTGAACCTTGTGTTGCATGTTGCTCAATCCAGCTCCCCATAAAGCAAGGAAAGGGGCAGTCCAGCAGTGATTTAATTTTGCAAACAGCAATATTTGTGCATATGCCTCAGAAGTTATTTGCCTTTTCTGATCAGCAGTTAGACAACAAATTGCTAGTAATTATCACATTAAAAGGAAAACATTACTTCAGGATAGCTGAATAATTTTTCATTATGAAGAACTTCCAAAGGGACAGCATTTAAGAAAACAAACCACAAAACTGTCACATAGCTCCAGCTCTCCCAGGGAATTCTGTTCCCCGAGCTGTCTTTGAAAATTCTGTTCTTTAGGCTAAATATCCTCCCTGCCAACTTTTCTAGTTTCATTATTGGACTTTGATAAAGGCGTGGGGTCCCCTACATATTTTCTGATCTCTCCCCTTCCAGGATGAAAACTCCTGAGCAGCAGGTGTTGGTGGCTAAATAAGAAATCCTGTTCCTTTAGGAGAGGGCAGCAGCAGGGGAAGGATGCAAGAGATGCTTCTGTCCTTGGTACCACTAAAATCCCATTCTGGTCTGCAGGGCATCAGCCAGAGGAAAGCAAAGCTCTTTCTCCAGTTTTCCCAAAGAAAAGCAAACCTGGGGTGCACAGTGGGAAATCCAACACCTCTTCTCATATTGCTTTGCACATAATAATTGGGCCTGAATATTTCTCCTACATGCTGCCTGTCAGTAATTTAACAGCTCTTAGGTTCTGCTAAGGAGCTGCACGTAGGTCAAAAGATGATATTTAAAACCCACCCTGCCTGAGAAATAATGAGTTTCATTTTGAGGGAGAGCATTGATTTTCACTGTGCTTGTGCTATCACACAGAATTTCGATACCTGTTAGAAGATTTTTTGTTATTTGAACAAAAAAAAAAATTGTTAATTGTTATTGAAATTTGTTATTTGGTCTTGGGTGCTTTATATGTCTGCAATTTAAGTTTTAAAGGATTATTGGCTTATTTATCATTTAACCCAACAAGTACAATATGTTTTTAGCTAATACAAATTAACAATGCCAAAGCCACAGGGCAAAACTTTCTGAAATCTTTTGGAGGTTTTCCTTTTGGGAATGAGCAGTGGTTGGGATTAATTCCCATCAAACCAACTGGAGGCTGGATAAAACAATAAAAATCTTTGTGCTAAGAGAGCAGGGTGGAGGCAAATGTTCCCTTGTCTCATTTCTGTGCCTCTGGAAATAGCTGAGCATGGGAGGTGCAGCTGCTGCAGCTTTTTCTGTCATTCAGCAAAGGAGACATTTTAATACAAGAGACAAAACCCCTTACAAGGAGAAGTCACAGTGTTGTGTCAGCTCCAGGTGAAAGCAGCAAAATAAACAACCAGAGAAGGCAGAAATCAAATTCAAAGCAAGTTAGGGTAATATGATATGAGGAAAGAAAACAAAGCATTGAAACTCAGAGAACATCATGTTTTGTCTGCTTGGTGAATTGGTCTTTAAAAAGAATATTTGGTCACTTATGTGTGCCCTGCCTGATTCCATGTATGCCTTGTTTAATTTGAACACGTTTTGTACCTGTTTATTACCCACTCATAGAAATTCTGAAAAAGAAAGAACTACACTCATTTATCTCTTGATAAAAATGTACTGTTCTATGATAATTTGCTTGTTTCCCATGTCATTCCTATTTTTTTCAGCTTATGATTTAAAACTTAGGGTTTAGTAGTTATTACCTTTGTAATTGAATTTATGCCATGTCTGGTTCCTATTTTAAAAAGACTTGTCTTAAGAACAAAAGAATCTATGGATTTTGGGCAATAACAATAGGACAGACTTATCAAATTGCATATCAGATCTCCCACAATGAGGCTGAATTCCACGGATCAGTGATGGAAACAACTCTGCACTGTGATTACACCCACAAGTCCACTTGTTGGATGTAATTTCAGTTTCAACTTCTCTTGCTCAGTTAAAAGAAAAGCCCTGAGTTTTTTGATCTAAATGCAGGTAGCAGAAGAGAACAATTGCTCATTAGTAAAAGCTTTTTACCACTGAAGTATGCAACTGTCCCTTTGCCTACAAATACACACAATTCCTGATTTAACATTCTCAGTGCACATTTTCCTGCTGCTTCTCATTTTAATGACAGGAAGATTCTTTGATTTCATGATGAATCCCCTGTGGGGTCATGCTGGCTGATTGCATTTACCTGAGTTGATTTTAAATGTTTATTCTGGACTCTCCAAAGTGAATTTGCCAAGAGGAACTTGCTCAGAGCTCCTCCTGGGCACACATCTGCATTTTTTTGGGAATAAGAATGACATCCCAGCAACTGGAGCCACACAGCTGTAGGTTTATTTATGGCATGGCAGGTTTGTGCCATGTATACACATGGATTATTATTGATTTTTTTTTTTTTTTTTAAGATTTCTTCCAGCATTAAAAAGTGAAGCACTGTCAAATAGTACTTGGGGAATTATTTATCTGCTGAGTTTTGTCTGAGGAGTGCAGAGGAGACGGGTGAGAGCTGAGAGGCTGCCCAAACTCTGGGGAGGGGCAGAACCAGAGAGCCACAGCAGCACCTCCCAGCCCTTGGGCTGGTGGCTGCCTGCTGGGTGGGTGGCACAGGCTTAAACAAACCTGAGGGGAAAATTGATTTCAGACAATTGTAGCTGATTCTGCTTTTAAAAAAAAGAGGATTTGTTTTAGCACTGCTTTGGTGTTGACTGATGAGCACTCTGTGCATTTTTGCTGTTCCCTTCCACGAGAGCTGAATGTTCAGGCCACAGCATAATGCAGGAGTTGGTATTTTCCCTTGCTTTGTGCTTTGAAATAGCCCCTGCTTTCACTGAGACAGGCAGTTGTCCTTCAGAAGAGATAGATGATCTGTTACATAAACACCAGAGATAATGCAGTTCACTTCATGATGACAACAGTGAAGTGGTTGGTTTATTTTTTGTACATCAAGCTATGCAAACACATTAATTACTTTCTTAAAGATAACTTTACTGCATGCCTCATATTTGGTCCTTCCTCTTTTCTGCTTTGTTTTGCCAGAAGTTGTGGATTCCCCAAGCCTGCCTCAGCCCCCTTCATGCAGAGAAATTTGAAAATGAAAGATGACATTTATTTCCTGTCCCTGTACCATTTCAAAACCTGGAATTACGAGTCCTTGATTTAGATTTAGTCCTTTCCAAGTACATGCTGTACAATATTAAGATTACTAAAGGCAAATCTCTTCACAAGTAGCACATAATTGACTGTACATAGAGGCAATAAAAGCCTGCAAGTACAAGGTCTGGTGTTTTGCCCAAGTGAAATATGAGCTCAGACTCATTTTGAGACACAAGTGATTTGTGAAGAGCTACTTTGGTCTTGAAGGCTGAAGACAGGAGTAACGTGCAGGCTTTGTGAAATCAGACAGGAACAAGGACTAAGTCTCTCCTAATTAGCTGCAGACTCTTGATTTCACACTTCTTGTCTCCTGGTTGGCACCAGAGATGTTCACCCTCAGACCTGGCCCTCTCCCCATCTCAGACACCACCACAGCACCCAGGGCAGGCTCTGTCTCCCACCCAGCCTTCTCTTGCCTCTCCTTTTTTACCTGATATTTCCCTAGAGGTGTTCACCCTGGTGTGAGGAAAATCTGCACTGCAGTGGCAGAACGAGCTCGTGTGTGTTAACATTCCTTGCTGTGGGATCATGGAATGGTTTGGGTTGGGAGTGTCAGGAAAATTAACCCACACACACCAGAGGTTTATGTCCAAAAAGGAGACAGAGGAGTCCTTTTTGCTTTCTTTGAATAAAGGGAAAGGCCATAGGGCATTCCCCTGGGATCTCTCCAGTTTTTGGAGGATGCAGCCTCCTTTTTATCCCAATTTCCCAGCTGCATTTCCCTCTCTCTTTCCCCCTTCATTGCATGAGGTACTTGAGAGGTACAGACTCCCCAAACACCTGAGATTCCCCTCTAATGTACAACCCTCCCTTTTAATTTTTAGTTCTTACAGAATTCATGGTTTTTCTCCATTGCAGTTCCACAGTTCTGCTGTTGCTCTCCCTCACCTGCACTGTCTTGCCCCTCTGTTGATATGTAAATCTAAAGAAATGTTCATTTCTCAGGGTGTCTGCAGGTTTTGTGCTTAAATGTTAATTCATACCTAATTACTGAGTTTAAATGGCTGGGAATGCTCCTGATCATGTGTTTATGTCATAAACCCACAAGTTTTCATGCTGTTAATTTAAATTACATTTGATTTTTACATCGATAAATACCTGTTTATAACATTTATATGTTCATACAGAATAGTCTCACATCCATCACGTTTGGCCTCTGGCTTTGTAGTTCAATTGCAGCTGGATTAACCCCAATGTTCATCCTGACAGCTGTGGCAATTACATCATTTGTGCTGGGAGGGTTGTGCTGCCTGTGCTCCCTGTGCAGTGACAAAGGGCTGCTCTCTGTGCTTTAATTTTTCTCTAAAGTGCTCTTTCTTGGCCTTGAACCAGTAACAGGCACAGAACAAACCCAAACTGCAGCAGTAAGGCTTGGAGGAGGATTCTGCCTGTTTGTGACTAATGGAGACGTTTGGAGCAGTAGAGTTTGGGTTTGTAGATTTTTCTGAGTAAATCTCACTCCAGCAGTGCTTTTGTTTGTCATCACAAGAGATGAATAATCTTAAATAAAAGCTGTGTGTTTTTTTCATAAACAAGTAGGTGGAAAATGTAAAACAAGACAAAAGAAGCTTGGAAATCCCTAAGTGCTTAGGGCAGGTCCTTAACTGTGGGGTCATGACGATATCAGATTATTTATTTTACCAGATAATAAATTTATCTCCATCACCATCCCAGAACAAGGAGGTTTGTCCTGTTCTTGTGCATAACAAGTGGATCTATATTTCATGAGTGTTTGCAGAATGATGTGAATATCGTATAAATTTATCTTAACTCTTTGAAATCCTGGTTCAATCTTCCTGATAAAATGCCAACTCCTGGCCTCCTGCCCCACTGACCACACCAAATTTCCATGTTGCAGTGTGATGGTTTCTGTTTCAGAGGCATTTCTGACTTGCCTGTGATATCCAACCCTGTCATACCAGGCAGATTTAGGGCTGCTCTCTGTAGTGGGATGGAAAATGTGCCTTTTGTTCAAACCAGTGCCAGAGCAAGGGCCTGTGTTGGGGCCTGCCCAACCTGAGTCTAACAGGTTTGTATTTGTGAGAGTGATGAATGAACAGAGCCCTGTGTGCTGCAATTCAAAATCCTGTGAAATCTAGAATGACTGCGATGAAGAACAAAAAGATGTTTCTTTTCCAAGTGGATTCAAAGCACCAAAAGCTGTGTTTTTCTCTTTGGAGTGAGTCTGCTTGAGGTTGTTTCCATCATCAGTGGTGTCTGGCTGGAGCTGTGCCCCCCCTGCCAGCCTGGGAAAGGACACAGCTGTGCTGCTGCACCACTGCCAGGGTTCACCTGTGGCTCTGCCCTTAAAAATCTGCTTTCTCCTCCTTCCTCAGTGCCTCTGCCCACTTAATGAGCATTTTTAACTGAACCACTGAAAATCAAGTCTGTATTTATATCTTTCAAACCTTAACCTTCAGAACCGAGCAGACCAGCACATCTGAAAGCTCTTCAGAGATATTTATGGGCAGGAATTTGTATGAGTCTTTGAAAGCTGTTTCTTTCCTCTGCCTTCCACCTGAAAGAGGATTGATCTGTGTTACAGCTGTGATTAAAATGTTGGATTTGTGCCTGTGCTGGGAGCTGTTCTAAAGAGGGAACAGCAGAGGGTTTTGTGGGGCTCAGTAACAGCACTGACAGGGGATGTGGGGTTGTTCCCAAAAGCTGGGTGAGCCCCCTGCCCTGTGCCCTATAGCTGAGTGCTGCCCAAATCCCTGTGCCTTGTTTAGCAGGGATAGAACAGAATGGTTTAGGCTGGAAGGAGTCTTAAAGATTATCTCATCCTCATCCCACCTCCCACTGTCTCAGATTCAACTGTCCAGCCTGGCCTTGGGCACTGCCAGGGATCCAGGGGCAGCTCAGCTGCTCTGGGCACCCCCACCCTCCCAGGGAACAATTCCTGCCCAATATCCCATCCACCCCTCCTCTGATTCAGTCTGAAGACTTGACTCATCCCACATGGGTGGATTTTGCCCGTGGATGTGGCACCAGGAGCAGCTGCTGGGTCTCAGGTGTCCCTTGTGCTGTCCCAGGGCTGCAAACAGCAAAGGGGCTCCCAGGGTCTCTTGTGATGCCCCATTCCTTTTGAATTCCTCCCAGATCACCTCAGTGGTTCAGGTGCAGCCACCAAACAGCAAACTCTGCTCCCCACATAGGCTTCAACAAATAGAAACAACTTATTTCAGTGGGAATGTGATGAAGCTGTTTGTACTAATGGCCCAAATAATGACCTTGTTTGACTGCAGAGTTCTGTGCCTGGACTCAGCAATTTGCCCATTAATACAAATGCTGTCAATTATAAAATATTTAGACATTTATTGATGGGAAAATTGCCTGCACAGTGCTGAATTTAATGTGAAAGAAACAAATCTGTCTGTAATTTGCAGAATATGCTGTGTTGTGTTGACTTAGCTGGATAACTCATGTTCCTGTGAATTCAAATATTTGTCTTAAATATATGAGGATTTCCTGACACATCTTTGAGCAAATGGTAATCCTACTGTGTCTGTGAACTTCTTGATTTTCCTGCAGAAAAACTGACTCAATAAATCCATAATAATGATACCTTTAGATGCAAAAGATGTAATTTCAGCCTGCCATTTCTTACCCCATCTGGGGGAAACTGCACACATCTTGTTCAGCCCAGCATTTCCTCAAGGAAGAAACAATTCTTATTACCAGCAGATTATATGTTGGTTTTCAAGTGACAGCTCTGAAGGTGGTGGCATTTGACTGCAGTCCTGCTCAGGGGCAGATTCCCAGCTGGAAATGCTGCTCTGGCTCCCAGCAGTGAGAGGGGCCCTGCCCTGCCCTGCCCTGCCTGGCTGTGGTTCTGTGCTGGGAGGGGCCTGGGGGGCACTGCCCTGGGTTTGTGTCCCTTGGAGGAGCCCTGGCTGCAGTTCTGTCCTGACAACTCTGGGCACCACTGCCAGGGCTCCCCCTCGTCACAATGTTCACATCTGTCCCACTGCTTGCAGTGCAGCCCTGCTCTTCCCTTCTTTTCTGATACCTTTCCCCTTCATTTCCATTTCCTTCTCCCTTTCCCTTTTCCTTTCCCCTTCTATTTCCCTTCCCTTTCTCCTTCCATTTCCCCTTACATTCCCTTTTCTTTTCCCTTTTCCTTCAATTTCCCTTCCTTTCCCTTTCCCTTTCCCTTTTCCCTTTTCCCTTTTCCCTTTTCCCTTTTCCCTTTTCCCTTTTCCCTTTCCCTAT
>JAOTQP010000841.1:12809658-12820572 GCA_026413545.1 Cichladusa arquata
AGAATAAACACTCCATGATCATAAGTGCCAAAAGACCTTTCCCTTTCCCATTTCCCTTTTCCCTTTTCCCTTTTCCCTTTTCCCTTTTCCCTTTTCCCTTTCCCTTTCCCTATCCCTTTCCCTTTCCCTTTTCCCTTTTCCCTTTTCCCTTCCCATTTGCCTTTCCCATTTTCCCATTTTCCCATTTTCCCATTTTCCCATTTTCCCATTTTCCTTTCCTTCCCCCCTGGCTCTGTAGCTGTCAGCATTCATTCCCTAACTCCTGTTGTGAGGTTCAGTCCCATGGCCATTCCCTGTGTCCCTTCCCATCAGGGACAGGCTTGTTGTGATCCTGCAGTGCTGGGTCTGTGCCCCAAGAATTCCAAAGCAGGGCTGAGAGCTGAGAATGACCTGGGGCTGATTAAACCCATTCCCCAACCCCTGCATAACCTGTGGGGAGCCTGGGGCCAGAAGGAGTGAGAGATCTTTGAGGGATTTTATGGATTCTCTTTCTGTTGTGTTTGCACATGGGACTGAAAATCTGGATTTTTTTTTTTTTTTCTCTTCCTTTTTTTGTGGGGCTCTGTGGTCAGAGTGTGGAATTCCAGGCCAGGAGCAGCCTGGGGTAGTGGGAGGTGTCCCTGCCCACGGCAGGGGTGGAACTGGCTGCTAAATGTGCCTTCCAACCCAAACCATTCCATGATTCCTGAATGAAGAGGCTTTTGCCCAGTGTTAGACTCTATTTCTAGTTTTGTGAGCCCCCAGACTGGTTAGGTGTGATGTGGTGCTCTGACAGAAGCAAACATGATTCTCAGTGATCTCTCCAGATTTTATTCAGCAGAGTATGTTTTGCTTAAAGGCAAAGCACTGTATCAATCAGTCTTGTTTAAATTGCTTTTAAAAGAGAAAAAAGTAGGACATCAGGGAAATAAATAGGACATCAGGTGCAGCAAGAGCTAAATACACAATGACCTGAGGCAGAATATCGTGGCAAACCATGCTCCAGAGTGTAAGATACAGAACACTGAAAAAAAGCAGAGATTTTTTACAACAGGTAGGCACAGTCCTTGCACACCACAGAAGTTATGTGGTTCCCTTTGCTGATTCCATCCCCATGTGCCACATCAGCTGCTGCAAAGTGTGACAGGCTGGGCTCCCAGGACACAGCTTGGTGCTGCTGAGCTGGGCTTGGTGGCACACAGATAAAGCTGAGAGCATTTGGCTCTGCCAGCCAGTGGGCTTTTCTTTGGTCTCTTCTTGAAACAGGGAGAATTTCCATTTGTGCCTGTCCTGCTGGTTTTGCTCCTCTTTTTTTTTAAATCTAGCCTTTCTAGAATTAAGGGTTATAGGATTAGGTAAGTGCTGGAGCAGAAGGAGTGCTGGAAAGGGGGAAGTCTGGAGGATGTGATTATGAAAGGAAGTGAGAACTCAGGGAATTTCAGGTGTGATCAGAGGGCAGGAGAAATAGGGAAGGTGAGGCTGGTTTGTGGTGGCGCAGGAGCACAGGGAGAGCCCCAGAAAAATGATACAGCCCATGGGACTGGGACATGGGGCTGCTCCCTGTGGGATGCTGAGGATCAAACACAGAGCAGGATGTGCAGGGTGGGAAATGTGGTGGGTCTGGAGGCACTGGCACTGAAACACCAGCACCAGTGTGGGGCTGAACTGGGGACAGAGGGGAGCCCCAGAAAAAAGCTATAATAATAATAATAATAATAATAATAGTAATAATAATAACCCAACAATTCCACCCAAAATAAGAAGGTGGGGGGAATAAAAGAGAGCATTTTAAGTCAAATGAGATTTTTGGGATGTTTGAAAGCATCAGAAAACTCTGAGGGTTTGGGGAAGCCTCCCCTCCTGAAAGGAAGGTGCCAGAAAGGTGCTGAGCAGCCTTCAGGGTGGCTCAGAGTGTTCTCAGCCTGCACTGCTGGTGCCACTGCTGCAGCAGCCCTGGCTGGGTGACAAGGTGCTGCTCGAAGGCCACCTGCAGAGTTTGTTCTTGCAGAAAGCAGAGGCAGAGACTGATCTGCTGTATTTCTTCCAGCTGCTGAACTTACAGGTAGATATTTCCAAGGAATCCCTGCAGCTTTTACAGAGCTGCATTCAAAGTATTTTGCATTTTAGCTCTTTCTGATGTTCAGATCCATGGATCTCATTAGAGGATTTGTCAAAAGGAGACTACTATGAGTTTTTACAAACATAGCAATTACTACATTGATCAGGGCATTCCAGCTTTAAAAAAATAATTAGAAATTCAAGGATATAATACTCTTATATCACAATAAATAATGTAAAAGCCTTCACATGAGTCAATGCTATCAGGCAGCTGTTGAAGCCACACTGTCACTGATACTGTAGTGAAAACTGATTTCAGTGCAAGAGAAATGTTTGCTTTCACCCTTTGAAAACTGTACTCAGGCTGCTTTATGGCAAGCAGCAAAAATGTCAATCTATTCTTTCATTGAAAGGTGGAGGCATGGGTGTAGAACAATGCTGGTACCTGTTGGTGCTTGGAAAAACAGCTTTCCACAGAGGTTACTAATGAAATCTTTTAGAAAACACTGACCTGTTGGCAGTGGCACAGAGATAAAGCAACAGGCACAGACAAATGCTAGAGGGAATATGATCTCAGTCTCTAGAAGGTGGCATTCCCTTTCAGGATTCACTTTTGCCAGTAAATTTTTGAAGTAAGCCACTCTGGATTTCCTTCCATTACAGCTATTTAAAAAACTTCAGATAATTCAGTTGAAAACTGGTTTTCACTCTAGAAAGTAGGAAACAAGGCATCATGTAGGAGGCTTTTGTCTTTCCTGTACCTTTCCTTCAGGCACTGCGTTTAAAGTGAGCCGCTCTGTATCTCAAGGTGCACATAAATATATTTACATTTATACACCTAGGGCGTGGCTTTTTCCACCCAAAGCCGGGTGCTTACAGCATGCACTGTCCCACACTCATGCCATAGCAGCAACACACGATTTCTTTGAAAGTCTTCCTCATCTCCAGGCTCCTGAAGGCGTAGATGAGCGGGTCGATGACCGAGTTGCACATGATCAGCACCAGGTAGGTGTTGAAGTGGGCGGCGTAGCAGATGCAGTAGGGGTTCATGGGGCAGGAGATGATGAGGATGAGGTGGAGGAAGAAGGGCGCCCAGCAGAGGATGAAGACCCCCAGGAGGATGGTGATGGTGACAGCCCCCTTCATGCAGGTGCGCTGGGGGGGCACGCCCTGGGCGGGCAGCGCCGCGATGCGCTTGACGTGCAGGCGGGCGAACAGGAACATGTGCACGTACAGGGAGGCCATCAGCAGCAGCATGGTGAAGAACATGGTGATGAGACACACAATGACAGTTTTGCTCTCCGAGTAGGCAATGAAAATGATGCCGCAGATGATGCAAGCCACCCAAATGAGCACTATGAGGGACAGGGCTTTCTTCACCGTCATGATGCTGTGGTAACGGAGGGCATAGAAAATAGTGATGTACCTGTCGATGGCTATGGCCAGGAGGTTGCAAATGGAGGCTACCAGAGAAATGCAAATCATGGAGTCAAAAACATTGTCCATGTGCTGGATGAAGTGGTCGTCGATGACCAGGTAGCCGTTGCTGAGGATGGCGATCATGACGGTCTCCAGGGCGTTGGACATGCTCACCAACATATCAGCCACAGCCAGGCTGCAGAGGAAGAAATACATGGGAGAGTGCAGGTTGCCATTCTTCAGCACTGCCAGGATGACCAGGATGTTCTCCAGCAGGCTGATGATCCCCAGAGTCAAGAAGACCTCGGCTTTGATGAAGACCTGCTCGCAGAATCCGTCGCCGCTCCTGTTGCTCGGGATGGAGTCGTTGAAGTCCGTGGTGGTGTTGAGCAGCACGGGCTGAAATGAGAATGCAAAGTGTGTGGTGTTCATTGTCAGCAAAGGAGCTGAGCTCACCTGTGCTTGTGGACCTGAGAGAGCACAGGCTAAAAAGAGAAAATAAAAATAAAAAGGAAAACGAGTCCTTCCAAGCTGCTGCTGTGCATATGGGGTGGCACCAAGCAGGACTTTAGCCACTTCTACAAGTGCAAGCATCAAACAATCTGCATTTACAGTGAGTCCTATGCCAGGCTGGCATAAAATTCTTTCCTTTAGAAGAAGGTGAGCTCCAGAGCCTGTAGGCAGCCAACAGTTTTCTCTGCAGAGGAGAATCGGCAGCAGGACATTGCTGTGCTCAGTGATTAAAAGCAGGGAGTTTTCCCAGCTTGGTTACCAGCATGCTGCAGCTCAGCCAAGCATCTGTTGCTATTTCATTGGGCAGAAAGGAGACGAGAACTAAGGGATTTATACATGCAGGAAAGAAAAACCAACTCCTACCTCAGCCTGCGAGCCGAGCATTGGCCATTGGAGAGCGAGCACCTTGGTGAGTGACAGCTGGAGCACCTGGAGCTGCATCCCGCGCATCCCAAACTGCCTGGCGCCCTCTGCAGACACCGAGCGCGGTGGAAACTCCTCGGCAAAACGGGATTTTCATCCGGTAAAACTTTCTGCCTGCTCCGGACCTGCCCCTGGGGAGGGTTTGGGCAGGCAGGATGCTCAAACAGCCTCGCTGCACCTTTGAGTGGCCACTAGGACTGGTCTCAACTGGGATTGCACCCATTTAAACCTCTGCAGGAATGAGGAGATTTTCATTTATCACATAACAGCAAGATAGATTTTCTTTGCACTTCATTCCTTCTGTATTTCTGTGGTGCAATTTTCTTAGTTTAGTCTTTTGAAAAGGACTTGCTGATGTCTAAACTCTTCCCACCTCATGTTTTTGCAGGAATACTTTGGAATCAAGTGCAATGTCACTTATATTAATGTCTGGGGCTTCTGTTGCAGGTTTGTTAGCTTAAAAATGTCACAAATCTCTCCCAGTTTCATTCTGAGCCTGCAGAATTATTGTCTTACACCCATAATTCAATACCAAGAGGCAACAGTTCTCAATTTTAACCTCCAGGTGACAGTTTTACAAGGACAGTATTCAGTGCAGTAGTTTTAAGTGAATAAATAGCTGGGGATTTGCCCACCAAGTTGCACAGGTAATGTTTTAAAGATCTTAGTCTCTCCCCTAAATTTGCAGTGATAGGAGCAGATATCTTAAACCAGCAAACTGTCTGTTCCATGGCTCTGATCCCACGGTGGGGCACAGATACTCCCTCCATCTGCAGCAACCTCTGCTTTGTGCAGAAACCCCAATGATTCCTTCCAGCTTTTTGGGGCCATGGATTCACCCATGGTGTGATTTCTGGGCAGAACAGCTCTAAATACCCTTGGAAATGTTGTTTTTCCAGGTGAGCAGGAGCCCATCTCGTAAGTGGCAGCTGGAGGCTGTGTCCCCCCAGGGTGAGGACAGGACCCAAAGGCACAGCTCAGCCTGGGGAGCAGCACCCTCCTGGGCTTGGCTCTGGATTTCCTGCTGCTGCAGGGACATTTCTGCTTTTAGCACCCACAACTAAAGCTGTTCCCAGGAGAGCTGGGCCCTTCCCATCCCAGCCCTGTCATCCCAGCAGTGTCTGTGCCATTCCTGCCAGTGTTCACTCCAGAATGCTCCATCCCTCCGTGCCACACTCCCAAAGCCAGGCAGAGTTCCTCACCTCTCAGCTGGGGCAGGAAGTCATTAAATGTGTTGCATCATGAGTTTTTGCGTGTATGTGACAGCAGGACAAGCCACCATTTGCACTGAGGTGCAATTTGAAGTGGAAATGGGATGTTGTACACCCAAGTGGATTAATGGCACCATTAAGTACTAAAAATAGTGGGCTAGAGCCTCCTGTATGATAGAAAACTCACACTGACTCTGAGGTCTGTGCTGAGAGGGGAAGAAGTGTCTGCACAAAAGACAGGAACATGTGAGCCCTTATTTTCTGAAGGGTTTCTCTGCTCAGCACTGGAAAACCTTCGTGGTCTGAAGTGTCACAAAATATTTTGTATTTTGTCAGTTCCTGCTTCATGTCCAGGGGTGCAGGGATTATTGCAGTGCAGAGCAGGCAGGTTGTTGCTCTCACCTCCACGCCAGTGCTGCAGAGGATTTGTGTCCTGGCAATGCTGCTCTGCACCTGAGGAGTGAAAATTGCCAAAAATATCACACATTCTTGTCCTCAGTCTCCTGGACTGTGAAATGCACTCACCTTGGGTAGGAGAGCAGAGTAGGGGCAGAGCATTGCTCCAGTCCCTGGTGCAGAAAATGAGAGAATGGCTTGGTTTGGGTTCCCTGGTGAGGAGGAGGTTGGAGAGGCAGGGATGGGAGATGTCTGTGTGCATTCCCCAAGTGTTGCCTTGCCCATTGCTCATCCCAGCTCCTTGCCAAGGCCTGGAGGGAAGAAGCTGCAGCCTGGGCTGTGCTCAGGGCTGTTGTCAGTGGAGATCCACGGTGGGAAACAGCCTGAGTGACCCAGGCAGGGCTGGGATCTCCGGGCTTCACTGGGTCAGGGGGGGTTAGGAAGCTCATGGTACATCTGAGTGTGTCCTTGCAGCTCTGGAAATGTCCAGAAAGTGCCATCAGTGACTGAAACACCCTCCTCACCTCTTGCCTTGCTCTGCAGGCCCTGACTGATGCTGCTGTCACAGCCTTGCTCTCCAGCATTGTGAGGCATTTGTTTGACACCCAGGGAGCAGAGTGCTCCTTCAGCTGTGTTCTTGTTTACTCCCTCAACTCAAACCTGCTGTTCTTCCATCCCCTGGTGTGTGAACAAGAGAAGTCCTTGGTTGCTGTCCCTGCAGGTGCCACTCAGCTGTCACCTCCTGGCTGTGCTCTCATGCCACATCTGAGTCCAACAGCACCAGGGCCAGAGGCCAGGGAAGAACAAGTTCCTAGGAGGAAAAACATCCCTTGCACCATTGTTCATTCCCTCTCTGTTCCCCCCATCAAGAATATTGTATCTCCTTCCCGTGCTTTATTCTTTCAGCCTCAGGCCAGAATCCCTGACCTGTTTTGTTCCCAGCAGATGGAGAGGCAATGTGAATTTCAAAACCCTGGCATGACTCAGGCTCTCGTAGCTGTGCTGATCAAACAGGTGGTAAAGAAATCTCTGTGGGACTGGCCACAAGGATCACCCTATTCTGAGTATTTCTGAGTGTTAGGAGCAGTTTTCAGACCCCCAGAATTTTATAGAGACAAGGGGTGATTTTTATGCTTGTTTTACCTGATGCCCTGGGCTGATTCTGACTGCAGAAGAGCTTTTAATCCTCCATAGTGATTTACTGGAGTGGGGTTCTGCAGATGGGCTCCAGGGTCTCACTTAGCTGAGAAACAGAAAATTTTTGGGATGCATCTCGAGTTCAAAACTTGTGCTGGCTCTGTGTACAAACTCCAGCACTTGAGTGAGCTGCTGCAGTTAAACCTGTTCTCTAACTAGGACAGCTTGTACTGAGGAAAACACTCCCTGTGCTCCTATAAGGATTATTTAAAACCCCATAAAATGATGTTCAAACAGGTCCAGATTTGACAATATTTATCAGCAGCCTCATCCTTTTAGATTGTGTTCAGAGGAAAATGCCTCTGTGCTGTTCTGTGTTCTGGGCTACTGGTCAGTGCTCTTACCAGGGATGTGCAAGACCTGATTCCCATTCCTTTCTTGGCCAGAAAAGATGAGAGTTCCCGAGCACAAAGCTGGATTTGTCAGGGTTTTGCACTGCCAGACCTTTCCTTCAGCAGCAGCCTCTGATCCAGCCCTGCCATCATCTCTGCTTATCTGCCCCTGCCAGAGCTGCCCTTCACTCTCTGAGCCTTCCAAACTTGAAATTATTATCTAGCCCAAGAATCTCCAATGAAAGTTTCGTGTGCTTCAATCACAGCAGATGGATCCTTTAAAGAATCATGAGCAGCCATTAAAAAAATGTCAGGACAACCCACCCCGAGCCCACAAAGATGCAATGGGTTAAATGTGGAAATGAGATTTACTGTGATGTCTCTTACATTACTTTCATTCGTGTTCTTTCCTAAAATAACTGATTTTCTGAGAAAAATAAGCTGCAAGTAAGAGGGTGTCAGCACAGTTAATAAAATACTGGCTGTGATGAAAGCAAAGCAAAGGTTTGGCTGTTTTAGCTACCAGCAGAAATGAACAATTTTTCCAGGTAAAACCTCTGCCATGTTTTCAAAGCAAGGCTGATTTATTTTTTTTTTAAATGCTATTATTGCTCAGGTTTTTTTTCACTAGTGAAACTATTTAATCTTCAGGGAAAGGTAAAGAGAAAATAACATTTACTGCTAAATGTGGATCATGGAGTTTTCTAAGAGAATTCCCGTGATGTTTAAAAATCTTGTTCAACGCTTGACATGAGATTAAGCTGATAATGGCTGATAAATATGTATCACTTTCCTTTATTGTCACTCCTTTTCAGCAACAGTTTCTGCTAGACAAAAGTGGAAATTTTAAAGGAAATAAAAGGATAATAAGCAAATGGTTTCCCCCATGCAGCAGGGAATTATTGTTGACCTGAAGTTTCAAGTAGCCAAACCAGTGAGTGAAAATCTCTTGAAGACCTCTTGTCTGTTTTATTCTTTATAGAAAAGGACTTAAAAGATGAAATGTTCTCTCTTAGCAAAGCAAACTCTGCTGGTTTTGAATTCTGTGCACATTTCTGGCTTTGGTTGGGAATATCTGCAAACAGGGGCTGGAATTCATCCCCTGGCACTTCACAGAGGCTGCTCAGAGCTCTGCTGACCTGCAGAGCTGTTCAGTGCTCAAGAGCTCCCTCAGTAGAGTTTAAGTTTTTGATAATGGAACACTTGACAAAACTAATTAAACTTCAGGTCTGATTCAGCACATGGCTTGGAGAATATGAACTGCTTGACTACTGACTTAATTCAAGAAAAAAATTCTCTTTACTAATTTTCACTGAAACATGGAGGGATCACTCGTCATAATAAAGAGCAGAATCTCACTTTGGGATATTTTCTATGGTTATATAAAATGATTATGAAAGATATAAAATGATATAAAATTGCTTCTAATTCACTATTATAAAACTAAAAAATCTGGGATTAGGAGCCTCACAAGACCCTGGCATGTGAGGAAACTGAAGGAAAGCCATGGGTGATTAAGTTCTGTCTGAAATGCTGAGTTTTGTTTCAATGTCTTGAGGTTTCAGCTTACCAAGAGCAATTTTTGTCCTGTCAGAGTCACAGGCTTCAGGATATCTTGCAACAGCAAGTATTGGATGTAATAATGGAAAGATTTCCATGGTCTTCTTCCAAGAAGTTGTAGTTCCTGCAGCTCCCAGTCATGCCCACAGCTAATAATGTTATTTTCTAGTCTGAGGCAAGAATGAGTCTGACATCAGCTGGGGTCAGTGGAAGTTGAATTTGTCTGCAGCTCATTGCTGGCAGAGGTTTTCAAACTGGAAGAGTAAATCCTCACCTTGCCCAACGAACTGAATCCCTGCTGAAGCCAAACCAGGAGTTTGCATCCTTTGGGATGTTATCCATGAATTTTCCTTCAGCAAAAGCAGCAGCACTGCAGGAGGGGAGGCAGCTGCCAAACTGGGATTAGTGAGGAGGAGGAGCACGAAATCCTGATTGCAATGAGGGGGCATCCAGAGGAGGATTTCTATAATCTCAGCCAGTTAAAAGGTTAATTTAAACAGACTCAACTTTGGGACATTCTGGACAATTTTCCTTCTCACCCCTGGGTGAAAGGAGACAAAGCAGAGCTGATTGCAAAACACTCACCAGCACCTGCAGATGCTTTTCATGCCAAAGGGATTTTAAGTGCTTTACACTAATGATGCTCAGTGTCAGTTTTGTTCTCTGATTTACAGAGTGAGAGACAAGCAGTTGTGATTGAGCCAGCTGCACTCTGCTCTTCAGCCTCAGCAGGGCCAAATATCCCTGGGATATCTTCCTCACCTCCCTGGCAGCTCCATAAATCTCATTGCCCTGTGCTGCTGGGGCTGAGGGATGGGTGAATTTGGCATTTTCACACCTGATTGCTGCTGCTGAGTGACCTCATTCCTGGGCCAGAGAGAACTGAAGGGTCCTGGAGGCTGGCAAGATTTAGAGATGATTGGGCTGAGCTGTCAGGTGCTGTGGATGGAGGGATGATGGATGGATGGATGATGGATGGATGGATGATGGATGGATGGATGATGGATGATGGATGGATGGATGGATGGATGGATGGATGATGGATGGATGATGGATGATGGATGGATGATGGATGATGGATGATGGATGATGGATGGATGGATGGATGGATGATGGATGGATGGATGATGGATGATGGATGGATGGATGGATGGATGGATGGATGGATGGATGGATGATGGATAGATGGATGATGGATGGATGGATGATGGAGACAAGGCCACTAACCCAAAGGTTTATGTCCCCATCCCCATGCCGTGTCCCCCAGGTGCCACCTGCGTCCTGCGCTCCAAATTCTCGGCCTCCCAGTTCTGGCCCGACTGCCGGCGCTACAACGTCACCGTCATCCAGTACGTGGGCGAGCTCATGCGCTACCTGTGCAACACGCCCCAGGTGAGGCCCCAAACCCCGCCAGGGGCTCGGCGCCGCTCTGGGCACACCCCGAGGCGTCCCCTGAGCCCGTGTCACCCCCCAGCGCCCCGACGACTGCGAGCACGGCGTGCGCATGGCCCTGGGCAACGGCATGAGGGCCGAGGTGTGGAAGGAATTCCTGCGGCGCTTCGGGCCCGTGGCCGTCTGCGAGTTCTACGGGGCCACCGAGGGCAACGCCGGCTTCATCAACTACACCGGCAAGGTGGGCTCCGTGGGCCGAGCCAACAGGTTCATCCAGGTGAGAGGGTGCGGGTGACGTGGTGATGGCACCGGTGATGAGGGAATGGTGCTGGTGATGAGGGGATGGTGCCGGTGATGAGGGGATGGTGATGGTGAAGAGGGGATGGAGCAGGTGATGAGGGGATGGGGCTGGTGATGAGGTGATGGAACTGGTG
>JAOTQP010000841.1:12843745-12857075 GCA_026413545.1 Cichladusa arquata
CAGATAATATGTGCCAGGAGATCAGGGTCACTGCCCCACCCGGCTGCAGCAGATGGGGACAGAATCCACATTTCTGGTCACATCCTGCATTGCAAACCAAGACAGAAGGGTGGGTTTATTCCCTGGCTCTTGGGACAGGGAACAAAGGGAGTGTGAGCTTAGGATGGAGTTTGGCCTCAGGACTTTGTCCCAGCTCAGGGCACTGGGGGTGCAAAATCTCGGGGTGAATGTGGGAGTGGGGCTGTTCTGCAGCACAGCATGGATGGATCTGCTCTGAGGATGTTAAAACAAGCAAACAAAACTGGTGATGTGACTGCTCAATCCTAATTGGAGCTTTGGAAACACTTTTTGTTCTCTGTATAAGATATTTCTTAAAATACCCGATTTTAAGCATGAATGAGGATTGTCCTCATGCTGAGAAAAGACCCAGTGGTTCATCTTTGAGCATTGTCTGAGATTTTTCAGCTGGATCAATAGAGTGCTGCTTGGGCTTGAGCTGAGCTGAACAGAAACTTTGTCCTGGACTGCTTTGTGTATAAACTTAAAAGTTCTGTTTTACAGTAACCAGTTCAGAGTTAAATTACATTCTCCTTAGACTGACAGGTTTAGAATTGTGGGCATAAAACCAAATTGCAGTTAAGTAGTTTTGCATCATAGAAAGACCTAAGTTATTTCATGTTGATTTATTTTACCCATTTGACTGTGGCTTTGTACTTGTAAAAACCAACTACTGATGTCTTATTCAAGGGAATTAATGTGGGAAATATTCTTTTCTCTGCTGCCACTGATTGTCTAGATAATCTACCTGCTGAGCAGAGTTATACAGAGCAATTCTTACAAGAGACCAGTGGAGTCCTGCCCTGGGAGAGCTGCAGAATGTGATGTGATCCACGAAGGGCTGCTGGAGTTGCAGCAGAGCACTTTAACCTCCACTGAATGGGTGAAGTATGAACTCTGGATTTCGTTCAAATTTCTGATAGATGCACTTAGATTTGAATGTGCTGATAATAACTTGATTATTTAGGGTTTTTTAAGTGTAAAGGCAGATGCCCAATCTGCATGAGATGGAAGCACTGCAATGAGCTGTCAGTGCAGCAGTGGAACCCAAAAAATGAAGTTTTTTGATCTGGAACCTGCTGGGAGCATTGGCAGCACAAATCGGTAATGGTGATGGTGCTCAGAGCAATTTTGATGCTGGGATTTGTTTCTCTCTTGGCTTTTCCCTCCATTCTCAATCATCCAGTGGTTTTCCATGGTTTGCTCCCCATTCTGCAAACAAACCACCCTTCCCTGACAGCTCCTAAAACACCTGGGAATTTCTAAAACCATCAAAGGAGAGAAAGAGAGAGGGAAAAAACTCTGTCTAGCTAATGAAAAAAAAATCACATTGTAATTATCTACAGAGGGCAATTATCTCAAAAGACTTCACAGTTCACAGAAAATGATTTTAATTACTATTAAAAGGCTGCCACTGTATGTCTTGTAAACACCACCCTCGGACGTGTCCAGGATTTGTTACCTTGGAACACTGAACAGGTTTGTTAACAAACAAAAATTGATTTCTATTTATCTTGGGAAGCAAAGCCCCTTGTTGTTTTCTTCTTGATTTAATCCTCTCTCTTCCTCCTCCTTTTTTTTTTTTTTTGTTTTTTTGGTTATTTTTGTTTTTTTTTGTTGTTTTGTTTTTTTGGCAAAATATTGATGGTGGAAGCAGCAGGAGATCCGATTAAGCCATAAGTCCCTGCCTTGAAGAAAGGAGAGATCAATAGCACTGCCAGCCCCATGAAACCATTCTTATCACTTTGACTGTTTGTGTGGGAATAGATGCAATTTATATTTCATGTTTAATTTGTTCTGGAGCAGCTAAACTTATTTAAATTCTTCACAGAACACCTGAATCAACCAGCCACACCTTGAAGAGAGAGTGGAGGGAAAGAGAGTTTTGCTAGAGCTGCCAGAATGATAAAGAAAGGCAGAAACCCTCCAGGAAAATGAGAAGGCAAAAGCTTAAATAAGAATAAAACCCACAGTAAAACCCAACCTCTTGTTGGGACCTTTGTTACAAAGAGCAGGGCAGGACTCCAGAGGAGAGGCTGAAGCAGAGGATTCTGCTGGAATGGAAGCTCTGCATTTTCAGGCAATTTCTTCCAGGATTTATTATAATTTAAAGAGCTTTTCCCCAAATTTTGGCACAGTCACTCCTGCTGGAAGCCCTCAGGAGCAGAATACCTTTCCTGTCAAGTGGCTCCCGGGAATGAGGGGGTCCTGTGGAGTAACAGGATTCCCAAGAGAAATTGGATGATTGGGAGCTAAATTTGGTGATTTGTTAATAGATTGGTGGAGTGAAACTTGAAGACACAGAAGCTCTGAAGCCTTGTCCTTATGCTCAGCCACAGGTGGATTCCTCTAAAAGCTCTGAGTCCCAAAGATCCACCACCCCAAATAAACAAGAGGAGTAAATGGAGAGGGAGGGACAGAGCATGGCTGAAAAATTTACAGGTCTTGGGTGATTTTTAATTGATGATCACATTTCATTTTAGCTCTCACTGGGCATGACAGGCTGTTCAGATTTTATGTCACACTTTATTTAGGTGTCAGATAAAACCAAGAAACTCTCAACTAAAACATCTCCAAGGTTTTATGCTCTACTATTGATATTTTTGACTTTTCCATGGAGGATGCTGTAAAAATGTGGAGGTTTATTGAGGGTGCTTTAGCAAGAGCCAGGCTGTGCAAATAAGAAATCAATGAGGAATGAGCTGTGTCTCCATCCCTGTCCCTCAGGTGCCTGGCACAGCTGCGGGAAGGAGAGCTGGCTCTGTACAGCCTGGGGCTGGGGACAGCCCCTGCCACAGCCACCATCCCTCTGGCAGCTGGGGACGTGGGGATCAGCAGGGACAGGGGCTGCAGCACCTTCTCCCTCCACACCAGAGACCACCAGTACCTGTGAGTACAGCTGCTTCAGCATTGGTTAGAGCAGAGCTGCTGCAAACAAGGCAGCAGAGGATCTCAATGGCCCAGAGTAAAATAAAAAAAAAAAAAAACAAACTGGAGAAATGAGGCCGCCAGAATGACAGAGATCACCCCAACCATGGCTCTGCAGAGATTTGGTGAGGATTTTCAGGAGGAATCCAAGGTGGGGCTGAGCTGATAGATGGAGTTGCCGTGGCAGGAGGAGATGCCTCGTGCAGCTGTTGGACAGATGTGAGCAGAAATTTGGAATCCTTCTCCAAAGCCTCAGGCCAAAAGCAGGGGGTCAGTGTCAGAAAGCACAGAAAGCTCAGACTCTCAGGTTTCTGGGGTCAGTGTCAGAAAGCACAGACAGCTCAGAGCCCCGTGTTTCTGGGGTCAGTGTCAGAAAGCTCAGAAAGCACAAACCCCCGTGTTTCTGGGGTCAGTGTCAGAAAGCACAGAAAGCACAAACCCCCGTGTTTCTGGGCTCAGTGTCAGAAAGCACAAACCCCTGTGTTTCGGGGCTCAGTATCAGAAAGCTCAGAAAGCACAAACTCCCCGTGTTTCTGGGGTCAGTGTCAGCACAGACAGCACAAACCCCCCGTGTTTCGGGGCTCAGTGTTAGAAAGCACAGACAGCTCAGACTCTCAGGTTTCTGGGCTCAGTGTCAGAAAGCACAAACCCCCCGTGTTTCGGGGCTCAGTGTCAGAAAGCTCAGACAGCTCAACCCCCCGTGTTTCTGGGGTCAGTGTCAGAAAGCACAGACAGCACAACCCCCCGTGTTTCGGGGCTCAGTGTCAGCACAGACAGCTCAAACCCCCCCGTGTTCCGGGGCTCAGTGTCAGAAAGCACAACCCCCCCATGTTTCTGGGGTCAGTGTCAGAAAACACAGACAGCTCAGAGCCCCGTGTTTCTGGGGTCAGTGTCAGAAAGCACAACCCCCCGTGTTTCTGGGCTCAGTGTCAGCACAGACAGCTCAAACCCCCCCGTGTTTCTGGGGTCAGTGTCAGAAAGCACAAACCCCCCCCGTGTTTCTGGGCTCAGTGTCAGAAAGCTCAGAAAGCACAAACCCCCCGTGTTCCGGGGCTCAGGGTGCCGTCAGGACGCTGTTGGCACCCCCTGTCCCGTGTCTCGTTGCAGGCTCCGGCTGCCCCGCAGCGCGCAGAGCGGCGGGCCAGGGGCTGCGGGCGGGCTGCAGGAGTGGCTGCGTGTCCTGGAGAGGCACTGCCAGCCTGGCAGCTCTGCCGCCCTGCCCCTGCAGCCAGCTCCAGCCGGCAGCCGCCCTGAAGCTGACTATGAGGAGTTTATTGTGCCTCTGAGCCGGCAGGGAGAGGAGAGTGCCCACCCTGCTGGGAATCCTGCGAGGAGCAGCCTGAGCAAGGCTCCATCGCCCCTGGCAGAGCCTGCAGCCCCAGCAGCATCCCTGCCACCTGCCAGGGGCAGGGCTGAGCCTCCCCCAGCCCCTCCTGCCCTCCCACAGCCCTGCAGCCTCTCTCCAGCAGCGAAGAGAACCAAAGCCTTCCACTGGGATGTCGTTCCTTGTGACAAGGTGAGGATGAAACTGTTAAAGGAAAAAAAAAAAAAAAACCACTTAAATACTGCAGCCTGACATGGGTAGTTCTAAGAATCCAGCTGTGCCACTAAATAACCTGGATGCCCCTCTCTGTGTTTGCATGGAGCAAAGGGCCTCTGTTCTGGCTTTCTGTTTACCCTGTGTCCCTCCTGTATTTTTAGATTCAAAAATCTGTCTGGGGATCGTGTGACCCGTGCAAGAGAAGAATAGATGTGTGCAGGCTCTGTGAGCAGTTCCAGATCCAGGACGCAGCAGTGGCTCTGGGCAGTGAGCCTGCAGTGAATCAGCACATCCTGCTGGACAGAAAAGTTGCACATAACTTCAGTGAGTGGATTTGAGTTCCTTCACAGGGGCTGGGAGCTCCTCTCTGGGAGCCTGGGCTGAGCTCTGCCTGCATTTCCATTTCTGCTTTCTGCCATTGCACAGGCAGTGACTGAGGCTGTATATAAATCATTGTTTAATTCAGTGCTCCTCTCTTTGTAAAAAAAACACCCCACGGCTCGGTTGCTCCCAGCATGGCCCTTGATGCTGTAGAGATAAACCCCTAAACTGCTTTTTTTGCTTTTTCTTTGCTTTTTTTTCCTTTTTTTTTGGGTGAGCCACTGAGCCGTGATGCTGCTGTCTTGGGCCAGATGTGAAAAGTCATCCACAACATCTGTGAAATCAATTTAAGCCTCTGACTCCAGAGGCTTTTCCAATGTTTTGGGCTGCAAAGTCACACACAGGAGCAGGTGGGAGGCAGAATTTGGAGTGCTGGGGGAGGTGTTTGGTGTGAGGAGCCTTTGGGGCAGCTCCAGGTCAGGAATTCTTGGCTTTTCCCTTGTTGAGGGCTCAGGATCTGTTCTTGAACAGAACCCTTTGCTCTCCTGTTTCAGGTGGGATTCTACCCAAAGCCTGACCTAGAACTAATTTCAGAGCTAATGAAGCAGCTCAACACCCAGTCCTGATCTTCCTAATAAAATATTGTAAAGGACTTTTCATTCCCTTGATGAGAAGTGGTGGATATTAAAGGAGCAGCAGTAATTGTTCTTCAAAGAGCACTCTGATTTCTGTCACAAAGATGCCTTTCCAAATAATTTCTGTAACCAAGAGATGCTTTAAGATAGTTACATGTGTAAAGAATTTGGGGCAGTCAACTCTGAAGTTTTAATGATTTCATCTTGATGAATATGAAAAAGAAAAAATGTATTTTGGAGTGCATGTAAAGTTTTAATTGGGAAATATAAATGGAGATAACTTGGAATTAGTGCATCCCTTGACTAACAATTTGAAGGGTTAAAAGGAAGAGTGATGGGAAAGTGCTGTTGCAGATAAAAGAATCTTGTAATAGCACTTTTATCTACTAAATTATTGCAGTTTCTTTGAGGAAATGTCTTTCTTTTGCTTTGCAAACAGCACCATTCCTCCTTTTGATCCTGTCCTCTTACAGCTTTTTTTTTCTGGGATGTTCTACACCCTTTCTTAATCTTGTCCTCATCAGTGAGAGTTTTGGCATATCCTTATCATAATGGACATTACTCAGATCAAAAGTTAATTTGATCCTGAGAATTCTGATTAATCTTCCTGCAAGTGCTGCAAACCACAGTCCTTATTAATGAATCAAATTAATGAATAAAAAGATGAAGCTCCAAAATGCCAGTAGGTTAAAAATTCTGGAGATTTCGAGTGGAGTTGTGAACACCAGAGGAAAATGAGAGTTCTGAGCTATTTCCACACTAAATTCAAGGCCAGTGTAGGAGAAAATACAAATAAAAGCTAATGGATTCTTGTTGAAAAAGGAAATTTCTGCCCCACAGGGAGCAGGTATCAGTAATAGACAAGAAAATAATCAGATTAGTTTTTCCTTGATGACTGACATGTAAATTTAAAGAAAATAGGAAGATTGAATTTTTGCCTTATGATAGCAGCTGCTAAATACTTTTTTTCTGGTTGTTTGGGTTTTTTTTTCCCTTTCTGTTTAAATTCTGCTAAGTATAGATAAAATACACTGGTGATTTTCCTTCCCTTGAGCATTTCCTTCCAAGTAACCCAAGAATTTTTTTCTCCAGACATTTTTCTTAAAAGTTTCCGTGTAAAACCAGGTGAGCTGAAGGACAAACTGCTCATCATCCACGAGGAGAGTGGTGGGCTCTCAGATGAGCAGATCACAGCACTCAGGAGGTAATTTTGGGGGGAACTGTTTGGGTTTGGGGCCTTTTGGAGATGCCAGAATCTTCTGCAAATGATGTGGAGTTTGGAAAGTTGGTTTGGAGAGGAGGGAGGCAGACAAGAGTTAAAAGAGGGTTTATGGCCTCTGGGCTCCTTGCCATCATAACAATAATAATAATGATGGCAGTGAAGCTTGAAATATCATATTTTTTTCCTTGAAGCCTTTCTCTGATGGCAGTAAGGCTGAGGGAATATTCCCAGCAGTGGAATTTGTGAGGGGCATTGATTGTTGCATTGCTCTGTGTTGTATAATTTGGAGGATTCAAACCATGCTTCAAGGATTCTGTCCCTGAGATTTTTATTTAAGATTGATGAATCCAAGTGCAAATCTTGCACTGGAAAGAAGCTGTGTTTTTTTTCCACCCCTAGAGTTTTGAAACAGCTGAGATTCATCTCAAAATGAGGACTTGGACTCCCAAGGCAGTGGGAAATGGCAGGAGCAGACAGGAGTTCTCAGGAGCATCACCACTGCTGAGTTTCCCTGCACAGTGCTCTGGCACCACTCAGGGAAGGGACTCAGCATTTCTGAACAGCTTTCACTCAGTTTAGGGAAGTTTCACCTTTGGGAACTGTGATAATTGAGCCCCCATGGGCAGGACAGGAGTGCAGACAGGGCTGGGAAATTCCTCTCAGTACCTGTCAGAGTGTCTGAGAGTGTCTAAACCCTGCTGTTGGAGAGTGAAAAACACTGGAAGTCAAACCCTAAATTTAATTTCCAGGGCTGTGAGCAGAGTGTCCTGCCCATGCACGCAGTGCAAGTGGTGGCTGGGACATCATTGACAATGAACTTGACACAGAAACCTCTGCATCTCTCAGTGATTCTTTATCCTCATGTCTTAACAGCAAAGCACTCAATATCTCTCTAAACTTAATTTTTTTTTTTTCCCAGAGAAATGGGAATCTTTTTCACTGTGCAAATTCCATTAGAGCTGCATTCATGTTTAAAGATATTTATGGAATGCGTTCACGTGTTTTTGTGCCTCCTTTCTCATGGCTCCCATTGTTTAATGCTTTAAGCTTTAAACCTTCCAGATAATCTGTTAGTTCCATTTTCTATGCATAATGCAGCTGAAGAATTTTATGTGGTATCAGACTTCTGATTAAATGAAGATATTTGCTATTTTAAAATACGTTCTATGAATTTGCTTAAAAGCTCAAACTATTTTTAATGATGAATAAACACTCTTTCATTTGCCAACAGCTAACTTATTTTTAAATGAAAATTCATTTTTTTTCTTGATGCTAAAATGGGCTGAAAGGATTACATTTTAATCTGCCACAATATAGAGTTAATTCAAACCCCAGCAATTTTACAATTGAAATGTCATATTAATTATTGACAACGGCAAAATAAATCTTAGTGTTTGTCCTGTGTTTAATGTGCTAAAATATTTACTTTTATCCACCTTTGAGCAAATTCCCTGACTTTTACTGGAAATGGATAGCTCTGTCCATGAATGTTTAATCACTCCTGCTGCAAATTTCGAAGTTTGTTTTAAGAGGAAGAGAAGAGAGCAGACCTGAATACTTATTTCAGCTTCTTTACACTCCTCGCATGTGAGCTGTGACATTGATTCCATCTTTCTGAAGAAATGCTGTGAATTCCCCCCGAGCTGGCTCAGACAGGGAGATCTCCAAAGGAAGGCAGCTGTGCTGCTCTGCTTGTTTTTTCCAAGTGGAGGCATTTTTAAAGACATCAATCTTCTAAAAATCTGTGGCCCTGGGGGATATTCTGTGACCTTGTGCAGAGGGGGGGAAGTTGTGGGGCTGTGTTTTGTGCTGTCACTGTTTAAGCAAGTTAAAAACCCTGTAAAAATTGTGATAAAGAAGAGAAACCCTCCCAGGGCCAGGATGGACAGGATGGTCCTTGTGGGTCCCTTCCAGTTCAGGGTATTTTGTGATAACAGAGATAAAAAAGGACTCAACCTCTTTGGAAATCAGGGCCTGGACTCCTCTGTCTCATGGTTTTACTTTTCCTAAAATATTCTGTCATTCTAAGTTCTCTGCCCATCTGCAGGTGGATATTCTGGCTATTTTCAAGCCTTATGTACACAGAAGCATTTCCAGATATCCAGAGGTATCTGCAGATCTCTTTTGCTTCCCACTTGGTTCAAATGCCTACAAAGGATAAACAACAAATATAAACCACATAAACCACACAAGATGTAGGGAATTCCAAGGCAAGGAACAGAATCATTATTTTATCAGAATACAGAACGAAGAGGAAGAGGACAGCTAATTTTAATTTTCTCTCTGCAGATATTTGCCCACACCCAAAGATGCAGAAAGGTACCTGTCCTTCAAGGGCTCCTGCTCAGAGCTGCACGTGGTTGACCAGTTCATGTTGGAGGTGAGGAGTTCCAATATTAAAAGACACCACATCTTATTTTTTGGACATTCTCTGAGCTAAAACCACTGCCAGAAGCTGTTGTTTAGAACTTACATTGACATTCTCACCCAGAATCAGTATGAAAGGATTATTCTGGTGAAGAGTTGAGACAGGTAGATATCAAAATGAGAATTATGGATCCCTTTGTGTCTCCAAGTCACAGTCCCTCCTCTTCCTACAGAGTAGGAACTGATTTATCCTGACCTCAGTCTAGATTCCCAAAATCTAGAAGCCATAATCTCTAAAATTACATGTATTTAACCATTTTTGCTCACAAGAAAAGATTGATTTTAATGATGTCAGCCCAGGAGCATCCAGTGAATTTGCAGGTTTGTGCCAGAGTGCATCCACAGGGTTGAGACCCAGAATAAAATGAATAAATGAGCACAGAAATCAGGCAAACAATGGCACAGCTGAATTGCTCAATAAATAATGCAAGGTATCTGCATGTTTTGATGTAAATTGAGTTTTTATTCTGGTCCTGCTCAATCCTGTGCAGATGTGTAAAATCCCTCAGCTGGGCCAGAGGTTGGATCTGCTGCTCAGCGTCCGTGAGCTCCCCGAGAGCATCAGAGACCTGGAGCCTGTGAGTACCAGAGCCCCCGTGGTGTGCTTGTGATCACAGCTGTCACTGTCAGAAGAGAGCCCCAAATCACCCCAGAGCACATTTCAAAGCTGTGCAGTTTGGGAGGATTATTTTGGGATTTTTTTTCCCCCCACTTGTGTGTTTAATATCGTCCACCAAGGTTCAGGATAATGGGTGTGGCAGTAGAACAGACTTCCACAAAAGAGAAAAGAACAGGAAAACTTCTTCAAAATTTAATTAGGAATTATTAAACTTTCCTCCTTTTTGGCCAGGGATAAGAGAGAAGTGAATTTCACCATTAAAATTCCATTCCCTTGGTGGGGAGCTTCTGGCCCCATGAGCTGGAAGAATCAATCAAGGACACAGAGAAAGTTTATTTGACAAATCTAAAAGAGATTTATTATTTCCTGAAGACTCAAGGAGCTGTTCCCCTATGGATTACAACTCTGGGGTGAATTTTTGGGAACCAGAGCTCAAGTCCCTGCCTGCCTTTTCCCAGGCTGCCCTAAGGGTGGGGAGGGTGCAAATAAACCAGTGCCAGTTTTGTGACTGGATCCTGCTGTTCCAAGCCAGGTTTTGTCCATGCTTTGATTCTAAGCAAGGATTTTCACACCATGAAAATCTTTCAGAGGTTTCTGCCCTCGTTCTGCATGGGAATGAAAGTAAAAGGTGAAAGTTCTTGCCAGACCAAGTTGTCATCCTTGGTCTGTGATTAAAAGCACAGGAGCAGTGAGGGGAGCTCAGGAGAGGAGCAGATGGAAAGCACAGGGGAGATGCAGAGATTCTGACCCTGCCTGGTGCAGCTGCACCTTTGCTGTCCTCCACTGAAGCCAAATATTGAATATTTGGAAGTTATTCTATGCACTGTTTGCTTTGATGGCTATTTGATGTTCACTGAAGAGCTAATTAGTGTCTGAGTATGTTCTTATGCACCCTAACACCTGTTTTTAAACCACGGAATCTACACCTAAAATGCTGAGGGACAATGTGAATATTGGATTTCAGCACCCTCTGGCCCTGAGCTGTGCTATAAATCCTTTAACAGCAGCTTTCAGAGCACCCATGTGCTTCATCCTGCCCCTGTTTTTAAATTTGTATGTTGGTGACTGATGAAAAGAGGTGTGGTGCTAAAAAAATACAGATTTTTTAACTGAGAACAAAACCACCTCCTGTGCCTATAGCCCTAGAAGGGAGGTGGCTTCCCTGGGAAAACTGAGTTATACTGAGTTTGAGTGCAGGAAATCATTATTCTTCCTTATGGGGAAACTGTGCTAAGGAGGTTGATAACAGCGTTGAGCTGGAGTGAATGGGAGGGAGGGAGGTGAAGGATGGAGCTCCAGACTCTGCTTCCCCTGACCCCTGAAATTTGGGCAACCAACAGCAAAACACTGGCTGTGCACAGCAGGCTGGAGGTGTTCTGGCAGCCAGAAAGGATGTGACTCCTTTTGGGGTGACTGTGCCAGCACAGCTTTGTTTTTGGGGAGCTGGAACTAGCTGAAAACCCCTGAGGGGTCTGGCAGGGAGGGGTGGCACAGGCACCACGGATTTATCCCCGTTTTCAGCCTGAGGGAAGGTTTGTGTGTTCCAGCTGATAATCCAGAATATCCAAGCAAGCAAGCAGCTGCAAGGCAGCCCGAAGTTTGTGGCAGTCCTGGAGTACATTCTGGCCATGGGGAACCAGCTGAATGAAAGGGCTGGGAAGGAGGTGGCTAAAGGATTCAGACTCTCATCCCTCGCCAAGGTGAGGAAATGTTTTCTTGTAATTAAAGTCATCCTGTTCCAAGGTTTGTTAGCCATTAATGTGAACTCTCCCTGGGTGTGGAGAGAGGCAGTAATTCCTAATGAGGAGCTCACATTTTACCTCCTGCCCTTGGCTACACGAGAACAGAATCCTGTTTAATAATGAATTCTCTCGTGTCTGTGACCACAAGCTGCCTTTCCCCTTTCCAGGCAGCAGCACTGGCTTTGGGTGCTGAATATTCTGAATATTCTATGTCTCTAAGGAGGCAGAACATCAAAATTCTGCCTGCCCTGCTATCAAATCCCTTGGCATGAAGAATTGTCTGAGCTGCAGGCCCTGGCTGGACACCAGATATGAAAAGGAGAAGTTTAATTCTGTTGTTTTCTATTCTCGCCAAACACACCTGGCATCTCTCAGCATCTCTGCTGCTCCTTTTTCATGACTGAGTTATTTTTGAGGGTGACAGCTCGGTGTGTCACTGCTCTGCTCTCTTGCAGCTGCCTCTGCTGAGGGGCAGGGAGAGGAGATTCACCCTCCTGCACGCCCTGGTGGAGCAGATCCTCTCCCACGAGCCCGAGCTGGCCACCTTTCCCCAGGAGCTGACAGAGTTTGAAGCTGTTCCTGATGGTGAGAGGAAGGAAAGGGGGAAAAATAACCAACAAATAAAAAAATGAAGTCCTTCAACTTCTGTGCAGGCTCCCATTCTCACTGTATAAATGATATTTATTTTGGTTTTCCCCTCTCTCTTCCTTTCCAGCGTCCATGAAGGGCCTCAGTGCTGAAGTTGATGGTATGTAAATGTGGTTTCTACATTCAGAGACAGATTTTCATGCCCTGTGCAGTCATTTGGAACAGGTTTTCACTGCACCTTTGTAGTTTGTAAAGAGAGTTAAAGGTTCAAAACATTGAGGTGAAGTGTTGCCATGGAGATGCTTAACCTGCCATGTCACTGTGAAGAATTAAAAAAAAAAGAGAAATATTGAAGTGTGTCCAGGTGGTTTAGAAATGTAAAAAAAAAAAAGGTACTGGCCATGGTAAATAGAGTTTATCATAAAATATAAAAGTTAAGTGGCACAAGTGCTCCATCACAGTGATGGGGCATGGGAGTGGGAATGCAGCAGGAGAAAACTTCCTGCAGTTCAAGAACTTTCTGGAAACAAACTGGATTCCTTCTCTGGAAAGGACTCCAGCAGCAGTGAAGTCCACAGGAGGGACAGAACAAGGTTGTTCAAATGGAAGATGGATGGATTTTTAAAGATGGATTTTGGAAGATGGGTTTTGGAAGATGGGTTTTGTAAAATGGATTTCCAGCTCCCCATGGAGCAGTGCCATGACCTGTGAGCTCAGTGGGTTTTACACTGAGCCCTTTGAGAGCTGATAGCACAGTGTCAGTGGGTGGAAATGATGCTTATTATGTTGAATTTTATAAAAATCTGTCTTTAGAAGGTGTGACATAGGTGTTGGCCATAACTTTGTCCAGACCAATATTCCCAATTTCAGCCTTTGCTAACAGATCTGAATGATGCTGACTCTCACCTTTGGTTTGGCAAACCCTTCTGGGCTCTGGGGGTCACCTCTGGAGACTCCTTCAGTGTGTTTTAACCTGCTCCAAGAAATTCCAGTCCACCTTTTAGGAGACATAAATCACTAAATATAACAATATTTACCTTCATTCACTCCTGGGGAGCAGGGACAATTCAAAATCAGTGAATATTTTAAAGAAAGGTTTGGAAAGTGCTGTGCCCTCTGTCCCATTTCCCAGGGAAGCAGCCTGGTTAACAAGATTCCTTCCTGTTCCACAGAGGATCTCTTCTCTTCTCTTCTCTTCTCTTCTCTTCTCTTCTCTTCTCTTCTCTTCTCTTCTCTTCTCTTCTCTTCTCT
>JAOTQP010000841.1:12858844-12878383 GCA_026413545.1 Cichladusa arquata
CTTTTAGCCATTGTGGCTTTTAGCCACTTGCTTTTAGCTATTCAGCTTTTAGGTCTCCTCTCCTCTCCTCTCCTCTCCCAGAAGTTCCTACACAAAAATGTGGGTTTTAGGATGTTATTTCCATGGCTGATGCCAGTGCTCAGGCTAGGGAGGGTCAGATTTGTGGTGCTGCATTACCACACTCTCCACCTCTTCATTATCCTGCTCTTGCTGGGATGTGATCTCATTTATTCCCTGAGAAAATGCCTCTTTCAGGAGCTCTGCCTCACACCAGGGAGTTAATACTCCTGGATAAATGCATTGCAGACCCCCATTCTCTTGATTTTCCTTGTGCCCTAAATTAGACAATTGCAGTGCTTTGGACACCTCTCCATGCTGGTGAAATTCCTCATTTTCTTTTCCTTTTGTTAGTTTTAAAAAAACAATTGGAGAACCTTATCCAGTGCAGGAGGCTCCTTAAACCCAAAGCAAGCAAGGCAACACCCCAGGAGTCCCAGTTCTGCAAGGAGCTGAAGGTAAATCAACCACAGCCTTCCTGTGGGCTGGAGTGAGGGAGGAGAACCTGGGAGTTTGTGCTGGCACCTGGGAACAAGCAGGATTTGAGGGAAAGTGGCTTTTAGTGGCTTTTTATCCCTTCTGAGGGTGTCTCGTGCTGTAATTTGCAGTGTGGGAAGAGTTTTGAGATCTCTGCATCTCCTGTTTGTGCATCCCAGGCAAGTGGATGAGGAGCAGGCAGCCCTTGAGAAAGGATACCAGGAATTTTGGGATAACAGAAATTTTGGAGTGAATTTGTAATAACTTCTTCTGCCCTCTGACAGAAGGGGATTTTGAGAGGATCATGGAATGGTTTGAAGGGACCTTAAAGATCATCCAGCTCCACCCCTGTCATGGAACACAGGAATCAGAAAATCCTGCTTTTCCACAAACCATTTCCAATCCTTTAGGCTTGGAAAAGCCCTTTAATGCACGCCCAGCACAATCTGGATGTCCCCAAATCCCCTTGCCCTGAACCCCTCCAGGGTTCGAGGCTCCACCACAACTTTTTGATGAGGAAATTCCTCCTGAAATCCATCCCAAACCTCCCCTGTGCCCATCTCTGCTGTCCTGCACATCTCTGTGCTTCCAGCTGCTCCTTTCACAGCTTGTTGAAAATGGGGCTGTTTCAAACAAGCCAAAATGAAGAAATTTTATTTCCAGGCTTGTCTCTAAAGCCCTGTTTGTTTAAAGAACTGTAAGTGGCAGTGTTTGCTGCACAGGCAAAAAGGCCAAACATGGAAATCAGGACCTTGTGATGCTTCTCTGGCTCTGCCACATTTTCTTTAATTTTCTTTAGGTTTTGTCATTTTATAATATAGTTAAAACTCCCTAATGTTAATATTTCTTTTCTCTTTTTTTTTGGTCTTTGATGTCTTAATGCTTGAGAGGAGGTGTGTGTGCTCCTCTTTTGTGAAATGTGAAATTTTTATGACATGAAAATTTCGCCCCGAATGGTTTTGTTTTCACTGCTGTTTAATTCCTGCTTTAATCGTTTGCTCCTACAGCAAATTAAGGAATTTTGTTTCATTACAGGATTTAATTCAGAAATATGAAGGGGATCTCTCCCAGCTGTCAAAAAGATGTGAGGAAATGAAGAAGCTTTATAGCAACGTACTGGTACATATCATTTTGAATGCAATGAAAATAAACCTACATTTCTTTTTTAAAAGGGAAGAAAGGAGTGCAAGAAATTCCCACTTGCTTTGTATTTATACTGGCTATAGAAAAAGAAAAAAATTCCCATATTTAACAGTGGTCAGAGATCTTAAGGAAAGGGACAGAAAAAACCTCTGAAACTGGAAAAATATCCTGGTCCTGGGCTTGGGACAGTTCTGTACACATTTTCTTTAATGAATGGATTCACCTACCAAGCTGCAGAGCCACAAAATTTCAGGATTTACTGATTTTTCACCTCTTCATCTGGAGATTTGCAGTCCAGCCAGAGAGATTAACCTGAAATAATTCAATGACAACTCCTCAGATCACTTTTATTTGGGATATTTTGGCTCTCAGTTCCCTGGAGATTTCAGACAGCTCAAAGTTTGATTTTTCCTCCTCTTCCCATTTCTCCTTTTACCTCTTATTCCTCTTCTTCTTTGTATTAATATTAACAATAATGGAGATATATAACTTTTCTCTGCTCTTTAAATTTCCTTAAGCTCCTGGACGTGGTTTAGATCACTCAGATACACCAAAGTGAAATATTCTTTTATTTCCAATTTCCAGGTGAGGTTTGGGGAGCCAGCAGACCTGGACTCCCAGGAGCTCTTTGGATGGATATCTGCCTTCATCAGTGAGTTTAGGAAGGCATGTGCAGAAGTCACACTGTGAGAACACAAATTTTATGGAGAGGTGAAGGAAAGAAGAGTCCAGGAAACAATTTTTAATTATTTTTTTCTTCACTGATAAGCAGTGCATTGCCAATCTCACCTGTGCAGCAGAACACCTTGATTTTGAGAAAAATTCCATTTATAATGTGTAATTTAAAGTGTTATTTAACCTGTAATATCCCAGATCACTTAAGAGCCTCTCAATTTTGTGCTTTCATACCTTGAGATTCCCATATATTGAGAAAAAAACACTTCTGACCTTTCATAATTTCTCTTTACAATCTTTTCCTTTGAATGCCCCAGCTCCTGAGCCAGTTCTAATTATTATTTTCATTGAGTAACTTTCTGTGTGGTGATCAAATTTCTAAATACTTCACACATTTATAATGAAATGAGAAGCTGTTACCCACAGGGGAGAATATTTAAATAAATTCTTGTTTATTTTGCTATTAAAACATTGCAAACTTAGTATGTAATGAAGAAAGTTTCTGGCTGAGTGTTTTATTTTGCCCTAAATAGGACAATAAAATGGCATTTTTTATGTCTAATTTAATGTATTTGCTATAAATGCTACAGAAATTAATCAGTATCTAAGATTTGCATTGGTAGGAAGAGAAAAATGTCAGAGCAGCAAAATAAAAAGGTGTCATGAAACATCTAAGGAATGGATATGGGAGGAAATTGTCCATGGTTTTCAAAGGAGAAAGTTTTCTTTTGTGTTTGTTGATTTTTACGTATTTTTAATTAGAATAATTAAATGGAGCTCAATGTATGGGAGGAAATTCAGAATTTCAGTGCTGGGCCAGCCAGGGATGATCACCAGGAGTGCAGGGACCCTTGGGCACTGCCTGGAAAGTGAGGATGGAAGATTTTTCCCATGTCTGAACCAGAAAATTCTGTCTTGTTAGGACACTGCTCCCAGTTAACCTTCTCAGAGGCAAAAGGAATGAAACAGAACCAAAATTAGCACCCCTGAGACTTATTTTATATAAAAATACTTGCAGAAGCAATTCAAGTATTTAATTTTACAGAAAATTGGCTGTGTTTGCCTGGAGCCAGCATCAGAGTGGTACCCACAGGATCCACAGCTCCCACCCCTCATGAAAGGGGAAAATTCAATTCCTTTTTCATTCCTTGCAGCCAAATTCCACAGTGCCCTGCCCAGTGCTTGCCCCTGCCCTGAGAGCAGCACTGGCAGCTCGAGCTGTGTGTGATCACAGCTCCAAAATCAGAATTCTCTTCTTTCCATGGGACTCATGTCAGAAAATCCTGGACAGCAGAGCCCTTTCCATGGGATCAGATCCCAGGAGCATCCTGATGCTCATGAGAAATTTCATGGTTCTTTCAGCTCCAAAATCCTGCTAAGCCTCTTTTAACTAAAGATTTTTCCGTTTTTTTTTTCTCATTACTTTTTTTTCCCCCCAAATCTTTCTTCTCCATTACTCTATTTAACAGCTTCTACTTGTTTTATAGCTCAGCTGGCAAGGCCTCTCCCAATTAAAAATACATCCTGCCCAGTGGTCGATATCTGTGCCTTTGTGGGAACATCCTGGAGCATTAATTAAAAAAATTAATTAAAATTTAAAAAAATATCTTCTTGGCATGGAGTTCTATCCCCTTCAGAGAGCACAAAGATTTCCTATGGAGTGGGAGCTGTTCTTTCAGTGGCTGGGAGTTTGAAATATCCTGATTTACGTGAAAAAATAACCTTGTTCCCTACTTCATTATTTATTTTATTTACCATAATGCTGATTTTTTTTTCAAGTCTCTTAAATTATTGTGTTTTAGTGGTATAAAGAATAATGGTTTTTACACCTCAACATTTATTTGGGATTTTATAGACGAGCTCCAAGTCTCCCTGTGGATAATGTCCTTGGGGTCCTTCCTTGGCAGGTGATGGTTTTATCCTGCAAAAGTCATAAAAGCATTGGGGGAGGCTTCTCTTTGTGGAAAATATTACTGCTAGGAGCAAGCTGACCTGCAAGAACTGCACTATTTTTACATCTGGGTTATTTTTTCCCCACAGAGCTGATTTTTGGCATATTCTGGAATATCAGTTATTAGTGAAGGTGTTATAAAAAGCTCTGATCAGTGAAATTTGTGTCAATATTCAGCTGTGTGAAGCTGTGGGTCAAATCTGCCCTGAATTTCCTCTGCTGCCAGCTCAGCAGGGTCAGAACCACTGGCTCCAGGAGCAAAAGGAGATTTGTTTCCTAAACATGCACGTTTCTGAGCAGGAGCAGCAGGGCCAGGGAAGATAATTTCTGTATCTCATATTAGACAATAATGGATTTCAGCAGAAGCAGGGCTCAGAACAGCTCCCAGCAGAAATCCCTGACTTTATCCAATGTCTCAGAGCATTTGAACCTGCCCCAGGAAATGCTGGAAGAAATGGAGCTGGTTAGGGACAGGTCACTGAGGAGATTTCAGCTCCCACAGGGGCACCACTCACTCCTTTTCAAGAATTCACAGGTTGAAATACAAATCTCTTTCCCCAGGGGCAGAATTCTCCAATTCTCCCATGGTCTCTTCAGCAGTGTAAAGAGCTGAGATTATCCAGCACTGGAGTCAGTGAAAAAAAATTCAAATTCCAGAAATGGACAATTATACCCCAGGGCAGAGGCTGAACTTTGCTTTCCAGTTTTCCTCTTTTTTTATTATTTTTTATTTTTTTTTGCCTTTCCTACTTGAATTGCAGGCACCAGGCAGAGTGCTCCTGCTAATTTGTATGAATGAGCAGTAAAATTAAAATTGTGGCCACTTGGAAGGTGTTCTGTGCAGAAAAGCTTTGATATCACTCAGGAATGCTGGTTTTTGGTTTGAATTAATGCCTTTCAAATCCAAACCAGTTTTAGGAGAAGGGGGAAAATGCTGTCAGATAAAGAGAATAAAAGTGGGGTTTCTGAAAGGGCCCTTGTTGGGAGCTCACTGTACAAAGCCTGAAGGAGTTCTTAGGAAATCCTCCTGTGCTCGAGAAAATGGCTCAGAAAAACCACAAAAGTTTTAAACTGCTCACCTTAAAGAAGAAAAGTGGAAAATTCCAAACCCAGGGGCTGCTCTGGGGAGGAGCTGGGGTGGCTCAAAGAGCTCCAGGACAGATCCTGCCCTGCCTCACTCCCAGAATTTGGGATGTGGACGTTCACAGGTACAAGATTCCTGCAGGAATGCCTCAACCAGGCTGCCAAATGCTCAGCTGGTAAGTTTTCTCCCCAAATTCAATGTAAATACTCTTTTTTTCACTGTTTAGAATCTACTGAAAGCTGAACCAGCTGCTTTATTCCCAGAGTAACAAGAAGAGCCTTTGAAAGCTCCAATCAATCCAGGCATGAACTTGGTGAAAATAAGATTTTCTTCAGCACTAACTTGGATCCTTCACCTCACAGCATGGTGTGATGTGTCTGAGCAGCACAGAGGGTGTTTGGTGTGCATTGAAATTATTTCAGGCACTGCTAAATGAGCTTTAAGCCTCCCCACTCACTGCCTATTTACCCAGGGATGAATTTTGCCCACTGGGAATGTTTCATACAACTGCAGTCAGCAGTAATTAAACCAGAGAAAGCCACAAAGCAGCTAAATATTGCTTTAAGCTCATTTGACAAATGAGACATTTGAAACAAAAGGTTTCAGATGCAGATTTGAAGTCCCTGGATGCAGTTTAGAAGTGCTGCAATGTGTTTTGAGACATAAATCACTGACACTTTTGCATTGGGGTAAATAACTGATGATCTCTGCTAGGGTGATGTCATTTGCTCACAAGCACTGACCTAAAAAAACCCCAAAGGTTGTTGTCCATAAAGATCAAGAACTGATGAGCAGATTTACACCAAAATTCTTCTTGTAGCTCCCAGAAATTTTCCTGAACAGGCTCTGTAGGACTTGGCCTGAAATGATTCAATTATAAACAGAAATTTGCTCAACTCAATTCCAACCCAGGAACTTTTCTCAGTCAGGAAACAACTCCCAGACAAGATCCCACGTTGCTGTCATTGCTGCTTACATTGATTCCTTGGACTCCTGCCACTCAAACCAATCTGATCTCTCACTTTGCTGTCAGGGATTAAGCTGATTAGGAGAACCAAACCCCATCCAAACCCTTCAGAGGATGGAATTACTGAACTTGCCCTGTGAATGCCAGCCCTGCTGTGATAATTCTGCTCTCCAGTTCCTCAGCCCAAAATGCACAAAGCTTTGTGGTTTAGCTGTGTAAATCCTTTTTCTGCATTTGTCTCGTCCTTTCTGCAGGCAGGAAAGTTCCCCAAAGGGCTGGAATTCATGCAAAAAAGAGCTGAAAGACAATAGTAAACCAAGAATTAAATTTTGCTTTATAGCAAGTTTTAAATGCAAATACCTGCTTTAAAAGGAGTTAATGTGTGCACTTGATTTTATGGTCTTAATCCACCTAACCCCTGTTTTTACAGGAGGGTTAAACATGGAAATATTTCCTGGAAATATTTTGAGCAAACATAAATACAAGAAATATCAGGCTATTTGTGGATAGTTTAGTGAAAATTAATGATATTTGCTGCCCCATTGGTGTTGCAAACAACTGACTCCTACCTGAGGTCTTGGAAGGAGCAAGAAGAATTCCAGGGTCACACTTTGCTCTCACTTCTACACTGATTTAAACCCAGACTAAGCCTTGAGAAACAGAAAAACTAGAATATTCCCAGACATCCATCAAGGAGTAAATGCTGCTGGAAGGACTGGCAGCATCTGCCTGGGGGAATTGCAAAGCCCAGTTTTCACCTGGTGCAGGTGCTCAGCTTTGAGGGAAGAGAAGGTCTGGCTGTTCCAGAAATGCTGAATAAAGACCTCAAATGCCAGAGCTGTCAGCAGATCTGAGCACTTTTACCTTCACACATGCAGGCATCCTGCTGACTCATTTCCTTAATCACCTCTAAAATTCGCAGGGAGTTTGGAAATTCTCTTTCCTGAGGAGGCCATCAAAACACAGATTTATCACAGCAGTGTCAGGGAAACTAAAGCAGCCCAACAAATATTGGTAGGAAATTGTTTTTCCATTGTTTTCTCTGTTCTGCTGCTGCAGAAAGTTTAAAAAATTCCTGAAGATGGGATGGATTGTGGGGAGGTAAATTAAAATAGGCAAACTACAGAAAAAACTTAATTAAAAAATAAGGGAAATTGGATTTTGGATTAAAATAAAGCAGGAAAATCTAGGCTTGAATCTTCACCAGTGTGAATTAAAAACCAAAACCTTCTATTCATTGCAGCCACGTGCACAGCTGAAGATTTTATTATATTCCTGCAGGATCTGTTTACAATTTATGCTCAGGTAAATGAAGTGGAATTTACTTTATAAAACATTTACAGGCTGTTTTCTAAGAACCATCAGGCTCATTAGCCAGGTGAATTTGTCTTGGCTCTGGCCAACAAAGAGTTTGAGCACAGAGAGCCGTGGGCCAGGAGCCAGGTGGGGACAGCAGCCAGCTCAGGAACTGCAATTCCAGCCTGGAGGGAATCCAGGGAAAAGCCTGAGCACGAGCACAGGTGGGGATTGCCACCACTATTATGGGATGGAGCCCCCCCATCCCACAGCTCCTATTTAGGGTGGGAGATCCCAGAGGGGCTGCTCAGCCCCCTGCAAAAACCTCTCCACACCCAGCAAAACTCAGCCTGGCAGAAGGGAAATGGAATTAAACTGAGGAGGAAAGGCAAGGAGAGGAAGGAGGGCTCTGTCACCCAGGGGGTGGAAAAGCTCTGCAGGTCTCCAGACACCAGCACCAAGCTCAAAAGCGTGAGAGGAAGTGTGAGGCAGATTATTCCTCCCTTTTGAGAGGCAATGACTAATTATACAAAGCAAGATGTTCTGTTGGGAGGTATCATGCAATATTGATACAGAAATCGTATTTAATGCAGGTTTACAAGGCAAGAGGTGAAAGGAAATGTAAATGCAAACATGGTGTTTTATCCTGATTCTCCCTCTGGCTCTTCCCTCTGTCAGAAAGCTGCCTCAGTGCTGGAAGTCTCCTGTGAAACATCAAAATTCTTCCAACTGGAGGCAGTTTTAGGCTTCCACAGTGTGTGTCCGGAAAGGGGAAGAAGCTGTGAGCTTAATCTGAATTTCCATTGTTGCTATTTTGTTGTTTGCTGTTGCTATTTATTTTACTCATTTTTACTTCAAGGGAAGAAACACAAAATCCCTGTTGGGGGGAGCTGGATCAATACTGAGAAATTCTTTGTCAGATAAAATAGGAGCAATCATTAACCTTGTTGCCTTTGAATTAAATGCAAACTCCACTTTTCAACTCACCTCTCCCACAGCATCCCCTGCAAACTTCCCTCATTTTGCTCAGCAATTAAAGCCCAGCTCAGCCACCCAAACAAGGATTGTTACAAATAACCTGGGAGCTCTCTTCCTTCTGTTTGGGTGGGAAAAAGGGAGGAGGTGTTTGCTGGTGTGGATCAGGGATTTTGGTGGTAGGGACTCTCCAGGCTGCTTCCTTAGGTGTGGATTTGTGGATTATGGGTATTATTTATAGCCCTGATGTCTCTTGGAGCAGCACATGGAGAAAGTTGATGGTCTGTGCTGCTCCAGGGTCCCCATGGCAAATTCCAGCCCAGTGAGTTTAGGTTTCACCATGAGATTATTTCAAACAGGGCCAGGTGATGCAGGAAAGATCTTGTCTAGAAGCCACCACTAAGCCACTCATGTTTTTAATCATCTCAAAATTCACAGGAGAACTAAGGTAAGGACCTGCTCAGTCTCCCAATGGTTCCAAAACACACCATAAAAATAAATTAATGATAAACAGAGCTGGTAAATGACACCCTAAGCTCGTGGCAGCACCGTGAGGTGGCACTGGCCACGTTAACCCTCACAGAGCAGGCAGGTCAGCCCTGCAGTGACCTCAGGGTGTGATTTGGGGGAGCTGCTCCCTCCTGCCTGCAGGGCTCGGGCCGGCACCCCCCTCCTGCAGGTGAATTTGATGCTGAATGGGAAGCCAGTGATCTCTGCTTTCGCTGGGGACAAGGATGTCACCCGTGAAGCTGCCACCAACGGGGTCCTGCTGTACCTGGACAAGGAGGACAAGGTTTACCTGAAGCTGGAGAAGGGAAACCTGGTTGGTGGCTGGCAGTACTCCACATTCTCTGGCTTCCTGGTCTTCCCCCTGTAAAGTCAATTTTCCTGTGACATTCATCCAGGTGTGGGCTCATCCTCGCCTCTGTCACATGAAGATCATTTTGTCATCATAGTTCTTTATTGCTTTCTCATGGGTGATTTTGGATTGTCTCCATGGATTTTGGCCCCATCTGAACTACTCAGAATTTCCACAGAGTTTTGTGTGCTCAGATGTGACACCACGAGCCCTCCCCCAGCCCCAGCTGCAAACAGCTGCCCAGCAGCTCCGTGCCCCGGAGCCTCCAGTTCAGGTGCTGCTTTTCAGGGAGGCTGCGGCTCTTTCCCATCCTCCTCCTCCTCCTCCTGAAAACCAGGGATGCTGCGATGCTCTGGCTCTTTCCCCTGGGCTTTGCAGCCTCTCCAGAAGTTGCCAGGGAGGAGGGGGAGGAGGAGGAGGAAGAGGAGGGGAGTGTGTGTGAGCAGGAGACGATCTCGATGGGAGGGTTTAGGGGATGGAAGCCCCGCTAGGTGAGAACTGGGCAGGTTTGCTGTGACAAAGCTGCTGGGGAGGGGGGATCTGTGGGGGAAGAGAGGCACAGAGAGAGAGAGAGAGAGCGAGCAGGGGAGAGTGCAGCTCCTGCCGTGTTCAGAGGCAGCTCCGGCCGCTCTGGGGGAAGCTCCCACTCTGCGCTCTCCGCTCCGAGCATCCCGCACCTCCAGCTCCAGCCCGCACTCATGGCAGCGCCAAACGGGTTCATTCCTCCGCCGCCTCTCCTTCCTCTCTCTCAGCAATAATTCACCCGAGGGGGTTTTTTCCCCCGCACCTCCCTTTTGATGTGGAAAGAGGGGTGGAAAGGGCGTTCTGGACAGCGCGGATTTGGCTGGGCGGATTTTTGCGGCGCGTTTTAAAGAGCGGGGGAGAGAAAGAAACAGAAAAAAAAAGAGGGGGAAAAAGAAGAAGAAGAAGAAGAAGACGGCCGAAAGTGGTGGCGGAAGGCCAGAGGAGCAGCAGCAGCAGCCGGGCCCCGCGGTGGCCGCAGCGGGGCCGGACCATGGGCTGGCGGCTGCCGCTGCTGCTGGCCCTGGCGCTGGGCGGCCGCGGGGCCGGCGCGCAGAACGACACCGAGCCCATCGTGCTGGAGGGCAAGTGCCTGGTGGTGTGCGACTCCAACCCGGCCCCCGACGCCAAGGGCTCGTCCTCCTCGCCGCTCGGCATCTCCGTGCGGGCGGCCAACTCCAAGGTGGCGTTCTCGGCGGTGAGGAGCACCAACCACGAGCCCTCCGAGATGAGCAACAAGACGCGCATCATCTACTTCGACCAGGTGAGCGGCCGGCATCCATCCCCCTGCGGATCCCCGCACAGCAACAGGTGACCGCTGCCCTGCCTCCCATCCCGGCTGGAAGCTGGGAATCCCCCCGGGAGGGGCAGGGAAAGGCAGGGCAGAGCCCGGGGGGCTGCAGGGGGTCCCCGTTCGACACGGGGGGCTGCAGGGGGTCCCCGTTCGCCCCGGGGAGAAGCGCGGACCGAGCCCGGGAGTGCCGGAGTATCAGCGGTGTGACATCGCCCCGAGGGGATTGTGGACACGGGGATCTCTCTGTGGGGTTTTGTTCTGTTTGTGCAGCTTCTGACGGGGGAGAAGAGAGAATCTAAGGGAAAACGCTTTAACTTTCCCAGTTTCCCGGTCCAGCTGCGCTCTGCTCAGCTCCAATATTAACCTGCAGATGCCGACACAGTCGTTGTATACTTTTGTGAATAGATTCTGAATGATCAGATAAATTCATACAACACATTCTTGACACCCATGTCCGTGTGCTAACAAAAAGAAATCAATGCCAGCCCTGTTTTGCAAAGTTGCATGTCTGTTACTGTAAACATCTGTCAGCCTATCTCTCAATGCAAGGGAAGTAGAATTGGTCTCCTTACTCAGCCAACACCCTAAACAGTCCAATTGTTTCAGTGCCACTGCAGAGCAAAGTTGTGGCAGGAGAAGAGATGATGGAAATCTCTTCCCAAAACCCCCAGGTACAAAGTCATCTTTGTTTTAATCCCAGCTCCCATCCTGGGGAGAGTCTGAAGTCCTGGAGACTGATGGTTCTTGTTCCTACACCTGCTGTGGTGAGCAGTAAATCGTGGTGACAGCTGGAGCCAGATGTGCCACACAGCTCAGTGCTGAGAATGACCCTAAAACTCCACGGAGGGCTGTGCCTGGCACAAAGGAGCCTGGAAATATCAATTAAAAATAAAGCATAATTAGGTGGAAAGAGAGCAGAATTTCATGACAGAGGATATGTAGCACATGGGCGATGCACTCATCTCCCTCTGCCACTTCTCTCTGTTTAGTTAAACCCAAATTATTCTTAGTGCTCATAAGAAGAGCTGGAGGCTCCCAGGCAGGTTCTGCTGGGATGCTGCTCCAGTAGCTCAGGCTGGGAATGGTTTATGGTTGTCATGGGGTCCTTGCTCACACCTGGTTCTTTGGGAAAGCACTGTTGGCTTGGCCATCGCTTTTCAGCCCGTGCCACTCCCAGAATTGGTGCTTTCGTGGCATTTTGAACGAAAATGCCTTTTTAAAAACATGTATGGAAGAAAGGATTTGAGGGTGTGGTGTAGCAGCAAGGTAAGAAATAATCCCATCTTGATTTATTTGTTGTAAACTTGTCCTATAAATACAACTAAATCCCCATTTTATGAATTATTCCAAAGTAATCGAGAGAAAATGAATAAACCAGTTTAGATGTAGATTAAAATTCTTCCATGGGTGAATGGTTTCTAAAGTTAATAATCAGTATTTTTCTTTAGCACTCACTACCTGTACTAATCCCCATGCTCCATTTCTCTGTTTGTAGATCCTTGTAAATGTGGGCAATTTTTTCACGTTGGAGTCTGTCTTTGTATCACCACGGAAAGGAATTTACAGCTTCAATTTTCACGTCATTAAAGTCTACCAGAGTCAAACAATTCAGGTATGTTGATGAGCACGGTTATAAAATCTTTATTTAAATTGTTTATTTAGGATGGAATATTGACTGAGCATGGGAGCATTTAATAGGATTTTAAGGAAAAATAGCTTCATTTATAGCAACCTGTGGTGTTGACTTCCCAGCAGTAGAGTTCATTAAAAATGAAGAGAAATAAGGCAGGATCCTCAGCTCAGATAAATCACCACAACTTCACTTCCATGCCATGAATATCTGGGGGGACATAAAACATTCGAGAGAATGAATGATCCAAGAGTAAAAGAGAGCTCTGAATTTCATTTAAATGCTGCTGAGGAGTTGTGTTTTGCTACAGGTTAAACTCACTGTGTGGAACACAGGATCTGAGTACCAGATTTGAGTATTTTTGGAACAATTTGTGCCCTGGCACCTGGTGCCAAGTACCTGGTTGTGCCCTCAGTGTGCTGAGGACCAAGGTTGGTTAAATCCCTGTAGCAATGCCTTCCAGGAAACCTTTACAGTAATTTAAATTTCTTTTTTTTTCATCACATAATGTATAAAAGGTGTGTGATATATTAGAGGAAAGGGGTAATTCTGCACTTCCTTTTGTAGCTTAACAGCAACAGAGCTGCCTAATTAAACACAGGAGGGAAAAGCCTTTTAATTCCTGAACATCCCCTTGCAGAGCCAACAGCAAATTCCTGGAAGTAATTCCTTAATCTCCCTGCCAGAGCAGTTGCTGTGACTCCTCCTGGCTCTCCAGGGCTGGAGGAACATCTGGGGCTCCCCTCATTCCCACCATGAGACTCCAGGTTCCCTGGAGTGTCTGGTGCTTTTCCCTGCTCCCTCCTGCTCCTGGATGTGGTTTGGAGCCTGCCAGGCTGAGCTGGGCTGGATTTCTGCAGGAGGAGTGTCAGACATTTCTCTGTGGCTGCTTTGGGGTGCTGGGGAAGCTCCTGGGAAAAGTGGAGATGGCCAAGAGCTGGTGAAAGCCACGATCCCATCCCTGGTGAAATTCTCCTTCAGTTCACAGTGGAAAATCCTAATTCCAATTGGGTCAATGACAAAGCCTTAAATGAAACATTGATCTCACAGAAATCTCCATAATGAGCTTATAATCTATTTAATGTGCTCAAAATGTGTTCTTTTCACTCTCTTGCCTGCTGAAGGCTGAATAACTCTGTCAGCCACTGCAGTGGATTTAAAATGTCCATTGCCAAGAAAGATGCCAAGCCTTGGGTTCTGTGAGTCCAGCTCAGACTTTGGCATTTCACAAACCAGGAGCTCAAACCTGGGAGTCTGGGGCTCGTGGCAGGGAATGTTCCAACCTGTGGCATGGCATGAGACCTTTCATGGATAAGAGATTCTGGAGTGATGGATGGGTTTGCTTGGCTCTGTTTTGGAAGAGTCAGTGAGAACATCCTGTGCAAACCTGTCAGTGTCTTCTGTTGTGATTTAATTCCTGTCAATGGTTCCAGGGGGACCTGATGGAACAGAAAGAGTGAGAAACCCAAACCAAGTGATGAGTAAAGCCTTGATGCCCTTTTTCTGTGGGGTGAATGGGGAGGAGAACCAGGAACCATTGCAGGGATCAAACTGCTTTGAGTCTCAGCCACATCCAGCCCCACTAAATCACCTGCAGGCTTCCCTCCCCCAGTGATGTTCCTCTCCCCCACAGCATCTGTCAGAGCCATTAAATCTCATTAAGCTGCAGTTGGTTCCCTGGAGACACCTGATTGAGTGGATTTCCCAGACAGGTGAATCCCAGATAAATACCAGCGTCTGCTGCCCTGACTTCTGCTGAGCACTAATTTATTCTGTGGTGGCTCCCATTAAAATTAATGGGACCATATGCAAGGCCAGCACAGTGGATGTGGGTAAGCATCCCACAATTCGCCCCTGTGACTGCTTTAGAGCTGCTTGGAAGGGGAAAACAGCAAAGCTGAAAGCTTGCCATGGGGGAAATGAAAAATGCCTGGATCTGCCTGTTCCCCCAGGCCCTGCCCATCTTTATTTAGAGATGCTGCTCTCAGAACAGAGGCTGTGCTGGCCTGCAGGAGTGTTTGATATAAAAAATTGAGTCAGTTTATAAAGCTAAAAATCTGTTCTAAACCTCAGATCTGAGCTGTCATCAGTGTTGAGGGGGACACACATTTTGTTCCCAGTGAAGTGAAAGCTCCCAGCCCACTGTGGTGCTTCTGACACCTCGTGTAACATCTCTGGGCGCCCAAACTTATTGAAAATATCTTTTTTTTTTCTCCTGTGTGACTAAATAATCCTTGAGATAGGCAAAGTGATACCAGCTGAGGGGATGCCAACTGAGCTGCAGGTCAAGCTCATGAACATCCACATGCTCGTACCAAATAAATGTCATTATGAGTTTAAAACAACCCATAAATCATTGAAGATTGTGCCCTTGCACTGTGGGTAATGTTCAGGGGTAGTTCTTGGTGCTTTGCAGTTCATTAGAGCTTCTCAGGGGCTCTCTTGCAGGTGAATTTGATGCTGAATGGGAAGCCAGTGATCTCTGCTTTCGCTGGGGACAAGGATGTCACCCGTGAAGCTGCCACCAACGGGGTCCTGCTGTACCTGGACAAGGAGGACAAGGTTTACCTGAAGCTGGAGAAGGGAAACCTGGTTGGTGGCTGGCAGTACTCCACATTCTCTGGCTTCCTGGTCTTCCCCCTGTAAAGTCAATTTTCCTGTGACGTTCATCCAGGTGTGGGCTCATCCTCGCCTCTGTCACATGAAGATCATTTTGTCATCATGGGAGTGTTGGTTCTTTATTGCTTTCTCATGGGTGATTTTGGATTCTCTGCATGGATTTTGGCCCCATCTGAACTACTCAGAATTTCCACAGAATTCTGTGTGCTCAAATACGACACCTTTGGCTGAGACTAAAGCAGACAATAAATATCAATGCTTAAGGTTACAGCCTAAAGCTGCCTGCAAGATTTATTCCAATTTCATTTCCTGGACTTACTGGATTTGGGGAAGAAGTGGATTTTCTTTAACTGTGCAAAGACTGGCACCAAGTCTTTGATGTAGGAGAGTTTGAGCTGAGACTTCAAGCAAGAGTTTGTGTGTTGCTGCCAAAGAGCTGTGCATTGATATATTGGTTGTGTTTCTGTCCTGGGGCTGCACTGCCATGCTCTGTTCGTTGTCTTAGAGGTAATTCCTATTGCTAAGTGGCTGACTTGAGTTCTGCTCTGTGTGTTGTGTGTTGGATGGTTCACCCACATGTTTAACTCAGTCTCAGTCAGGTGCAGCCTCCTTCAGTCTGAGGGGTTTGGGATGGGTTTGGGTGGATGTGGAAGGGGTTCCTCTTTGCCACGTGCTGATTCCTAAGAGGAAAAGCAGATTACAACCAGCCAGGGTTAAAGGTGGGCACTACTTTGCTACACAGCTTTGTCCTGCAGGACACCTCACACTTTTTTTCAATTTTAATTAACTTGATAATTACTGCTTTATTTAACTCCTGAGAGATTCCTTCCTCAGACACAACCAGTTTGTCAGCTGGAGATGAGATCCCCTTGTTTGTGTTTCTGTGTATTTTCCAGCCCTTCTGTTGTGTGAAAAGTCTTGTCTGGTTTTGCCTTAACTCCACAGGTGTATAAAATTTTAAATCATTTATTTCACATATGAAATCCAAATAACTGGTACCTAACTTGGTACAAAAGCTTCCCAGCTTTCTGTACAGGTCATGTGAATTCATAAACTTATTTATTTATTATTTCATTGTTCCATAATAAAGATTAACATATGCAAAATGGAAGCTTTTGGGATTTACAGAAAATATCCCAGGAGGCAGAAGAACTGCCATGAGTTAGCCTGGCAGAATCCTGGAGGTAATCAGAGTGATCTAGAAATAACCTATGCATTTTATTTAAAAATAAAATTTAGGCAGAAATCTTGGTCTCACTGAAGTGTAAGAATCACATTGATTCCAAAGGATTTTGGATGAAACCTCTGCTTTAGGTTCTGCCATCAGCATCAAACTCCAGATTGAATATTCAATAAAATGATTTTCACACGAGCTGCTACTGAAACCTTCACCCCTCGTGCCCAAAACACACGGAATTGATGGATCTTTGTGCCTTGCATATCATGAAGGATGTGGTTCTAAATTAAAAATTTCTGTGTACTTGAAAATGTTTGTGTGTGGAAGCACCTGGGATCTTCCCTAAAAGCCACTTTGGGCTGGGATTTGCTGCTTTGGGGATCTGTTTGCAATTCCTTCCCTTGCTGGCCAAGTGCAGTGTGTCCTGTTGATATTTCACTGATTGAAAATCCAATTCATGGCTGGTTGGTGCTCATAAAAATACCAGGGAGTTGGTGGCACAGCTCTGTGCCCAAATTCCTGCCTTTTCCTCACCCACCACAGGATATTTTGGGCTGTTTTGGGAGGATTGCTGGGTGCTCTCTCTAAGTCAGATAAGAGGGGATTTTTTCCACGCAATTTTATTCCTGTTCTGACCACTGCAGCTGGGGAAGGAGTGGAAGGAGCTGGCAAGAAGGTGAAAGATTCCCATGGCTGAAAAAATCTTGAAAAAGTTATGATGACCAATCAAAATGTGTTACTGCTGTAGCCCCCAAATGTGTGTATATAAATATATGTGTATCTAAACTGCCTGGAATTGCAGATCATAGTTTGCATGATGTTATAAAGAGGTTACTTGTCCTAAGAGTTTATTTCAGATGGGAGCATTGGTTATTTTGTATAAAATGGGTAAAATCTGCCATCTCCCCTTGCCCATGGATTTATCTGTAATGTAAAAGAAATGTTGCTACTGAGACAGAAGAAAAATGGCATTAAAGGTGTCAGTATAATTTCAGAATGATCAGGTGTATCCAACTTCTTTAATTTGTGAACTTTTGATCTTTAAAGGCTGCTCTAGCACCCAGCAGCAACCCTGAGCTGTCTCAATATTGCTTTGATTGCCCCTCTGCAAAACATTTCTGACTTTTTAGAGTCATTATTTAAACTTGAGCTGGAGGGACTGGGAATTTACTCAATGAAGGGATACATTTTGATGGAAAATGCTTCTAAAAACAGAATTACCAATTAATTCTTTTGCTGGATAAAGGAAAGGTTTAAGTGGAGTTGCTCAAATGGGGCTGAGCACTCAGAGGTGGCATCTGGGGACAGGCAGGTCACACTGAAACACTGAAATAAAAACAAACTGTGGGGTTTAGACACACCTTGTTTTATTGTGCTGTCCCTTGGCTGCTGCCAGAAGAGAGAGGATGAGCCAGGCTGGAAAATAAAATTCTTTTTCCTTCTGCCTTCCCATGTCCTGCCACAGCATTTTCCTGTTCAGAAGCAGCAGCTCAGGAGACATTTCATTTTTAAAGGGGATTTTAGATCAGAGGTTTGATCGTTTTCAAAGAACTTCAAGCCTGCACTGCAAAGGTTAGAGCTGACTTTGTGATCCTCTCCAATTCCAGCAGAACCATTGATTTTGGTTTGGATTTGGATCCACACAAGGTGAGCATCTATACCCACACCCTTTACCCACTTTGCAGGGAACTCTGTACCCTACAAAGGTTGGTTGTGCAAGAAAACTTTTTAGCCACGTGTGGAAAGGACAAAAGAAAGAAATTACTTTCTGAGAATAACAGATTTATTTTATTATCAGTGATTTCTTTATGAATGAGGTCAGAATTGTTACCTTTTTATCTGGTTTGTTCATATTTTATCCATATTTTTCTGTGAAACTAAGGGGAAAACCCCTCTCTATTTTCCTTTCTTTCACTCCTCAGTGATGTAAATGCTGTTGATGGAGCCAGGTCTCCCTGCTCACCTCTGTTCATCCAGTGTAGAAATCTGCTCTGCCTTTGAATCCTCTGCTGTGAAGAATTTGGGCTGCACAAGCCAAAAAACTGCAGAGCCCCAAAAAATCCTGTTCAAAAGAACTCGGTGGCAAAAGTATTTTTGAAAAGACACCAAGGTAGCTTTGAAATTTTCACCATCTCTTTTGTCTCTACATAAAAAGGAAAAACCAACTTTGAAACATAGAGAAGGAAAACATATTCCCTTTTTTAAAACAAGGCTTTATATGTTACATCATTTTCAAGCAGTGTATGAACACTTTATGAGTGGTAATTCAATGATTTTGGCCTTTTTATGGCTGAGCAATCGTTGCAACCTACTGAGAAAATGGGGACAGGGTTTGGGAAATAATTCCCAATTGCCAACACATCCAGTCCTGATCCCATTCAGTTTGCTGGATCCATCCTTTTTCTGAGACAGGACTTTTTTTCAATCCAAAGGATGGTTCTGGAGTAAATGGAATTCTGCTGTATTTTCCCTTTCTATGTTTTATCTAAATGCCATTCCTAGAAAGATGAATGCAGTGAAAGAGTTTGAAATGCCTGGAGAATTTCCCAATCAGCTGCCAACTCTTTGTTTAAGCCCCAGAGGAACACATCTGCACACAGAGTATTTTACCACAGATTATTTTACCATTATTTTAGAGAATAAATGCAAGGAGCTCTGTGTCATAATCACACCAAGGAGCTGAGCCATTAATACGAAATATGGGCTGAAGAAAACAGAAAAATGTTCTGCTCCTTTATGTTCTCCTCCTTTTATAGGGTCTGAGTTGGGAACATCTTTTACCAAAATTTGATAAACTTGCCCTTTTTTTTCCCCCCACTTCAGAATTTCCATCTTTTCCATGCTGATTTCCCTTCAGGGGGGATCAAACATTATGGATTTATTCTGCTGATAAAATCCACATCACATGAAGCTCACCTGATTTAATGATTTCACTAGAGGCTCATCCCAGTGTTCAAGCTCAGTGAAATTTCCTGGAAGTTTTTGGGCACTTTGGGACCAGGGTGTAGAAGAAAAGATCCAGGTTTCACATAAAATGGGATTTTCTTTGTGCCTAAAACCCAACTGCACCTTCACCCTCAAGTCACTGCTTCTTGATATGATGGTGGTGGCCAGTTAATTTTATTTTTTTTTATTAAAGATTTCCACAAATTGTAATTCTGGTGGTCTTGTGAGACCCTCAGAACTGGCCAAGAAGCGTCACCAGTCCCTCCAAAGCTGGGGAAGAGGGACATTTTCACCTTTCCTTTCCTTTCCTTTCCTTTCCTTTCCTTTCCTTTCCTTTCCTTTCCTTTCCTTTCCTTTCCTTTCCTTTC
>JAOTQP010000841.1:12880141-12942984 GCA_026413545.1 Cichladusa arquata
TCCTTTCCTTTCCTTTCCTTTCCTTTCCTTTCCTTTCCTTTCCTTTCCTTTCCTTTCCTTTCCTTTCCCTTTCCTTTTTAGCCAACCACAGATATTCAGTATCAGTGTAGAAATATTGATAATTTCAGCAGTTATTGGTACAAATGAACCAACTCAGTTCAATTACCCAACACTATAAAATTTGGGCACATTTTTGACTTTTTTTCTTTATTTTTATTAATAAATCTCCCTGTGCACTGAAGGAAGACACTGAAGAGACCTTCAACACCAGGAAAATGGAAAAAATTCCAGGGTCAGCTGCAGGATTTGAAGTCCAGGTGGAACTCCTCGGTGTAACCCAGATTTCCAGGAGATAACACGAGCTACAAATCTCTTTAAGGACACCTCAGCCCTCATTTCTTTGGGACCAATAAACTCTGGCTCATTTCTAGAAAGCCAAATAATGGAAACATTTGAAGACTGAAGACCTAAAGCACAGGTTTGCTAAGGAACATTAGGGCTGGGTAGGAAACGGATTCTCCAGTGTTTTACTTTTGCTGGAGTGTTTAAATGGATTTCTACAAAAATAATAAAGGCTTCTGGAGGAGATAACTGCAAGCCCATCCATCTTTGTTGCCTTGAATTCAATAGTGGTTAAGGGAGATAGTCTGGGTTTATTCTGCTGCTAACACTGATTCAGTGGGCAGGATTCAGCTGTCAGCTCCTTTTTGCACAGGAATTATTGCCCTGAACAAGCAGGTTCTTTTCTTCAGGTCTCTGGGAGACAGCTCTGATCACAGAACAATGGCAGGAACAGGAGATGTGCTGAGTTTAAACCTGCTGCCCAAATCCCTGGGCTTTTGGAAGGTGGATTGAATATTCTGCACACACATCTGGTGGAAAAGGCTTTTTTGTGCTTGTAGGTGTCAGTGCTGGCTCAGACATGGGGGTGGCTGGAATGAGGTTTCCAGCTATGACAGCAGCCCAAGGTAACAACTGTGAGCACCTCTAAACTCTGGTGATTTGTCAGGAACTCACCCTGAGATGAGAAATTTCACTGATCTGAGGGTTTACAGTGAAAGGCTGCTCAGCAGAGCAGCACAAAATGCAGCAACCACATTTTATGGAGAAAAAAAGGTGATGGCTCACAATATTTATTTTTTTTTTAGATTCAGGGGAAAAAAAAGAGATGTTCAACAGCACCTGCAAAACTTGGAAAAATAGCATTCAGAAAGTCACAACAGGAGCACATTGTTTAAGCAGTAAATAAATCAATAACTCTTTATGCACTGCAGGTTGTGCAGCTTCAGGGGCAAGCCAGGAGTGTCTACAAGCTGAGTTTTTCCTCTGTGTTAAATCTGAGTTTAAGGTGCTCAAAAGGGCATTTTGGGTTTTTTTTTTTCTGGAAAGCTCAGCTAAGGAATTTGCTTTTCATGATGCCCCAGAGGGTCCCCACAAAGTAATAAGTCAGCATCATTTTCTAGCTTCAGCTGATAACATTTATTGCTAATTCTTTAAACCCTTCTTTAAAAGAAAACAAGTCTGCAACCTGCGTTGCACCCACAGGAATAATCATTCTTTTCCTCAGTTTGGTAATTCAATTGTGACTTGTAAACTTGTGCAGCTGTAGCAAAAAAAAAAAAGTCTACAGTCAAGTCTAATCTATCTTGAGGAGAGTAAAAAGTGCTTACCAGCACTGGTGTAGTAAATCCTGGCTGCTTTATTAAATAAATGTAGAATTTCACTCAGAAGCCTTAAGGAAGAAGAGTTTTAAAGTATCTGAAGAATTTAGCATGTCCTGGAGCTGAATAAAGAGTGATTGAATTTTGCAGTGAGATATAAACTGATGACAAACCAAATCCCACTTAAATGAACTTGAGAAACGTGGCCATTACTGAGGTGTTGTGAATGGTGAGAGACAAACCAGGAGAAATGCCTGAGCATCACAATCCTCCTGCCACTGGAAAAACAGACTGAACAGATCCCAAAAGCTGTTTATGAGTGTGAACCAGACCTGGAGGGATCTTTACATAATAAGCACACGTGAAAACAGGACAGGATGGAGCAAAGAGTGGAGCACAGGTCCAGAGCTAAAATCTGCAGTTCTAGTCTAGAGCTAAAATCTGCAGTGATTTCATGGATTTGGGGTCACTCCCCTCCACATCTGATCTGCTGAATTCTCTTTTGCAGCACCAGCAGGGATTTTCCAGGGGTAGGAAATGCTTTGGGAAGGAATTTGAGGTGCAGGCAGCCAAGCACGTCCCTCCAGCTGGGCTGGACCAGGGGCACTGCTCTCAGGTGGAATCTCCTCCCTCCTGCAGGAGTCTCTGACCTGGAGCAGTCTGGGCTCCAGACCTTCAGAGACAAAATCTGGGTGAATCATGTTTATATTCATTAACAAAAAATAAAAATCTGCTGGCTTTTAGGCAACAGAAAATCAAATTAACAGCCTTAAAAGCATGGCCATGGAGAAATATATTTTAATGTGGTCACAACTTGGAAACCCCTGATTCAAGGAAATTGCTTGTTAATTGTCCATTCTCCAACCAAAGCACAAAATTAATCCTGATGAACAAAGTTATATCAAATCACCACTGAGCTTTCCTAAAGTTCCACTCACTGCCAGGGCTGTGTGGATGCCAAGTGCAGGCACAGATAATTCAGCCTTGAATAAATAGCAGGTTAATGTGAGAAATATTTACTTCTACTTGGTAAAAAAAAATAAAAAAATTAAAAATTGGGCTATTTACTAAAGCATCCCTCCTCCAGATCCACTCCCTGGGGATAAAGAGCAGCAGAAGAAAAAGAGTTTGAGTTCAGGGCAGGGAGCTGTAGCTGCTCACACATGTCTGGAGCAAGGAACTGAGTGAAAGCAGCTTAGGAATGACTGAGCTGATGGATGGGAAGAGATCTCTTCTTGTTTGAGAGGGATTGGCAGGGCTGTGCACAGAGGGACCCCAGTGTGGCAGGAGCAGTCAGGGCTGGTGTGGTGTGAGGAGGAATATCCCACTGCCAACAGAAATCCCACTGCTGGATCATCCTCTGCCTGCAGCCTGCATCAAAATCTTTCTGCTAAAAGTAGAAAAATAACATTTCAGGGTAAGCCACTAAAAGGCTTTGTCAGGAGCAGCTCAGGGCTGTTCCTCTAAGAGCCCCTGGTGGAATCCAGATTGATCAGGGTCTTCAGCCACTGAAAAATAAAAAATCTTCAGTATTGAAAAACACCAGCCAGAGGTTCTGGAAATCAGAGCCCTCTGGAAGAGATTTATTTACTTAAATGTTCACTTCCCTCCTGCCCTCTCCCTGTTTTCACCCTCACCACAGATCAGGCCTTCAGGATTCTGTTCCCTGTTTGGATTTGGGTTAAAATAACCCAATTTATGGTGTTGGATGCAGCAGCAGCACCTGGCAGAGCAGCCCTGGCTTGGGTTGTGCTGCCCTTGGGGCTGGCACCTCCCCTTGAGCCCCAGAGGAGATTTTGGGGTGAAACTCCCTGAAACCCCATTGGGCTGGGACCAGTCCATCCCTAAAACATTTAATTACTTTATTACTCAGCAGCAAACTGAGTTGATTTAATGTGTAAAAGAAGCCTGTGCTATTATTTCCTTGCAAACCCTGGTTTGCTTTTGGAGATTTAAAATTTCCTTTTTTAATGTCAATTAACAACTGACAAACGTGGAAGAAATGTATTTATGCCACGATGATCTCAATCCTCACATCCCTCAGTCTTGGAATGTGTCATCACTTTTTACTCAAGTGTAGCTTTTGTTGGAGACTTCCCTTATTTTAGTTTTAATGAGAATTTAAGAATGGAATGAAAATATAATCCTGCTGCTTAATTCTGGCATGAGCCTAATCAAGTTTATGCATAACAAAAATGTCAAGGCTTGTATATTCTGCTAGAAGCCCTTACTTTTAAGGAATGCAATTAATTACACTTGAACATCCTAGAGGGTTATTGCTTCAGATAAAAGGATCCTGAGCACCTTCTTTACTATTATTTCCAGAAGAAAACCAGTGTAAAATAAAGATAATTGAAGTATCTCTGACAGGCAGGTTGTTTTTTCTTCTAAGGAACTGCGTGCCTTTAACAAAGAACCTCCTTAAAGAAATTTAGGAGCAGCTGCTTTGCATAGAAAATTTTGGTTTGTGGCAGCCTAAGCCATAATTTACTTTATTCTGTGCCTTTAAATACAGCATTGTACATTTCCATGGGTGATTTGGATGCCAGTTTAATTACCCAATGTCACTTTATGTAAGACTGATCAAACTATTAAACCAGAAATTCAGTGCTAGGGTGGAATGGTGCTGCTAAAACTGAAAAATATCCCTTTAGTTGTGGCAGCAGTCCTGGCACAGCTGAATTTCCTTGCCCTGGGGAAGGTGTGGGATGGGAGGGATGCTGGATGGAGCTTCCAGAATTATCCTAAACTGCATCTTTGACTGGGATTAGGATTTTGACACTGATTTGATTGACTGCTGGGAGCATCTTGTGCAAGAGGGGGAAAAAAAAAAAATCCATGAAAATGTTACACTTAAATAAAAGCCCCCAGCAAATTGCTTTGCTGCAAGGAGTGTTTGCATCAGAAAGAAACATGAACATAAGAAATATGGATATTTTCCAAACTTCTGGCACATTTATTCTGATCAAATGTGCAATTCCTACTGCTCATTGTGCATTTTCAACATTGTGTGTGGCTGTGAGAAACTCACCCTGATTTTGATCACTTTGATTTAAAATCTCTGTATTTTTTCCCAACAGCCAGATTTGTAATAGCTTCATATGGAGCAGCTTTTATTTTGTGGAATCAAGGATAATGATTTCCCTTTAAATATAAAGATTGCCCAGTTCCACACTGGATGCTCCAACAGCTTTTCAAAGATGAAGTGACTGCCTGGTTTGTTAAGGTCTCTTCTCAATAAATCAAACTTTGTTTCACAATTTTGGCCAAAATGAATCCTCAAGAATGAGTAGGGTTTGATCCTTAGTAGTGAAACCTTTATTATATGTAACAGCAAAGGTTTTATCACTGGCCAGCCACCCTATAAAAATTTCTGGATTATTTTTGCTGGTTGATGTTTATTTAAATAAAATATCATTAAACAACTAAGAACAATTCAGGGCTCCTCCTGGCCTCACTTTTCTGAGTCTTTGCCTGGAAAATATTGGAGGGAAAGGTCTAAAGCAAGAAAGTTTCAAAAACTTCCAAACCTGTCTTTCTACAATCTGCTAAGAGTTTTAATTGAGAGTGTTTAATAACATTAAAAAGTAAGAATACCTTTAGAGCCAGTCCAAGTTCCTCATCCCTTTTTTTTTTGCTTTCCACCAAGGTTTTTCTGCAATAAAAGGTGCCAATAATGAAAAAAAAGAAATCTTTATGCTCTCCCTTTTTCACTAAGTTACAACGTTCTTTAAAAGAATTTCAGAAATTTTGGACAATGGTAGCGTTGAGGGGAATCTATTCCCCAAATAATTCCCATTTTCCTCTGTGAGAAATTGAAAAACCCCAAGTTTTTATTCCAAATTATTAGCCTGGAATCCAGCTGGAGGAAGAATGGCTGCTTCATTCAGGAGTGAAACTTTTGAGAAAGCTTTAATGGGAAATTCCTGAATGGATTCTGAACTCCAAAGGGAAGGAGAAGAAAAAGGGAGGTGAAGCATCTGACCATGTGCAGCAGGAAATGTTGGAGCTTGATCTTTTCATCCTCTCTAAAGTCAGGCTGAGCTCAGGGGTTCTCACTTTTTCACTTTCTGCTCCTCCTGCTCCTGGGGGTTGCTTCCAGCAGAGCACAGAAAGCTGGAAAGTTGCTGAGATTCCCTCTCCAAACCATTAATATTTATTAAATGCAATTAATTCTTTCACACACTGCTCACTCCTAACAGGAGAGATTTGTAAGTGTGCCACAAGGTGTGAGATCAGCTTTGCAGCACCCAAAATTATCCCAATTTCTCTTTCAGCTACTCAGCATTGCAGCAGAAAAAAGAAAAACCCAAAGTCTCTTTCTGAGCACCTGAATGAAGCTCCCTCCTGTACAGGATCTGAGACATAAAATCCTTGCAAAGGTAAAATTCATGGCAGGAAAATTAAGGGAAGCACCTTGAACTAACAGAGAATTATGCTGCTGTAAGTCACAAACCATTTAAACCCCACATGCCACTTCTAAGATAAAAACAGCCCCAAATGAACAGCAGATCTGTTTCTGACACAGTGAATGATGGTGGCAATGTGAATTCCTGCCTGGTTTAGTGGAGGTGAGACAGGCCAGGTGCAGGGCACAGGTTTCACCCTTCCCTTGGGGATTTTTGCCTTTGCTCTGTCCCATTCCTTTGCTTTGTGCTGTCCCACAGAGAGCTGATCCTCAGCTGAGAATCACTAACAATTTGGAATTGGGAATGTTCTCTCTGCACACTCCAGGAGCTGATCACAATTTTGGCTAAAATGAATCCTCAAGAACGAGTAGGGTTTGATCCCTAGCACAGCTCCAGCCCAGCCTGGCTCCCACAGTTAACCCTGTCTGCTCTCTTTTGGAATGTTCTGCCCATTTTTAGGAATTCAGTGAAGCCACACAGATTTTTTGCCACCTGGAGACTTGGGAACAGATGATTTCAGACCAGGAAAAGAGCAGGGAAAGCCCCAGGAAAGAGGAAGATCTCATTGCTCAGGAGTTTCTCTGACTTTTGGCTTCCTGTCCTTCCACTTTGTCCTGAGCCCCTCAAAATCATCTTCCCATCACAGCAAACCCTGTCAGCATTTATTGCCTCCACAGCACAATGTTTGATATCCTATAATGCAATAAAAGTCAGCTGCTCTACATTTGACATCCGAATTGTGTTAAGAAAGGAAAATCATTATAAAATGAATATGGAGAGACTCCACTCCTGGATCAGACCCTGCTGGAGGCTGCCCACGAGCCACTGAGGCCAAGGAGAAAGAGAGGACACCCTAAATCCCATAAAGGGATTTTTTCATGGTCACACTGCTGGAATGTAAGCAAACCCTTGTTTACTTTGTTCAGTGCCACAGTTAGTGAGGATCAAAGTGCCTGCAAGGCTGTTTTATACTGTAAATTATTAGGTAATTAACCTCAATGCACCCTGCTTAAAAATCTCCAAAATAGCTGAGAATATCCTTCAGAAGCAGCAACACATGACTGCATCTCTGCTTAATTATAAATAAAATTTAAAAAATGAGCCTGTAATGGAATGTGAGGGGTTGGGGTGGTGCTAACAGAGAGTGCAGGAGGAAGAAGGAGAAAGAAAAGTAAATAATCTTTCTTCAGAGCTGAAAGACAGAGATTCATATCCCAGAGATGAAAATAAAGCAGCATCCAACCAAGGGATGCTTTCCTGGCAAACCAATCCCTTCTGGGATGTTTATTGCATTCCATCAGGGATTAGGCATCTTTTCTTTCACAGCCAAAACAGGTTTATTTTTATAAAAACAAGGACAATAAATGAATAAACCAAACGATTTAGAAATAAAATGGATATTGTTGGAAGCTGTGTCAGGGCTGCCAGCTCTGTTTGTGTGGCAGAAGGTGGTTTCTGGCAATGCCAGGCACTGTGAGGGCAGAACTGGTGGCTCCACTCATATTTTCACAGAAATGGGATGGGATTGTGATGCTCCACAGAGCTCGGGGACCACTCATATTTCCCTGGGAGCTGCAAATATTTCCCACCTGAGAATTCCAGCTGTGCTCAGCAGGAGAAAGACAATGTGGATTCTCCCTACTGGAGCATGTAAACACATGTTAAATTAAATATTCTCCTCTCTGTCTGAGGGGAGAGAGGTTTTACAATGCTCCTGGCTATAGAAACCTGATTTAGGCTTGAGCTTCTGAAGTTGCAGCACCTGCCTATGAAAAAAATCTCCTCCAGCCTTGTCAAAAATGAGTTTGTTGCCTTCTCACTTCAGCCTCCCAGCTGGCAGCAGGAAAAAGCTAAATTATCACTTATTCCCAAATAATATTAATATGAGAAACACATTATTTTCACAGTGAGGGGAATTGCTGTGACATTGCATGCAGAAAAGAGAGGGGAAAAAAGGAAAAGGGCACATCCAGGAGCAGATAAGTGGTTAAAAAGCAGCGATGTGAGAGAAGGGAGTGAAATTCAGCAAAACCTGCAAGCCCTGGGTGCCTCAGGGCAAGGGGGGCTGCAGAGTTGTTAAAACAGGGGATTTGTGGTGTTGGAGCTCTGAAGCCTGGGAGTTTTGAGCTTTCTGACCCCCAGGAGAACCCTGCTTTGGGCTTGAGGCCTCGGAGAAGGATTCCAAATCTGAGCGGTGGAGTTAAAATCGCGAGTGTGCAGTTAAATGGAAGTGTGTGATTTCACACGGTGAAATTGGAATTTGGGGTTTTTAGAATACAGTGATGGGTATGGGACATGATGGAGGTTCTTGGGATTGTCTCTCTCCTTTTTTTTCCTTCCTCTCCGTGGTTTCAGGCAGCAGTTTTTGGTTGGGCAGCTGGTGCTGACTGAGGGTCACAGGAGTTTATTGGGTCAAAACCAATCCAAGAGGGGCAGAACAAGGACCCTTCACCACGATGCCTCACACAGAAAAATGAGCTACAGAGCTTGGAAAAACCCACCCAAATTGCTGGCAATAATCACCATTTCATGTTTGCTTATAATTATAATTTAATTATGAACCCAACCTTGCAACAATTTTTTAAAGTAGGCAGTTAGCACTAAAGTACTTTTTATGCAATTATCTGCTCTTGAGCTCCCCCATTGTGCAGCAATTGCTACACAAATTTTCCTGTTGCTTAAAAACCATTTTTGCCATTTGCAGATTTCAGTTGTAGCCTGATAAAACAAAGCCTTGGATCCAAGACCAACAGACCGGTTTTACATTGCAGTTCCCAAGAAACCATCGTTAAATATTGGATATAACAAATATTGACAGAGAAACTCTTTTTATTGTTTCCTCCTGCAGGCAAATTGACAAATAGAGAGTTTTAGATACTATAATGGTCTTGCTCAGCTTCATAATCATCCAGTTTTAAAGTTTGAGTGAGATAATTGAAAATACAGAGAATACAGAAGAAAATACAGAATTTTAAAGTTTGAGTGAGATAATTGTAAATACAGAGAATATAGAAGAAAATACAGAATTTTAAAGTTCGAGTACAATAATTGAAGTGACTGATTTCTGTTAAATTCAGTTTTGCAGCCCAAAAAATCCCTTTGCAGCCACTTTTCCAAAGTGCTGAAGCAATCCCTGTGTTTGTGCATCCCAATCAAGTAATTGCAGACCTAATTTGCATATTTTTGTCACCCAAATCCACCTACAATCCCACACCTGGGAACTGGGAATGCTCTGAGAATCCAAGCCTAGGATCTCTCTCTTATCTCCCAGTGTGAGATTTAAAGTTTCATCCCTCATTCAGAACAAACAATTTGAGTTTTTTTCACTGCAATCTGGGGAAAGGAATCAGTTCCTGGAGGGTTTTTAGATAAATATCTCATGTCATTAATAAAGCTGCAAGAACACACATGGATGCAGTTCTTGTACAACATTGATAACAGGAAAATAAAAAGTTTGGGAAGAAAATGGACTATTTATGTAGGAAATTAATAAAAAAGCAATGGAATACAGAAAGAAAAAAAAAAAAAAAAAAAAAAAAAAAAAAAAGAAAAAAAAAAGAGAAAAATGCTCCCTTCCTCTACAGGGAAAAAAATAAAAATTACTTTTATGAGCTAATTCCTGAGGTGATGACTGATTGATTAAATGATCTCTGATATTAATTAGGTAAGATTGCATTATTTAGATAAGATTATTTAGGTAAGATATAGATTTAGGTAAGATACAGATTTAGATAAAATATGGATTTAGGTAAGATTATTTAGGTGATATTATTTAGGTAAGATTATGTAGGTAAAATTGAGATTTTATCTCAAGATAGAGATAAAAATGAGGAAAAAAAAAGCAAAGGAGGTACAGATAAAAATGAAACTGTGTTTGCAGGCCTTGAGGGCAAGATCCAAACTTGAGATCCTGATCCAAATTTATTTTTTTTTTGTTTTATTGGGTTTTAGCATCACCCATCACACACAGGAGTGAGGTTCCCACCCTTTCCATTGCCAGGCTCTGAACCAACATCAATCAAAGCTGCAGAAGATTTTTCTACATTTCTAATTTTACCAATTTCGGATTTTATGGCTGGATAAAAACAACCAGAACCCTTTTTAAAGGGGTTTAAATTGTTAATTCTCCAAGGCAGAGAATTTCTGAGCCACATCAGTGCAAATGCAGAGCAGAATGAACACACCAAGTGCTGGAAATCATCACTTAAACCTCAGAAATCACAGAAATCTCCTGGAATTAGAGCTGGAGCTGCAGTGGTTTGGGAGGCAGGGCCAGAAATGTCTCTGTTTGCAATGATTTCTGGAATTCTGCTTTCTTTGAATGGATGGAACTCTTGGAAGGTGGGAAGGGACAGAAACTGCAATAAGTTCCATGGAGCAGTGCCAGCCCGGCCCTCCAGGCAATCTGTCACTCTTGGGGAATGAAAGGTAAGATTAAATACAGTTAATATGAGAGTAGAGCTTTTTTTTTTTCAGCATTTGTTAAAAATAGTCCCATTTTCTCACCATCTAAATGAGAAAGTAACCTTTTGTGGTAAAACTATTCAGAGGTTTTTGGTTTTTTTCATAAAGTTGATCATGATCACAGAGAATTAAAACTTGTCTAAGGAAGTTTTTATCTTTGAAAGTAGCTGCCATTTGGAGTGTTCTCTGGATGCTTTCAGAGCGAAGGAATTAAACTGTTTTCCTATTTTAATTATGCTCCTCTGGCTGAAAAGGTGGTGCAGCAATTAATTTATTCATTCCAAACATGAATAAAGTCTGAATTACACAGAGCTCTCAGCTGCATTTCTGTTCAAAGTTCTGCAAACCTGAAACCATTAACGTGGTCAATATGAACCAGCTCAGACCCTGCCAGAAAAGAATAAAAACGTTGATCTCATGAACCTTTGGAGCCATCTGGAGCCATCAGTTGCTACAAAGGAAATTCACTCCCAGACAAAGCATTGGCTCCAGCTCTGCCCCAGCCTGCCAGGCTCAGGGAGCTCCTTCCAGGAGAATTATTTCTGTGTTCCCTGACAAGTGATCCAGCCCCAGCTCCCTGAATGAAGTTCAGATCAGGCAGAAATAAATGGAGTTTCAAACTCTGCTTTTCTCCAGCAGCCCTGCACTCATCACTGCAAGGCAAATTCTCCTGGAAGGGCTTCAGTGATCATCAGTGGGTTTGGAGGGAAAAACACAGCCTTAATAAGCTCTAAGGGGTTTTTTCACTCAAAGGATAAGCTTAGCTACAGGATTTTTAATGTAGAGACAGGAAATGATGTTATGGGCAAGCAGAGCCCTGCCAGGGCTGCTGCTGTGATTCCCTGTCTCCAGAACATGGGATGGAGCTCCTTGCATTTGGAATGTGCTTTATTGCTGCTCTGCACTGGGGATTTTCCTGCCAGAACTCTCCCAGCACCAGAGTGAGCATTTTATGAACCAGCAGAACTCAGAGCTGGTTCTGCTCCTCTGGGCTGCTGGAGGGAGAGAGAACAGACCCTGCTGGGGAGGAGCCAGCATCTCCTGTCTGATCCATCCATGTGTTTCTGTAGCATTTGCAGGAGGTGTTTTGAATGGATAAATATTTTCAAAGCCACAGCCAGGAGTTTATTGCTTCCTCATAACTGATTTAGTGCCTCAAATCAAAGGTTTTACCCTCCTCCTGTGCCAAAGATCTGCAGAGCACAGAGACAGATCATCTGTCATCTCTGTAAAAATGTCACCCACTATTAGCTCCTGCTATTAAAGTGCATCTTTATTACCTGCTGTAATTATGAGGAATTTGGGCTGGTTCATATATTTTCAGCATCTCCTTTTTCCAGTGGGCCAGGTCTGCCTTTATCAGCTGAGCCCAACCAGTGAAGTCAAACACAGAACATAATTCTTATGGGATTCTTCTAATTTAGCTCATAATGGCTTGAAGAGCAGATTCCAGAGGATGTGGGGCAGTGAGAGTTTTCTGGAGTCTCTGCAGCCCACTGAGATTGGAGACCCAGAAGAGGAGAAAAGAGAATTTCTATTGGAATCAGGGACAAGCTGACATGAGGCACTGGGACGCAGGAGTGAAGATGCTGAGACTCCTGTGAGTGATGTTTGCATCACTCCTGTGATTTTACAACGAGTAAAACTTCTCTGGATTGAGCCCAGAATATTTAGGAAGAAATTCTGACCTCACAGGAGCCAGGAGCTGATCCAAATTGTACCCACCAGCTTCTCCCAAACAGGTATTTATATAAATCCTGCTTTGTTTCAAAGTCCTTTCAAAGTCCCTGTGTGTTTTCTCAGAGATTTATTTAAATGATCCCAAACCAGGACAGTGTCCAGAGAGGAATCTGATCCAGCTCTAATAATTTACTAGATCCTTAATTACTTAAAGATTACTCATGATTAATTCAGTCACTCTGAGATCACGGTCCTATATTCTGATATTTTAACAGATCCTTCCACTTTGCATTTCCAACTCAAATTTAACAGACACAGGCAGAAGTTCTGTTCAAGTGAATCAGCTCTAACCCCAATTTCCTTTCTCACTTTTCCAGCTCCAGAGAGAAAAAAAAAGCTGCTAATCAACAGGAAATGCAGGTTTTGACTGTGTGAAAACTGCCTTTTGCAACTCCAGGCAATTCTAGCAGGTCTATTGAAACACTTGCACTCCTGTGGCACGGTTGGAACGCTGATATTTTTCAAATTACACACTGGATACAAACCCTGTATTGAGCAGCCTTTCCCCAGCACCTTGGGCTCTAATTCCCTTATCCCTGCTGAATAGGTGTTTTCATTTCTATTGACTTCAGAGGGGCTATTTGCAGCCTCGAGCTTTGAGGAGCTCCAAAATTCACCCTGAAACTCTTTAGTGCCCCTGGTTCCAGTGGTTTTTAGCTCTGAGCAGCTGCCCAGGCTCACAATAAACCCAGAACTGGCTCAGAGCTCCCTCAGCTTTTTCCTGGGCTGATTCACAAAGTGTTTCTGTCAGCAAAACCTGCATTTTCTCACTTTTCCAAAGCCAGGAGGAAAGTTTGCACACTGGCCTGGTGTAACAATGGCAGTGAATAAAAGGTATAACACTTCTAAATTTCACCAGCCAAAAGCCCTACTTTAATGTTGTAGCCTTTTAAAATTTAGTTTTCTAAGTGCTTGTGTTTAATTTAGTTGGTTATTAATTTTCTTTCTACTCAGTTCATTGGTTAGAAGGTGTTTGTGTGTGTACATGCTCAGGTTTTCTCTTTATATAGGTGTTTATATTTTTTCTTTGTGGATTTTCAAGGGATAGACTTCTTATTTTGCCCAGATGCAAACTGCCTTTTTACAAGAACAGATTGTTATGCAAACTGATTTTCATTCTTATGATTCTCTCTTATGGGCACTTAGCAGGCTGGCTGTGAATTCAGCTGAAATAGCAAGGCCTGATCTTATAAAGCTTTTCTTTTATGAGGTTTTACAGCAATTTCTGATTGCTCAGAACTAAAATTCACCATCCTTCCTTCCTTCCCTCCAATCTGCTGTCCCCAAGCTCTGGTAATTCCCACATTCCCAGGCTAAGGACCATTCCTGACCTCTCCTGATTGATGCCTGCTGTGTTTTTAGATTTCCAAAGCTGTTTTCTCCCAGGTCACAAATTCCCCCACGTGGGTTTTTCAGAGCTTGAGAGGTTTCACACCCCTGGTGAAGCTTTCTCAGCATCTGGAATCCTGAGGTGTTTATAGCTCTGCTGTGCTGGTGCAGATTCTCCAGTGTCTGATAAACTCCCACTGTGCTTTTCTCACTTGTTGGGGAAAATTGGAATCAAACAATGGGGATTTGGAGAAGGCAGCACAGGAGGACAGATGTATTTGCATAAACCTCCCACCCACCCTCAAAACATGAGGCTTTCCTTAGGGAACCAGGCTAAAAATGAGAGAAAACATCCCTCAGGCAACTCCCAGTGTTTGTGTGTCTTTGCAGGAGCTTGTGCTGCCTGGAATACAAAATGGGATTCTGCCTGGAAAACCAGAGAATTCCTTGGAGATTCAAAGGAATGACAGACACTGAAGGAATTTGTAGCACTTACCTGACTCAATACAACATTCAAGCATTTTTAGCAGAATGAGCTTTTCCATTTTGTGCTGTAAAAGCCATTGGAGAGCTGAACAATCCTTTGGCAAATGTCAGCTGCAAAAACACACATTCCAGTTTTTATGAAACTACCCTGTGCTCATCTGCTTTAGACACTGGGGTTTGACTGTGTAGCCAGGTTGATTTTTTTTGTGTGGAGGACGGGCTGATTTTGGCATTTCAGGTGCAGACACTGGGAATGCATCCCCAGGGAACCTGGCTCAGGTAAAACCAGCACAGGGTCCCTAATTCTGTAAATTTAGCCATGAAATCTGAGATTCTGATGGAGAGTTTGTGGGGCTCCCTTCTCCCATCAGGGAATGACTGGGGTGCCTGGCACTGCTTCTGGCTGGAATATTTCCTCCCTCTGTGACTCTGGGCAAACCACAGTGGAGCTCTGAGATTTTACAGCTGTGGCTCTTCCATAGATCAACTTTTGGCACATTGCTGTAGGTGCCAGTCCAGTAAATCTCTCTTTGGGAATATCCTGGGCTTCACTGAAAGATCCATAACTCATGGTCTCACACCCTAATACATCAAACAGCCATTCCAAGCAGTCAATGCACAGAATGGTTTTTAAAACAGTTCCAGCCCAAAGCAATGATCCTGGAAATAAATGTAACCAATCTTTAGTTTCTCTCAGATTAAAGTAATTTATGATGTGACAGGCATTTCTCATATGGACGCAAAAAAATCAACTCTGATACAACCTGACAAATTCTAATTATTAATGATATTCTGCCCGTTTTGGTTCTGTGGTTGGTTTTTTCAATTCCATAACAAAGATGTGATAAGAGTTCTGTTTCCTGACCCTCAGTGCTGCTGACTTCTGTCCTGATCCATTTCTCTGATTCTCCTCCTTCCATCACCAACAGAGACAATTTCATTACAGCAGAACACAAGCAGAACAAAAACCTGCAGCCCTTTGTGCCTTCCCTTTTCATTGCCTAGGAAACCAGGGAGGATCAGCAAGGCAAACTGGGGGAGACACAGGACATCCAGCACCTGCTTGTGCAGGTGCTGCTGCTGCTGCTGTGACAGAAAAAGGAGATTTTTGTGCCCCAGGATAAAGGTGCCAGCAAATCCCTTCTGTCAGGGTGAGCAGTTCAGGCCTGGGATCTGCTCCTCATTCCCAGCTTTGCCCTGGGAAGCTGCTGCACCATCCTGCAGCTGCTCATGGAGTCACTGGGGCTGGGAAAATCCTCCCAGAACATCAAATCCCAGCTGTGCCCCATCCCCACCCTGTCCCCAGCTCTGAGTGCCACCCCAGGAACTGCTGGGGCACCTCCAGGGATGGGGGATCCAAACCTCCCTGGGCAGTTCCAATCCCTGAGCCCCCTTTCCCTGGGGAAATTCCTCCTGAAATGCTCATCTTCCACCAGATTTATTTGTATTGGGACTTCTAAGCCTCAGGGCTGGCTCTTGTCCTGCTCCTGTTTATCCAAGGCAGATCCTGGTTTTGGCTCCATGATCTGGGATGTGCCAGTGCAATATTGTGCTGAGCCAACAGGGATTTTCTTTAGTGATTGCCTGAAAACCTCCCCTCTGGCATAAACTCCCACAAATTCCCATGAATTCCATCCCCTCTGGCTTCCCACCCCTCCCAGCCCTGCTGGACCCCTGTGGCTGCTCAGGTTTGTGTCCCAATCCCTCCTCCCAGACCTTCCCACATGGAAACAGTGCCATGGAAGTTTTCAAACCTCCCAAATCTCAGAATCCCCCTTTTTAAAGCACAGGAATGTGTTACAATTACTTTGCACCCCCAGGCAATGAATCCTGAGCTTTTAGCACCACTCACTCCTTTTTCCCAAACCAATTATTTGATGGAATTACAGCTCTGGCCTCATGAAAGGCAATGGTTTTGTTACCTGCTACTTTTTCAGAGTTTCATCTTTGCAGGTGACAGCAAGAGCACAAAAATCTCTTTTCCCAGGAAGCTGAGGAGCTCTGGATCCCAGACATCACCGATTCTCGCTTTGCTGGAGCCCTGGAAGGGAAGAACTGCAAGCTCATCATTATAAAGAGATATGCAAATCCCTCTTTTGTTTTCCAAGGAACCATTTAATTGTCTATTTTTCATCCTCAGATTTCCCCCAGCAGTTCCATTAGCTGACATGACAAAAGGCCAGCTCGTTTCATATTTAAATATAGGACCAATTTGAAATAATATATCTTGACTTTGGGAGCATATTCATCTGTTATTACTCCATGAATTATGTCCAAAAGAAAGAACTTAAACCCTTTTCTCCTATTTGCAAGGTTGACAAAAAAACTTGTATTTTCTGTATGAAATAAGGTTTATTTTTTAATTTATTTTCTGCTTTAATTTTTTTTTCTCTTTCTTAGATCCCACTAACATAAAGGGTGCAGGTCACCTGCTGAATCCCCTTCCCTTCCTATTTGCAGATTTCCCTGCTCTTTGCTCTAAGTCTCTCCCTTTCAAGCATGCAGAAAATAGAAGGGAAAAAGGAATGTAATTGCTTATATCTCTACTGATATTTCCACTGAAGCAATGGATTTTTTTTTCCCCAGCCAACTTTCCCACACTCTTGTTTGGGAGTCTCCACAATAAGGCAGAGCTTTGATCCATTTTCTCATAAATGCTTGGATTTATTGCCTAAAATCTCCACTTTATTAAGCTGTCAACTTTTCCTTGGTGGCCTGCTGGAGAGTGAAACTCTGAATTTGATTTAAAGGTCAGAGGTGTGGCACCTGCAATCTGCCTTGGAATTGTTTTTGTAACACTAAACAGAGTTTACAAGGAGAGAAAATTGGAGGGGGTCAGTATAAATCATTGCAATCCCAACGTCTTGGAAAAGAGTTTTCCTTTGGCTCCACTGAAAGATAAAGGGAATGGAGACATTAGTGTGCTGGTCTGGGATTTATGGAGCCCCAAGCAGAGTTTGGGGCTGTAATTGGAGCAGCTAAACAAGGGAGCACATCAGGAAAATGCTTCTGTTTCAATGTTAGTGCAGCAGTCATGATTCCAGCAAACCCTAATTTAGGGAGACATTTTAATCTGAATTTCCTAGAGGTCTAAATAAACTCTCACCAATTGTCTCTGAGCATTCTCCCAGCAGACCTTGTTATTCTTTCTGCATCTCCTCATCTTTTAATTCACCACCCAAATAAGGCCCCAGAAGAGATCACTTTCCTTTAAAATAATTTTACAACTGCAGCCAAATATATTATAATTTTAATTAAATATATGAAGTATAACAAGGGGCAAGATATAAATTTCCAGGGGAATGAAGCCTAATTTAATTTCCATGTTGAATATATAAAACTTGGGACATAGAAAAACTCCTAATATCCCAATTGCCTCTCAGAACAGCCCTTTATCTTGGGCATTTCATTAGTCACAGAGATAAAAGAAAACAATTACAAACTAACTGGGAATTCTATAGGAGACATTCCTTGGGAAGGAAATTAGGCATTACACTAAAATTCTGTCTCAGGAATTAAAAATAAAAATGTTGTCAGGCAATTTCCCTCTGCCTCATTAAAGGAAATAGAAGTTCACTCATAATCACCATCCAATTCTCTGCCTGCTCTGATTTCCCTGCTTGGAAACTGAGAGAGGAGCAGCTCTTCCCTTAAAAATCTGGGAAAAGACTGAACCTTCAAGGGACCACTCTGGGACCTTGCTCCTCTCAGTGTGGAAAAAGAACTTAAATAACCCAGACAAGAGTGAAATAAATGAAAATATTGATATTCAGCTGAGAGAGAAGCTGGAAATTGAACTTCCCCCAAATTGCTGATTCCACCTCAGGACAGAGACTCAGGGAATGACCAGGGCTGGAACAAATTCCTTGGATTCAGCAGGGCAAGGGCAGGAATTGTCCCATCCCAACATTTGGGAAAACTCCAAATTCCCCCTCCCCAGCTGCTTCCCAAAGCTTTCCATAAAAACACCCAGCCCTCGATTTTTTGGTGTTTTATATTAAAGGTGGCAGTGGATTAAAAATAGAGTTTGAAGGGAGGAAGTGTCCATGGTTTCCAGACCAGAGCTTTGACTTTTTCTCTGAGGTTTCACATTAAAAAAATCAAACCTGAGCCTTTGATCTGACAAAGATCTGAGTATTATTCCAGTTCATGTCTGTCCAAGAAATGTGACACTTCAGAGATAAAAATTAGAAATTCCTTAAACCAAACAGATTTTGGAGGTTTTTTGGGGGTTTTTTCCCCCCATGGTTTTTTGAAGGCTGTCTGGCAGATTAAGACAAGAAGGAAAATATCTGAAGGATTTCAGGAATTCTGCATTGTCTGGAAATGCAGCTTTTCCATGGAGTTTCCCAGGTTTGTCCCAGGGCCAGGCCATGGAGCAGGACATGGGAAGAGCCATGAGAAGTGTGGAAAACTGGGACACCACTGAATTGGTGGGACCAAGAATCACAGATCTCTGAGAAAGGTAAAAATACAAATAAATCCTTGAGGTTGGGCACATGGAGTTCTTTGAAACAACAAATTCTGTGCACTCTCTATAGAGGGACCACAAGCACCCTCAGTTTCCATTGAGCAGAGTCCTGCATCTTTGAGGAATATAAATGATGAATTACCTGATTCAATTGCTTTAAACAAAAGAGTCTGGATGAAAAATGTTTAGAAGGACACATTTAATAAGATAGCACAGCAAAGCTGGCAAGGCTTTCTCCCTACAAATACTTTGAGCTGTAATTATAGGAGCACATCCCTGGATTTACAAACTGCCATTATTTTGATATATCGCTGCACTTCTGCCTAAAACTAAAATGAAATGTGTTAAGTTTGGCCTGAGATGAAATACTGAATTTCCAGGACTAAAATGTTTCAATTATTCCCAGTGAAAAACCAGGGAAGCAGCAAGGAGACAAACATTGCTGTTCATGTTCTGATAAAGAGTGCCAACAGTCAGAAACTCCTGTTCCATTTCAGAATAATCTAATTAACATTAGCAGGAGTGCACAGTCATTAACTCATTCTGCTGCACAGGGTTACCAGGCTCTGATTTCAACTTGACTTTCACACAATTAAGTGTGGCCACATTTAATTAAGTGGCCACATTTCCAATCATTCAAGTAATATTTTCTCTTAAAGAAAGGAAAAGGAGAGAAGGATACAGTGATAATCACTCAGTGACACTTTGGTGATTTCTGTGATTAATCTCCTTGGAGAGCAGGAAAACACTCACTGTGCACATTGCCAAGCTGATGAGGGGCATTTTTACTGTACAAAAGCCAGTTCTGATAAAATGGAGAGTGTTTATTTCATCCAGATTTATCAAAATAACTCTGGAATGGCAGAGACTTCCTGAAGGCAATTTAAAAGTGTGGATCTGGGAGTTGAAGCTGTTCTTCAAGAGAGGGAAAATCACCCACGTGTGACTGAACATTTCTGTGTTGGCACAGCCTCTGCAGGGCTTTGCCCTGAAGTTTTGGGCAGTTTTGGGTTGTGGGCAGCTCTGCAGAGGAGCCAGAGCTTGGCAAACAGCACTGCAGGATAACCCTGGGAATCCAGGAGCACACTGCCAAAACTGCCCAGGGAATGCCTCAAGAGCTGGGATTAAACACAAGGGTTGAGATTAAACACAAGGGTTAAGATTAAATAACAGGGTTGAGATTAAACACAAGGGTTAAGATTAAATAAAAGGGTTGAGATTAAACACAAGGGTTAAGATCTAATTCAGGAGTTAAGATTAAACACAAGGGTTAAGATTTAATTCAAGGGTTAAGATCTAACACAAGGGTTAGGATTTAACACAAGGGTTAAGATTTAACTCGAGTTTAAAATTGAACACAAGGGTAAAGATTTAACTCAAGAGTTTAAAATGTAACACAAGGGTTAAGATTTAACTCAAGGTTAAGATTTAACTCAAGGGTTAGGATTTAACACATTTGGCTCTTTTTGAGGTGACTCTGGGGTCTCTCTGGATCTTCAGGCTCTCGTTGCACTCAGTGAGGAGGGATCCTTCACAGAGATCTCAGGGGTCAGTTCTGGTCAGTTCTGATAGATTTCCTCCAAGGAAAAGGAAGGTCTGGCCAGGTGGGGGATACTGACAATCTTCTCCAAACTTTTGGAGGCTGATATTCTCACAGCAGGAAGGTCTAAATGAGATTGTGAGGCAGCTGCAGTTAATGATTGATAAGCAAACTCCCATGATCAACAATGCAAACTTGTTGAAAAACCACTTACCTGTCTATCTCTATTTATTTATTATTGATTATCATTAATTGTAAAGACTCTGACTCGTTCAATATCTGACTAATGGTCTTTCATTTTTCATGGGAATCATTGTTTTATTCATCCAGATATTGCAAACACTTTCAGGTATCATAACTCAGCTGCCATGTGGATTATTTAATTATCCAGCATTCACCTCAAAAGAAAAACACCTCAGACAGGAGATCTGTGCCAATAAGGATGATTCACACTTTGGTGGGAACTTTTTCTATAATTTGCAGAGATGGAACTCAGATCCCAAACTCAGGCAGTTGTGAATTCAGAAGCAAAGCCTGCACTGCAGTTCAAGCAGCAATGCCTGAACTCCCAGCCATGTTTTGGGGTGTAAAATCAGCAGACTCTGATTTTCCTGGGAGCCTGAGCTTCTTCCAGCCAAAGTCTGCACAGAGCTTTCATGGCAGAATCTTGAGAAATAAAAGAAACAGCAGAGAAATGAGAGGTTGTGTTGCTGAATTTTCTAATGGGACCTCTTGAAATCAGGCAGCAGCTTCAGGATCCAAATGTAAATCCTCCTGCAGACCCAAAATCTGCTCCAACCTCAGTCAGAGTTCCCTGGGTAACACCTGAGGCAGGAATGTTTTGTCCAGCCAGGGGAGCCCAGTCCCTGTCCCCTCAGCAGTTTGGTTCAGGTAAAACATCCATTTTCTCTCACCTGTCCTTGCAGCTCAGTAAGTGGCTGCTCTGAAGCCCAGCCAGGCTCAGGAAGCAGCGAGATCCCTATCAAAGCACTGAGGAAATGAAATAATCCAAATGAAATAATCCATCCCAGCCTCCTCAGTGACCTCCACAAGTCCTGCCTCACCAACAGCGATATTTGTAACAACAAAATTATCTTTTATTAACTCCTTTCTGTGGCTGTGTTTGCCAACATTCATTTTGGAAGCCGCTCGGAGCAGCCAGAAGAGATAAATTGGATTAAATTCAGTTTGCTGGCCAAGATGTGAGGACACAAACACAACTGAGGCTTGCACTGAGCCGTGGTTTGAAGAACTTCATGAAATGCTGTGCAGTGCAGCCTGTGAGAGAAAGGAAAGGAATTAATTCAATCTGTGATGCTGAGCTGTGATCTCTGGTGCTGCAGCCCCCCCAGCCTGACCCTGCTCTGGGGGCAGGAACATAACCCCAAACCAAGCCCAAGCTCCCATCAATGGGGCTGTGAAATGCTGGGTGCCAGACCCTGACCTGGGCAAAGATGGGCTCTGAGCTGCCAAAACTGGAACTGGGCTCTCCTGGCTTGGATGGGCACAAAAAGTGCCCGAGGAGCCCAAAAGTGAGCACTGCTTCCAACGGGGGGGAGATAAAGGTGAAGGAGGGGTCAGGGTATGGGAATGACAAACTCAGCCCCTCGTTAATTATGGATCCCAGCCCTGTGAAGTGTTTTTTTTTATTCATGGCAAAGTCGTGCAGGTGGCAATACTCATCAATAATTCTTTTTTAAGCTTTTCTTTAGCTGGGCACTGCCAGAGCCCTGAGCCCTGGGAGAGCCTGAGGGGCTGTCCCAGCCCTGCTCTGCTCATTAACTGACAATCACTTTTTGGGGGTTGTTGGTGATCACAGGCAGGACAATCCTGAATTTTACTTCTTTTCTGCTTTCCTGGTGTCTTTTCCTGTGTCAGAGCCAAGGAGACAGATTTAATCCAGCTCTGGTGCACACTGACCTTGGCTGTCATTGTGAAAATATTCAGGGAGAAATGGTTCATTTTTATCCCATCAGCACTGTCTATAGGCAGCAGGAAATTTATTTTTTAACACACTGCCTTGATTCTGGAGTTTTCCTTGACATGTTTGTGCTGTTTATGAAGAGGGGAGGTGAGGATCCTTGGCAGAAATGTAAATTGTGTTAATATTTCCTTAACAATTCTTCAGCTGGAATTTAAGTGAGAGACCCGAGGTGAGGATTTATGAAGGACACTCTGGAAGAGAGAAAAACAATAAACAGCATTAAAATAAAGAAATAATAAATAAAAACATTTCAGAATTCTTCTGATCCATCTCTAAGCAAGTTCCCAGCAATGCATCAATAACTTCCTGTGCATTAATCAAGTGATGTGGAGTAAGACAATTCCAAGTGCAAAAGGGAATTAAATTTATCTCACTCCAACTTGACTCCCTCCAGTTCTGCAGCTCCAGTGAAGCCCCTGAGGTTTCCCTGGTGGAAATTACTGAGATGCCCACGGGGCAGAGTCACCCAAAGATCAGTGTGAGGGTGGAAACGTGGGGGGAGGCTTGGTTGGCCCCAAGGAAAGGGAAAATCCCAAAGTTTGACCTGGAGAAGAAGCTTTTTGCTAAAACAGCACTCTTCAATGTGCAAAGGCAAATTATCCTTCTATATATTCTTCTATATCTATATATATATATCCTTCTATGTATCCTTCTATAAAATATCCTATAAAATATCTATATAATATAAATAAGAAGTCCTTTATTTTATTGCTGAGTGACTTTTGCAGCCTTTGAGGGAAGGAGGTTATTCTGTAAAGACTCAGTGGCCAATTAGCCCAGGATACCATGAACTCAGAGCTGTGATCAGTTCTATATCTCCTTGTGCTAACCTGAACCCCAGAGCTGTTCCAAAATGTGGAATTTCAGAGAGGGAAACGTGTGCTCTGTGCTGAGCCTGCAAAGGAGCAGCTGCACTTTTAATTAAAACTTCTGTCCTGTATATCTCTGTGTGTTTGAGTGTTGCTTTGTTTTTAATGAAATTTTTTAGATAAAGGGAGCTTTTCTAATTATGCTTCTGCCTCCTGGTGCTCTCCTTCCTTATTCATTTTTGCTATCATGCCTTTTTTCAATTTATGTGAGCAGATTAGGCCATATCAGAGTTTTGGAGTATATTAAAGGTGATGGCAGCAAAACACAGCTCTGTTTCTTGATCCAGCCAATAAAAGTCTCTTTGCTCATCCCTCCTTATCCCTCTCCACTCCACACAAGCTTTAATTAAGGTGACACATATGGATCCTAACCATATTTGACAGAGAGAAATGAATGAAGTCTCCACAATCCTCAAGAAAACGCTTCAGTGTTTGCATAAATTAACATTGGTATCATCCAATTGGTATAGTCCATTGCAGGGTAAAATCAGGGATTTTTCACTCAGAGAATGGGGCTGGGCAGCAATTCCTGAAGAGCTGCTGCTCCAGAGGGTTTCCTTGCACACAGCAGGTTGGATTTTGGCAGTGCTGAGCTCACACCCGAGTCCAGCAGGGTCAGGGGAGGATTTGTGGCTGCTTTAGATCCCTGTGAACATGGAATGTGCACTTTCCTAAAGTGCTGGCAGTTCATTTTCCTGCCATTGCCTTGCTCATGTGGAGCCTCCTCCAGTTTTCCTCTTACAGGCTAAGAAGGGCAAATTTTCCTTCATTTGTAGAAAGCAGAACTATTTTGATGTATATATAAAATATGATAATAATATAATGCTGCCCTCGAAAATCAGGAAAATCTGGTTTAGATTTGTTTCCAAGGAATTGCTCAGGAAAAGAGACAATTTGGATAAAAGATGTTTACTTTTGAGATACCAGTCCTGGGAATTTTATTTTCTGAGCTCCTTTTCTGTCAAGACTCCAAATCTCACCAACTGCTTGCTTCAGTTTTAATCTTTGTGCAGAACAGCTGCTGAGCATAAAAGTGTGTTTGCATCAATCACCCCAGCAATGTAAACAAACCAGAAGCAGTGGAATTATGAATGAAGGGTTGATTAGGAAGTGACAGTGAAGATTTGGGATGAATAGTGCTTGCTTGGAAATGTGCCAGGTACTTGTAATTAATTTTGCTGTCTGGGAAACCTGCAGGATAGCAGGGCAAGAATTTTCTGCCCAGGTTGGTGTGCAGCTACAAACCACTCTGTGGTAAATTATTTGTAATATTTGATGGCTCTGGACTGGAATAACAAAAGCACAGTAAAACATTTGATGTTAAATTCAGGTGCTCTAAGCACAGATTGTTGTTTCCAATCCTCAGAGCTCTGAGTCTCAGCAGAGCTGCTCCTGGACTTGCCCAGAGTGACTTTTTGGTGGCAGTGATGAAGCAACACAGTTCCCAAAGAGGTTGGACAGTGCTGGTGAGAGGAGTCCCAGACTCATCCACCACCAAAATCACCCTCTGCTGGTGCTGTGGAATGGGCTCCAAGATGAGAAGTTAGCTCTCTGTCAGTGGGAAATCCCTCTGGCTCACAGCAGCCAGGCTGGAGGTGCTCACTCCCTGCTGGGACACACCTGGCTGACACTGCCTGCTGTGAATAAATTCCAATTTCTGCTCAAGGTTCCCAGAGCAGTAACTTGAGCTGCAAAGGTGCCACAGTGCAGGATATTGGCTTGGGAAGGAGGTCTGGGTTTCAGAAACGGGGGGACAAAAATCACTCTTCCCACTGAGCACATCGGCCCAGAAAAGCAGATTTTTGTGGGGTATTCTTCAGTTCTTCATTCATCAGTTCTCTTCAGAGAGAGAGATGAGCTGAGAGGGATGTGCTGGGACAGTGCCAGATGCAGAAATGTCCCTGCAATCAGAAGCAAAGGAGTGACACAGCTGGACAGCAAAGCCCTGGTGCTGATCACAGCTCCCAGCCTGCTTGAGGAGCACAAAAACCCCAAATCACACCTCCAGGAGAAGCACAGGGTCGATGAAACAACTCCCTCATGCTCCTTAAACTCTGCAAAATGCCTATTTTTATCTACTGGCTGAAGTATTTAACTAGTCCCCAATGCAGGCTGATGATTAATCAATGCCCAGCCAATCAATCTATTGAATTCAGGAGTAACCAGCACCTCAAGCTTTGTAAGAGCTACTGAAGGAGAAGGATTTAAAAAAGAAAAGCATCAAATTGAATGGGTCCAGTGTTCCTCTCTATTATAAGCAAATTATCAATACATTACAAAGGAAATCTGGAGGTAAGATAATTAAAATGCAAAGTTTTTCTGATTATATGATTCAGAGCGTGAAGAAAAAGCAGGAGGTGAGAGTGTGAAGGTAAAGTAATAAAAGGAAAGCAAATGATTCATTAAATTAAAGGGCTGATTAAACTCAAAGGCATGTTATAGCTCACAGTTTTCATTTGCAAACATTTCTATTTAGGGGATTTTTTTTTCATTTTCTTTATTGAAGCTCTTACAGATACAATGGGTGATTTAGGGACAGTGCTTTTGAAATCTTCACGGTGATTTAAACAATCAGACTTTATACAGGAAAAACTCCTTTTTTTTCTCTTTTAATGGATTCTCATTTCAGCTGCAGTTTTGTCAATCCCAGATGATTTTATCATAGAAGACTTTGGTGTCACAAAATGTTAGGAATGCAATTAGATTTTTTTTTTTCTCTGTGATATTATTCAGATGTAAAGGATCTTAGAAGTTACAGGCTGAGATTATAAATTCCCTTCCCCAGGATTTGTCCAGGTTCCATGGCATTGTCAACACTGGGCACAGTTTTGTTATTGAGATGTCTCTAAGAGGGCAAGTTAATAATTGTTATTAGAACAATATTAAAAATTAATGAGGTTGCATTTAGTTGGTGCCAAGTAATTAAATAGAAAGTAATTAAGTGCTAAATACATCCAAAACTTTGAGATCTGGGCTTTTCATGTAGGACTTGTGACAGAGAGCAAGAGGGAGAAAGAAAGAGTCAAAGTCACATAATCTTTTCTACTTCTGTCTTTTAATTTTCAGCCATTCATCCATTGAAACAGGCTCATTTCAGATTTCACTCTGCAGCTGACAAGTAAGGAAATTAAATCTTTTCTAAAATGTGCTGAAACTGCCCCAAAACCTTGGAGACCTCGCTCACTCCGAGTTTTACTCAATTAAAACTGTTAAAAACACGGTTAAAACTGTGTGCACGAGCACACGAGTTAATTGCTGGGTGAAAAATGAACCTTTCCTCAGGGGCACCTCTGCAGGCAGAATTTAAAACATCAGGGTCCAGAATCTTCCCCAGGATCTCTGGTCTGTAAATTTTTTTTGCAGAAAATCTGCATAACACCGAAGCAATTTATCTTTTACAACTTCCTGACTGATACAGCCCAAAGGCAAATTCTTGGTCCCCAGAGGTGAAAATTGAGATAGAAAATCTGGTCCTTGGGATGGTTTAATTCCAGATTCCTGCCTGGTGTTTCCTGGGCAGAAACTGGAAATTTAAAATGCTTTAAATGTTTGTTTTCTCCCTGTTCTTGGCCCAGTAAGTAACAGATTTGATTTACCCCTCCCAGTCAAGCACCACTGTTTAATATATGCAGCAATCAAGTGGAAATGTGATTAACACCTAATTGCAGCCACGGAGGAACTTCAATCCCATCAGTTCTGTGCTGATTTCAATGAGAATTCCTGCTTCAAAATCCTGGTTTTGGGGAAAAAAATGCCTATAAATCACTGCTTGTTATGAATGCATCAGTAAAGATTTATCAGTAAATGAAAACTCACAGTGCAAAAATTCACCTGTAGCAGAAGATTTGTGCCATATTTTAAAAGTGATAAAAATCCCACCATTTCACTGATAAAACCACTTAAACCCTCTCTCTGTGCTTCTCTTGGGAGCTTTAAACTCAAACAACTCTGATAAAATATGAAAGCTCCCATTGATTTGTTGATAATAGCAAATAAATAAATGTAGGGGAGAAAATGTACTCGGAGATGTTATTGGCACTGAGGGAGCAGTAATATCTTCAGTTTCCAGAGATCTGCACAGAAATCTGGTGGAAATCTCTTCTGCATGTTCCTGGCCATGGGGAATTCCAGGGGGGAATATCTGCAAACAAAATTTGCTCTCTTTGGTTTACAGGGAAAAAAAAAATGCTCATCCTGGGTGTTTAGCTAAAAAGTGAATGTTAAAAGTATTTTTTCCTGGAGTGGAACAAAAAGGATGTTTATAGAAACATCAGTGGTACAAGGTTTCCCTTTTCTTATTCCAGTGTTAATACAGAAGGAAGCAGGAGTAGTTTGGATGTTTGATTTCTTAGGAGTGTTTCTGGCAGTGTATTTGCCTTGCTGACAAAAAAACCAATACCCTGCCTTGAATTTTATTTTCCTTTTTCCTCTGTAACTTTGTTTATTGCTGGAGCATTTTAAAATATTTTTATTGCAGATTCTGTGCTCCATTTAGGGCTTAAAGTAAATATTATGCTCCACACTGCTCCTAAAGTAAAGCTTGTATTGTAGTACTTTACTGGCAGCAGACTCTGTCTTTTCTTCCATATTTCACAAATGTTATGAAGTCTCACTTAAAAGAAAATCGTGGTCTCACAGCCTAAAGCTTGTTATTTAAAATCAAAATTTCTGTGTAAATCAAGCCCACTACACAGCAATAAAAATTTATCTCCATTCCTCCGTAATTCCTTACACTTGCTGTGTAACAACATTTCTGCTGAAATGCCACCCAGCTCTGCCAGGAGGGAAAATGCCTCCAAACCCTCCTTCCTCAGCCAAAAATACAAACCACTGTGGAGATTCATGAGGGGAAAGACAAGAGAGAAGAAAGGCCCAGTGTTTTGTTTTCAGGGTTACAAGAGTTTTGTTCCCCCTGCACAGAGCAATTTCAGTGGCTCAGCTCTGTGTGAGGGACAGGAAATGCAGTTTGGAGTGATTTGGTTTAGATTTGAGCAGCTGTTTAAAAAGAGCCCAAATGTAACAGAAGGTTGCTGTCACCTGAGGCCTCTTTGGTTTCCTCCATGAAAGGAGCTGGGTTCAAAGAGGAACGAGCACCTACAACCCAAAATACCTCAGCACATTTGACAACCTCATTGAATCCTCAGCAGAGGCCTGTTCTGTTTTACAGGTGACAACTGAGGCAGAAAATGAAAGGCTGTGAGGATGTTTCTTCCCCTGATGTTCACAACCTCCTTTGAAGAAGTCTTTGCCCAACAGTTTTGGGAACAGGCAGAACCTTGGTGCTGGGATTTTCTGATTAATTCTCTGCCAGTTCCTCACAGGACTTGCTGTCCTAAAAATATTGATAATTTGGGGCTTGGATTCATATAGAGTGCAGCACAGAAGTGAGAAAGAAAAATAGTTTGATGGTTTCATATTTATTTCTGCAGTTTTGGTGGCATTTTCTGTGGTTTTATTGGAGTGCTCATTAGCACAGCCCAGCCTGCCTTGTCATTTACCCAGATAAATAAAACAAACATTTGCATGTGCAGTGAAAATGCAAATGAAGCACCACCCTAAACGTTCCTCACAGCAAAACCAGAGTAGGGCTGATGCTGTTGCCCCTCTTTGGGTGTTTTATGCAAAGATTCAGTCAGATATAGATCAGAAAAGGTGTCTGGGGTACAAGAATTAATCAAGAGAGCACTAACATGGTACCAAGTTCCCAATTCTCACAGCATAAAGGACAATATCACCTAAAAACTCTCTACATTCCCTTCCCCTCTGCTCTTTCTTCCCCCTCTGTGTTTTGGTTCATGATCTGCTTCCAAACCCCTCGAATTCTCCAGCTGGGAAAGCACAAAATCGAATTTTGGAGTCAATACCTGATTCCCACCTTTTGTGTATATTTTGTTTTGCCATTTTCATTTTTAGCTGCAGTGTAATTTTTCCCCTGCTCCCTCGAGAAATTTTGCTTGGAAACAGACCTGAAACTTCACAGGTTTTATTCCCTTTCCCTCCACTCTCCTAATCCTTCTAATACAGAATTTTGAATTCTTTGTGGCTCTTGAACTTCTTCTCTCTTCATCTTTGAACCTGACTGAGGAATGGATTGAAATACTGATATTGAACCACAGTGAGGGAGGTAGGAAAACTGTTATCACCCCAAAAAACACCTAAAAAAATCTCTGTATGGTCCAAAAACTGAGCAATTTTTTTTTTTGTGGTGAACACAGGAGTGAAGGAAAGCAGAATAGAACAAACACAAGCAGATTTCTCATTTTACAGCCCCTTTCTACCTTTTTTCTTTCTTTTGTTCATCTCCTTTTCTCTATATGGGAGCTCAGACCAGAAATACTGTTACAGTTTGAGGTGTTAATTCTTCAGTTTATGCAGTCCAATTCCACTTTATTTAATAATTAATGGCCATTTCAATTAATTGAGCAGGAATATTCAAGTTTAACAAGCTCCTTTAGCTAAAAGCAAAGACTGGAGCCCTTTGCTGAGCCAATGCTCAGGGATCTGCCTCCCTTGCAGTGCCCTCCCAGAAATTCTCCACCAGAATTTCCCATTTGCCCTCCCATTTCTCTGACCTTCCCAGGGTTTTTCATACCTCAGGCAGATGAATCCTGCCTGCTGGTATTTGCAATTTATATTTAACAGCATTGTGTAACCATCATTCAGAGCTGTGCTCCCATCCTTCCCCTCCTAATCAATACCTAAAGCAATTGGCACTAAAAGTCAAATAGGAAATTAGGGAAGAACAAAAGGTAAAATTGCCCTAGATTGCCACTCTCAGAGTCTGTCAGAGACTGATTTAATTTCGAGTTATTTCCCCAGGTTTGAGCTTTTCTCAGTTGCTCCTGATTGATGCAGCAAATTTTATTTCCACATTTAACAGATTTTAATCTGTGAAACGTTTCTGTATCAAAATGAACCTGGAGATGTTCTTACAAGGTTTGCCTGGCAATAAACTTGTGGGGACTTCTCCCAAGCTGGCCCTAAGCCCCTCATTCCAAGTTTAGCAGCAGATTTTTGGGAAAGGCTGGGCCCTGGTGACACATTTACAGTGCAATAATTTCACTTTGTCCATAACCTTGAAGAATCCAGAATTATTCCCACACTGGAATGCACGAGTTTTGTTTCCTGTATTAAACCTGTAGAGCTCCAAGTGGGAATAATTAAACACATAATTAATGTTTAGGAGCCCAGGGAAAATCCTGCAATGAGACAAAACACAGCTCTGACCTGACAAAATTGCTCTTAATACATAAAAATCTGTACAAAAGTGTGGCAGTGTTTGGGCAGTCTATAAATGTACCACAAATACCATTAAAACCCCAAATCCACAACACCCACCTCGTTTTCCACTCCTTACAGGTGATCTTGACTGTGCTGAAACCACTTCTCAACAAAAGCATTGCAAATGAAAATAAGAAATGTTTGGATCAGCTCCAAGGTTTTTTTTTCATCATTTGGACCTGGAGATTTCCACAGACAGACACAGAGCTGGGAGAGCAAAGAGAATTTTACACACATCCATGGCATCCAGACCTTGGAAAATGCAGGCAAGGTTCCCCATTTCCAGCAATAGCTGTTGTTACACAGCTGATAAATATAATTAATTTCCATTTTCCATTGTAAAATGATAATTTGAACCCCCCAAATTTATAATCCTATTATCTGACCTATCTTAGCAGCCCATACACCAAGCAGAACACTGCAAATATTCACCTTTGAAAGCTGCACTGCTCATTTTGGGAGATAAAAGCAAAAACCTGTCTTTGTTGTCTATGGCAACATAACCCAGTGTTTTAAATCAGAAATCCTACAGTTTCTATTGTTAATACAAACTTGATTTAGGTAACACCTGCCTGTGTTGCTGCAGCAGGTTTGCCCTGAGGTACAAAGGGCTTTGGAGCTTTAGCTAACAACAATTAAAGTGTATTTTGATGTTGGCAAACTCACCCCTCACTCTCTGATCTGACTCTCCTGATCTGCCAGGCTGAGCCTGTTGAGTGATCACAGACAGAGCACAGTGACTTTATCCTGCAGACACACAGGAAAGGGGAAATGCTCCTGTTCTGGGGCTCCAGCTCAATCCTGCTCCATTATTCAGTTTTGTCCTGCTGATGGTGCAGGCAGCACCACTGTGAGGGAGGCTCAGGTTTGTTTGGCACACACTGAATTCACCCTCCTTGGGTGGCTTTGAATACATTTCACAGAGACCACCCTGACTCATCCCCTGAGCTGGTGGATGCTCCATTTACAAAAACAGCTGAAAACCAGTTTAGAGCCCTTCCTGTGCCTAAACCCCTCTGCTTTAGCCATAAATAAATGCAATATCTTTTCAGGTCAATGTGAGAAAGTCCTCAAAGGGATGAGGCAGGAGTTCCCACCTGGGGCACCCCCTGCTCCCCAACATTCAGGCTGTGGATGCACAGTCTGGGATCACCCCTGAGATCAGTGCAAACAGATCTTTAATGGAACAAAAATCCACAGCAAAGCCCTTGCAGCATTTGCTGTAAGAATCAGGCTCTGCATTAGTTTAATTCCCCCTGGGAATTCATTGCACTGTAAACCCTTCATCACTGCAAGCACCTCCAGGATTATTTCTGTTCCTCCATTGATTTTATGGGTGACAGAATCCTGGAAATTCTGGAATAGACTTTTCCTCTCCTTTGCTTATCAGCAGCCACAAATTGTATCAGTCCTGTCTGTGCAGGGAGTAAATATGATTGTGCTGAGCAGTAAATTGCAGCCAGGAATCCATAGATTATTTCCAAGAGTGTTTGTGGGGAGGGTTCCCATCCCCTCTGCCCTGCTGGGATGGGGCTGCATTTCCCCTCTGCCCAGATTTACTGCCCTTGCTGGCACTTCATTATGAGCAGCTCTTCTGCTGGAATTTGCTCAGCAAAATGATCAGGGCTTTCCTTCCTCTGCTGCTCCCAGGGAAACCCCAGGGCTGACAAATTGAGCAGAGTTAGAGACATCAGAGATCTCTGTCTGGAGACTACCAGCATCCCTCCCAATAAACCACACTGCCCACACAATTAAATGAGCACTTAAGGAGAAAAAAAATCAGTCTTGCAGTTCACTCTAACTTCTCTGAGGAGGATTCACAAAGTTAAAATAGAGGGAAATAATTTTCTAGTTAAAAATCTTCGCAATGCATTATTCTGTCAGCTGTTCTATCTCTGATATATCTGATTAAAAATATAACAGCAAACCCAAACAACACGTTAAAGCACAGTGTAAATTGGTACCATGGGATAAATGCAGAATGGACAAGGCCATGAAATGAAAATAAATCAAAGTGCTTTGTCATGCACTTGTTCTTAGCACAGGGGAAGATATTTTCTATTTGTAATACACCCTCTGAATATTGTTTCATGTTAAGTGACAAAATAGAAACATTGTGTAGCAGAGCAGGAGGAGGAAGACAAGACAGAGTATGTCAGACAAAGATGATGTAGGCATGAAACCCTGCCCCACTGAACTCATTGTCAATTCTGAAGGTTGTTTCAGCAAAACCAGCACTATCAGAGCTAATCTTATAAGTGGAGAAAAAAAGCCCTACTAACTTCAGGTGAGCTGAATCACTTCCTAAAGGAAAAGTAATCCAGTTTTGACAGGGCTGGAAAAATTGTGAGAGAAGATTTTGACAAATAATGATAGGAAGTTAGGCAAGAGGTGCTGAATGCAGTGCTTTGTGTCTAATTGTATCCTGGAGTACAAAACCTTTATTTCAGGAATGAAGTGCCACGAGAGCTGCCAAGTATCAAATCCATCAGTGCACAGCATCCCCCAGAAACTCCCATTTGAAGTCATCCAGACCCTCTGAAATAACTGTCAGGTTAAATGAATTATTAGCCCTAAGACAAGAAAGTTCTTTGCCTTTATTACTCAACAGAACTATTTCATCTGATTAAAGTTCTGCTTGGATCATGTGGCTGCTTTATCTCTGCCACTCTGAATTACTAATTTCAAATCTTTCCTTTTGGTCATTGGGACTTTCATTTTTTTTTGTCACAGATTTTTCACTGAGAGGGATTTCCAGCTGCATCCTGAGCTCAAACAGTTTAGGTGAAATGAGAGCAAGATTAAATATTAGCTCTGCTTTAATTCCAAGCTTTACATTTGTGATGCTAACACTTTAATAGAGTTGGCTGCTTCTTGTCACAGCAATCTCTGCTCCAGGTCAGTCATTCATTAGCAGGACAATGAATGAATAATTTATTGATTTGCAGGACAAAAAAATTACTTAAAATCATCAGGGTATGACCAGGGCAGTGGCTTGTGCTGGAAAAACTGTGCAGGAATTTGATTATTTGGAATTTCTACGCAGGAACCAACACACCAGCAGCACATGCAGAGTAAAATGGCCAGAATCAGTAAATAAGAATCACTGAATTAATCCAGGCTAGATCAAAGAAATTTGTGTCCAGAGTGTCTTAGCCCTTTGGGCACATTGCAGACACCTGGAGATGAGTTCTTGCTGGTTCAGGGTTTTGCATTTATCACTCATCACTGGCAGCCTCGCAGCCCTGACCCTGTTGGCAAGTTCTGGCTCTGTTTATCACAACCCAGCCTGCCTCTCATCCCAGTTTCTGCACACACAGTCAATGGCAGGCATTCCTCATTGTCCTGGTTTCTGATGAACTATTCCTTCCTCCTCAAGTCCCTGTTTCAATATCACAGAACCAGGGAATGGTTTGGGTAGGGCAGGGACACCTCCCACTGTCCCAGGCTCCAGAACTGTCCAGCCTGGCCCTGGACACTGCCAGGGATTCAGAGACAGCCACAGCTGCTCTGGGAATTCTATTCCAGGGCTTCCCCACCCTCCCAGGGGTGGATTTTTCCTAGTGTCCCATCCAAACGTGGATCAGGATCCCCTCCTGTCACGTCAGACCCCTGGGAGATGGGGCAGCTTTACCCAGGACACTTCTCCCTTCCCCTGCACTGATAATCTGATTAATCTTGGCAGAAATCCCATCAACACAATCTCTCTGCATTGCTTTGCTGAGTGTCCCCACATTACAGGAGATCCACTGCCATTAGGAGAGGGAAAAAACCTCCAGTAATTTGGTTTAAATTGGGATAAGAGATGAAAACACTTCATGTTGCTCTTACAAACTTAATCTCCTTCCCTGGGAAACTTTGTTTTCGCTTCTGCTGAAGCCAAATTGGGCTGTTTCACTTCTTACTAAGTCCTCAACAATCAAATAAGAGAATTGTTAAGTAACACACGATGAATTAAATAATTTACTTACTGCAGGGCTTCCTAAGCAGGCTTTTTCCTGTCTGAAGATAAAGGGCTGTCAGCATCCTTCAAAATCTGTTGCTTTTCCTTTGCCAGGAATACATCTGCTCCATCTAAGTGCCTGTAAACCTTGAGCTTTAATTGCTTGCTGGGAAATCTGCATGACAAATCTACAACCCAGGTTCCTTATTTAAAGAACTTCCTGAACATCTTTAGTGAGGAAAAAAAAAAAAAATCAGAACCAAAACAAAACCTGCAACCCAAACCTGACTTGATCTCACAGCTGTACTTTTTTTCATACTGCATCAGAAGAACAGAAATAACAACAAAAAATCATTTGTCTGTATTTTCTTCCATTCTTATTATCCTATACTTCAGCTGGAATAAAAATGAAATGTTGGCTATCATTTTAAACACAAAGGGTCAAATTTTAGACACGTGGGGTCAAGAAAATGAAAATTCTTGTTCTCTTGCAACCACAGCCAGTTTTCCCAAGCAGGCACAGGGTTAACACTGGGAAAGGAGAATTCCTTGGGTTTGCCCTCATCCTGCCCAGGCAGCTCCTGAGGTTTAGTTCTGTGCTTTAGCAGAAGATGGATTGCAGCAATCTGCTCTGGGCTCAGCTCTCAGGCTGCTGGGCAGCTGGGGCAGAATGTTCTGACAGATCCTGGCAGGAACAAAGCACTGAGAGCACAGAGGTGTCAGCATGGGGCTGGGGAAGAGTGGAAGGAGCTCCAGAGATGGCACCAACCCCAAATCTGGGATCACAGGGCACCAGGGATGGCACCAACCCCAAATCTGGGATCACAGGGCACCAGGGATGGCACCAACCCCAAATCAGAGATCACAGGGCACCAGGGATGGCACCAGCCCCAAATCTGGGATCACAGGGCACCAGGAGCACCAGTGACTTTCCTGTGAGATTTACTCCTTGGGCAGAATTGAATTTTACCCCTTTTCCCCAGATTTTCCAGCCAAGAAATCCAAACTTGCCCTCTGTGGCACCTGGACTTTCTGCATTTAAATCCTCTTTCCTTTTGCTGTAGTTTGAACAGGCACATTCTGCAAACAATATTTTTACACCTCTTCTTTACCTGTAGAATGAATTTAAACATTTTTTGGCCACAGCAAACCAAATCCTGAATATTTCCAACTCCTGTGGTGGGCTCAGAATCCCCCAGCACAGAAAGGCAAAGGTCCTGAAGGACACCCCACACCTGAAAGATGTAAACTGAGCTCAATTTATATTAAAAATAAAAATCCCTCGCCTGGGACAATACCTGGGCAATAATAAATGCAGGCAAGTATCCAAAAATCCTCTGTGGAATTCCTTTTTTTCTTTCCTTTATTTCTTTCCTGAAGTTTTACCAACTTTTTCCTCACTAGTTAATAATTAAAACTAGTTAATAATTTTGCACAGGTTCCCATCTGAGAGATATTTTATTGTTTTCAGCATCACCCTCTACTGTACACAATTATTAAAATCCTTTCTATATGTTGAATTGAGGAATATTTTGCTGCCTTGATAGGGAATTTTTTTTTCAAAGCAACATCAGCTCTACTGCTTGTGCTGAAATATTAAAAAGTATAAATTATTTATATAGAGACAGACAATGCCTTCTTCAGAACATCACATATATAAATTACATACAATGCTTGATTCAGGATGTCGAATTGGTGAGAAAACATCCACCTGAACTCACTTCATTTAATTTTCTTCTTTTTAAAATCAATGTTAGCAACAATAATATTGGAAATTGAGCTCAACACTTTGAAAATAGAGGGGAAAAAAATTCCCATCAGCTACAAATGTCTGCCACTCACTAGAACCAACCCAAGTTCATTTATTGAAGATGAAGATGTGCTCTGAACTAAAGGCAGCACCAGATTTTTATTGCAGCAATAAAAGCCTTCATCAAATCATTTCTGAGATATTGTTCCAGCACTGGAGTTCTGAGCATTCTCTGCAGGACAGCTGAGAATGAAAATGCCACCCAGAAAACTCCCAGCTCTTTATGGCTCTTAGTGAAATTTTTATTTAATTATGTTGGAGTAAACCAAGCACTGCTTTAACAGCAAAATGCTTCATAATAAAAAAAAAAACAACCTTCCAAAGCTTTCTAACAGCATGGTTTGTTTTACTAAAATAATATTCTAATTTGTGTTGTTTCAGGTTTATTCAGGTTTTTCTGCTGAGATTTGTTGAGATCTGGATCAAAGCTACAGCTGAATTTTATTTTGCACTGGGCAGTTTAACTTATCCCTTATAAACCTGCAGCAGGAAATAAATATCCCTCATTTATTGCTCTTGATCTGTCACACTTGATTAAAATACAGAGTTTTCCTCTCAGGCTGAAATCAGCTTTTCATTTCAAGTGACTCCCAGCCAGAAAAGGCAGAAGAATATCAGCCTTTGTTTCCATATTTACCACATCCCTTCCAAAGGTTCCCTCAGCTAGCTGGGAGTTAATCCTGATCCATAATTCTGTATTTGCCTGTTTTTTGGGAATGTGGGAATGGGAGTGGGATGGATGATCCTTAAATTCCTCTCCAAGCCATTCCCTGATCCTAGGGCACACACTTTGTGGGAAAAGAAAATTTAAAATCTTTACATTCAGCTGCTTTTCCTGGAGCTTGCTGGGAGGATACAAAGAGGGCTTTTCATGAAGGGCTCAGAATTCCAGAAATCAGTGGAGAAAACAGCAAATTGTGTCCAGCAGCACTTGGCAGGTGGCAAGCATGGCCAGTGCTGCCTCAGAGGGGGAGGTTTTGTGAATAATCCTCCAAAAAGAGGTTTTTACCCCAGCTCCTGCAGGACTTTGCTCTTGAAGAATTTGGGAATTCCTCAGTGCTACACATCAGGTGCCAAATCTGCAGAGCTCCCCTGCCAGGACCTCAATGTCTGCCTGGCATTCCCCTTCTCCATCTAAACCAAAATTGCTCTGGATTATTGGCAGTGCTGGCATTCCCTGCTCTCCAGTTAAACCAGAATTCTCCTGATTATTGTCAGTTCAGGATTTTCTTGGATTATTGTCAGTTCTGGCATTTCCCCTTTAAACCAGAATTCTCCTGGATTATTGTCAGTGCTGGCATTCTCTGCTCTCCATCTAAACCACAATTTCCCTGGATTATTGTCAGTTCTGGCATTCCCTGCTCTCCAGTTAAACCAGAATTCTCCTGATTATTGTCAGTTCAGGATTTTCCTGGATTATTGGCAGTGCTGGCATTTCCCCTTCTCCATCTAAACCAGAATTTCCCTGGATTATTGTCAGTGCTGGCATTCCCTGCTCTCCATCTAAACCAGAATTCTCCTGGATTATTGGCAGTTCTGGCATTCCCTGCTCTCCATCTAAACCAGAATTCTCCTGATTATTGTCAGTTCAGGATTTTCCTGGATTATTGGCAGTGCTGGCATTCCCTGCTCTCCAGTTAAACCAGAATTCTCCTGGATTATTGGCAGTGCTACAGGCTGTGCTTTGTGCTGGGGAGTAAAAACTTCCAAACAACTTCATCTTAACAGCTCTCTGTGAACTTTTGTAGTTCTGAAGACAATTTTGACAAAGAAGCTGATGACTGGGTTGAATTTTCAGAGCAATCAGTCTCCCAAATGGAACAAAATAGAAATAATGAGAGATAGAAATGAAAACAAGTTTTCCTTTGCTGTCTTGCTCATATTCTGGTTTCTGTTCTCTCTCTGTCCCTGTTTATTATTTTCAGAGTTGTTTTATAGAACAAAAGGATTTTCAGCAACGTGCCCTCAGCACCAAGATCTCAACAATTTCAGCTGCTCCTCTGTTGTAATTGCTGCTCAAACTTCTCGGAGATTCTCTGAATAAAGGGAACTCCAAACAAATGGCAGTGTCTTAAAGCAGTAAAAATACTTAAAAAAAAAAAAATATATATATATAAACCCCATCAGCTGGCAGTGCAGGCAGAGAGGGATCATCACCTGAATTCCCCATTTCAGGAGAAGCTGCATTTGTCACAAAGCCTTGTGCCTGCAGGAGGGGATTATCCAGAGCTGGTGCTTTCACCCTCAGAGACTGAAGGGATTTCTGGAGATGTGCTCTGACAAGGAGCAAATCCCAGCCCTTGGTGTGAAATATCCACCCAGGGAGCCTTTTAGAGCCAGGGCTGGCTCTTGGTTTTTTTATCAATTACTCTGTGGCTTAAATCTGTTTAAATACATCTTCTCTTAATAAATGAAGAGAATACATAATTTCTCTCTTTTTTTTTTTTTTTCCTGTGATTTTTCTTTCAATATTAGGATATTAAAAGGGAAGAGAAAACAAAGAAGCTGTTGCTAAATGGCCAAGTATTTGATTTAACACAGTTTTCTTTGCAGAATGGGAGTCCTCTGTTCTGCTCGTGCAGGGAAATAATTTTATTTAACAACATAATAAACATTCAGAAAAACATTAGTATTTGATTGGGAAGTGATGTTAATAATCATCAAAAAAACTAATAAACTAATGCCATTTCCTTAAAAAAAATATTGGCTTTAAAAGAGTATAGATTAAACATCCAGAGGATAAAGTGTAAGCAGTGGTTGAAACTCCCTAAAATGGTTGCAATGGTTTATTAGCCCTTAAATTAGGGCAAATCTTGGATTTTAACAGCTCTCAAGGAAAGCTTTAAAATGAACCAGAGGCTGCCTGGTAATGGTTCAGTTTTGGGGTGTAAAGAAATCGTTTGGATGTGGAAAAACAGAACAGAAAATGAAAACCACGAAGGAACAGCTCCAGTAAGAAATGCAGAGAAGGGTTTGGTGGCAAAGCCAAAAGCCTGATGGGCAAGAATTTGTGAAATTTGTATTTTTGGGGTTGAAAAGGGCAGAACAGGAGCTGAGTGCAGCTTTTATCTCAACCTCAGCAGCTCTTCTAGACTGGGTCTCAATCTGATATTTGGGAAGAAATACCAACCAGTTCCTTGCTGCCTTCTGTGCCTCATCTCCCTCAGAAAAATCAGTGGAAGAGGCAAATTAAAGGAATTGGGAAGAACATTCAGTCCTCAAAAAGTTTTGGACCAACTCATCTCCCAAGTGGGAATTTTCAGTTTTACTCTGATTTAGTGTTCTCACAATTCTCTCTTGGTGTTTTTGCCACCACCGTCTTTTATTCCAGCTCTGAAAATGCAGTTTTTAGGGTCAGCACAGCCTGAACACACAGGGAACAGAGATTTTCCTCCTAAACTCGATTTATTTTCCCACCTGCTGCCCAAACAGGAGGGAGCAGAGCACAGGATGGCAGCGAGAGCTCTCCTCACTAATGTGCAGAAGTCACAAAAGTTCTGCCACTGGGGCACCTGCAGTCAGAGTTATTTATTTTGTCACATCCTCATCCTGCCTTTTTTCTCTTTCCATTACCTCTGGCCACATTTTCAGATCGACAAGAGAAATATTTTCAGTAGCTCTGAGGTGAAGCAGTTGCTGTGCTCCTCTCTCTTCAGGGATAATGTGATTTTTGATGGCAGAGGGGGGCTGATGAGGCTCCTGGAATGCTAAAATCAATTTCCACGTGGGAATTGCCAGCTGGAGAGGAGGAAACAGCCTCTTGAGCTCAGGAAAAGTTTCACATGAAGTTCAAAGAAACCATCTGCTTTTTCTCCTTTGTCCTTGTTTAAGAGCAGCTTGTGTTTGCAGCTTAACACGTGGCAAGAACCTGCAGGACCCTCTGGAGCACTGAGCTTGTTTTCCTGCTGGCAGAAAAATGCAGAAAAGATCGGGAGGAAGAGATTTCCTTCTGATCACTCTTTGTAGAAGAGATTTCCTTCTGATCATTCTTTGTAGAAGAGATTTCCTTCTGATCATTCTTTGTGTGCTCAGTTGTGTTTCCACAACTGCTGCAGAAAAATCCAACTGGTGGGGATGAAAGAGAATTCAAGCACAGGAATTGATTTCTACCTCTGCTCAAGGAAAGCTGAGATTTTCTGTCTCTGCATATGCAGAATTTCTGGTTAGGAGAGGCAAAAATGATTTTTCTGCTGGGAGTGGAGGCTGAGATTAAACAGAGGGAGGAACTTCAGTTGTGCTGGTGATAAAAAGATCCCTCTGAGCCCCAGAGCTGCTTGGAGGGATTCCCTGCTCCTTTCCAAGGAGCATTTCAGCAGCTCCCTTCCAGCTGGTTCCCTGCAGCACAGCTGGGTGGGAATTGCAGGAATGGAGGCTGGAAATCCTCACACCAAAAATTCCTGCCCTTGCTCGTCTGCTCTGCAGAATTTCCCTCTCTGAGAGATGATCCTGAGCAAAATTCCAGCTTTCCAGGTGGATTTTCATTTGCTTGGCTGCAAAGAATTCACTTTTGTTTTGTGTTTTAGCAGAGCTTTCCTGTCTTTTTTAAAGCCCCTTCAGAATTCCTTGAATCTGTGGCAGTTCCCAGGGGTGGCTGTGCCATTTTCCCAGGATTTCCAGCAGGATGCCCTGCAGGAACACCTGGATATCTGATTTAAGGGCCATGCCTTTGGCTCCCTGGTTTGGAGTTCACCTCTTGTTGGGTTTACATTTCTATTCTTTGTAGAGTTTCAGCCCTTGTGGCTGCCTGCCAGAAACCTGGCAGAGTGAAGGAATAACAGAAGGTGCTGAGCTCAAAAAAAATTTTTTTTTTTCCTCAGGATTGCAAGCCTGGCTGAATCTCTGGTTGAAATAATGCACTTCAGGCAATCTTAGCAAAGGTAGGGGATTGCTGAGGGTGCTCCCCTCCCTGTGCTGCTGTTCTTTTCTCTCTCTCCCACAACCTGGGATGATTTGGGCTGGCACAGGAACGCTCCCATATGCACCATGATGGTATCAGACATCTGCTGCCCATCGAGGTGTCAGCTCAATGTGACAGGAAAGCATCTCCCAGCACTTGCACGAGCACCAGGAGCTTCCTGACCTTTGGTTATTTACTGGGAGGAATCAAATGCACAGTGGGGAAAATCAGGATTATGAGAAGTATGAAAGGACGTGGGGGGAGTTTGTTCCCTTCAGTGGGTCTGGGGATTCAGGGATGTTTTATTTTTATTCTTTTGCCACAAAACTCAGCTGCTAACAGCAGGAATGACCAGGGGACAGCACAGTGACTTTTACTCCATGGAGAAGGGACAAACTCCAGTAGATCCATTGTTGATAATCTGCCATTCAGCCTGGAATTCTTTCCCCTTCTTGCATTAAACCCCAACTCATTGCTGGTAGAAATATGCTAATGATCAGAATATTCTGAACCTTGCTTACAGCCTGAGTATCTTTTCCCAGGTCTTTCATGGTTTAAAGCCTGGTAAAACCCCACCATGACACAAACACCCCATTTTAAGGAGTCTGCCAGGGTCAAACCCATGGAGTGAGTCTGACCAGATCAGGCAGCACCATAAAGAGTTCACAAGGAGGAACCACCTCAGGCATTTCATCCTTCACAGCTCAGGGATGCCTGCAGCTGTTTGGTGTCCCTCCCCTCCCAGATTAACTTTTCTCAGAACAGCTTTGATGGATCAGATGTGAAACCCCTGGAGGTTTCCCACGACAAAATCCACATTTTTTTGGCCAGCCACCATCCAGCCTGTGACAGTGACACCTCTGCCCTGCCCGTGCTCACTGCTCTGACAAATCCTGCAGCGCTTCACCCTGAGAGCTCTGCTGGTTTCTTGTGTGAATTGTTCTTTTCTATGTTGTGATGCCCTGGAAATAACGTGAATTGATGGAAATTTGGTGACCTTTCACAACTGCCAGCCCAGAGCAGCTCCAGCTTTCCTGAGCATCCCTGGCCCTGCTGGAAGCAGGAGGGAAGGGGGTTTGGGTGGGCTGGGGCCTGAGAGGGTCCCTGAGGACCTGCAGTGCCAAGGAAAAGGGCAAGCCACAGGAAAATGACAGATTTTGGTTTTGAGATGTCTCTCAGGCCCTTTCAAAGTGAGCATTCATGGCTCTGAAATGCCTTGCTGATAAATGTATTTCAGAAACCTCCTGGATTGCAGTTATTACTAAAATACTCATAGGAATTAGAATATGAAAGCAGATAAAAGACTCTATTTCTACAGTTTCATACTTCCAGCTACATAGATTATGCTATTAAAATCTGACAAGTTGGCAATCAAAATAAAACACTGGCTTTGTTCAAAAGTAATAAAGATTCAGACTCTGCAACTGTGTTAAGCAGCTCCAGGACAAAAAGGAACAGTCTGAGCATTTGGTTCTTGCTATTTACAGTTTCTCTGGTCTCTCTAGGCACAAATGATAGTGAGACTACTCTGATTTTTGCTTTTTCTGACAGATGCAGTGAATCCAACCCAATGTGTAGGTTTAAATAAACCCATTTCATTTTGTTATCCACGATACAACAGATCTGTCCAGACAGATCTGCTCAAGCTCACAAAAGCAGAATTTTCAGTGAGTTGAGCTACTTAACAGAAAGAGCCTCACAAAAGTCAGGAGAACTCTTTAAAAAACCTGGGAGGAAACAGGAGAAGCTCTTTCAGCACTCGAGGCAGCAGCAGCACACGTGAGCTGATTGGCAAAGCAGTGCCCCATTTCCACCCTGAATTCCCACTGTGCATGTTCAACACAGATCTGCATCTGCAGCCAGTCCTGCTGGTTATTTATCCTCATTTCTGCTCAGCCTCTGGCTGATATTTACAGATACCCATGCAGCTGGCAGCTGTAAATACTGGCTCCATAAATATTTTAGTGAAGGAGGAGATGCCCAGTTTTGGCTTCTCTGCTCTGCAGTGTCTGATTTACCACCTGCAAACAGCTCTGACCTGACCTGGGCTGAGCTTGCACATAAAGGGGAAGAGCAAAAACCATCCTGGTGCAGATGTCACAGAGCCAGGGAGTGCTTGGGGTTGGAAGGGACCTTAAAAATCATCTCATTCCACCCCCAGGGACACCTTCCCTGTCCCAGGCTGCTCTGGGAATTCTATTCCAGGGCCTCCCCACCCTCCCAGGGAGCAATTTCTTCCCAAAATCCCCAAACCCTGGTATCTGCTCTAACCCTTCCCCTCAGTTTGCAGCCTGCCCTGGATTCCTCACCCAGTTCATGCTGCAGCTGCTTGCCAAGAGCAAACAGAATTTTCTTCCCCAAATCGAGTTCCTTTTTGCTCCCCACGCTTCATTACCCTCACTATCAGTTTGGCAATTCCACTTTTCAGTTTTAAAAGCCTTTTTTTCCATGTGGGGAGAAACCAGCAAAAGAATTCCTGACCCTCCCTGTCAGCTGCCTGCTGAGCAGTGATTGATGCCCTGAACATTCTGGGAACTCCCCAAAAAAGCTGCCAGTCTCTGCTGCTTTGCCACTGCAGCTGTTCTTGACCCAGCAGCTCCCTCTCCACATGCAGGTGCTTTATTTTACTTTAATTTCCTTATATCAAACAAATCCATAGGAACTGTTTTGATTTAAGAAACATTTCAGGTAGCACCGGATACAGAAAATTTATTGCAATCAGAGGAGGTCTGTTTGCTTAATGAATTTTTTAAAAAGAAAGTGTATGTGAATTATGGATTGGAATTTTGGTTCCTCTGAGCAAGGAAAATGTTTTGGGACCCATTTTTTTCTGTTACCATCACACAGAGAAAACACCAGAGGAAAAATTCTTTAGTTTAGGAGTGAAACTCCCCAAAAGGGATGCCAGCCTCTGGAATAAATTCCTGGTAATTTTCTAACGAGGAGCCAAGGAAGCCAGACACAGAAACACCTTTGGAAGACTTGAATAAAGTTGCTGACAGGAGTTACCAGTTTTTAAAAATTAAATGAACTTCCATGGTTAGAAGAAACATCTCCCTCTCCCCCAAACCAGTATCATTTTTGGTGATACATTGATTTTTTTTGTCAAGTTGCCCCCACCTTATCCATTATTAGCAGACTGGGAATGCTGTTGCAGAGAGGAAAAAAATGGGAGATGTTGAATCCTTCACCTTTGAGTTGCTGCAAATGCCAAGACGTCTGTGGCAAATCAGTGCTGTAAATACAAACCCAACAATGCAGGAATAATGGGAACTGGAATGTCTGTTCCATGGATTCTGTGGAATTCTGAGCAGGCAGTGGATCCCTGAGCAATCACAGAACAATTCCTGGGGCTCTGGGCTCCTTGTGGGGCTCGGAGGAGGAAAGCAAACAGGATCCTCTGATCCAGGAGAGGAAAAGCAGTGAGATTCCTGGAGCAGCCCTGCCCCAAAAATGGAACTCTGCACCTTCCAGGAGAGCCAGGAGTGGATGAAGCAGCTGGGAAAGGATCAGCTGGGAAAAGGAGCAGGGAAAATGTGTTGGTTTCTGCTTGGGAGAGGTCGAGATGGGAGCAATGAGAGATGAGATTATACAGGCAAAAGGAAGAAGGTGCTGACACTTAAATGTGGTGGTTTGGGTTGATTGGTACCGTGGGATTCACCTGCAGATCATCAGAAAAACTCAGGGAACCATTCAGCACTGGCTATAATTTCAAATCTGACAATGCAGTCAAAAAATTCTGTTGTTTTCTGCTGCTCTTACACAAGAATCTGGGCTCACTACAATTGTTCCTTTCCTTGCCTGTAAAACATATTTGGTTTTCCAAGGAATTAAAAATATTAAAAGTTTTTCTCAGGACTAGGAGTGCACAAATTTAAAGAAAAAAAAGATTATATTTAATAATAAATTGATAAAGTGATGCTTTGAACCTCCTCACAAGGCAGCACAATACAGAGAGGAGCTGGTTGGAGAGGGAAAGCAGCCCCCAGTTCAGCTGGGCATCATTTATAAATTTGAGGGAATTCAGTCATAAACAAGCCAAGCCCAGGCTGGGCTTATATTACATTTTTTATGGTAAGATTTACATTGGTCCTAGGTTGAAGTGGGCTCTGGAGCCCTGGGGCTGAAGGTGTGGGAGCAGCACTGTTATCCTGTCCTGCTGGAAGGGCTCAGGTGCCCAGAACCCAAACCAGGGCAGAGCAGAGTCTGTGTGTGTGGCACAGAGCCGGGCTGGGCTCCCTGGCTGCAGGGAAAAGCTGCTGAAATCAGAGAGAGAAGCACGGCAAGGGCTGGAAATGAAAAATCAGGGCTCACCCCTGTGACCTCATTATAACCATGAGCAGAAGGAGCAGGGAGTGAATATTTATTTTTCCATGGTTGTTGCCAGCAGCTTTGTGAGCTCCCTCTCCTCCTCTGCCCTTTATCTGTCTGTGCTCTCCTGCTTGAGCCTTTCCAACTCAGACATTCCCCAAAACCAGCACAGACAGCTCCTGATCTACTTTTTTGGGAGTTGAGGCACCGATAGCACTCGCTTTGTCACTGCCATGTGACAGCCATAGGAATTTTACTCACTTTGAGTGACATGTTTGAAAGGAATTGATTCCCAACAATCTCCTCTGGCTCACTGCAAGCTGTTGGCACCCCAAAGAAATATTTCCTGCAGTGAAAGGGATCATTGGCAATCTGGGGTTTTAAACTCTGGGCTTCTATGGATGTTCTGTAGGGAAAATGGGAATTTCAATTTCACCTCCAGGGCCTTGAGTGATTTTTACTTCAAAAATCAACCAGCAATTGCATTAAAACCTTTCAGCTCTTCCCCCTTCTCTCCCCAAACGATCAGGAAGGAATTTAACCAAGTGTTTAGCAGGACACAATGTCATGATCTCGAAGAGAAGTGCCAGAGGCACTGGCACACCCTGGGTCATGGGGAGTAAACATCCCTGGAGAATAAAAACATGCCTGGTGAATAAATATTGGGAATAAACATCCCTGGTGAATAAAAACATCCCTGTCCTTCCTTGCACTGGGTCTTTGCTGCTCTCCAGGGGCACATTCCTGTTCTCCTTGGCCTTGGGGACACCTGAGGTGACAGGAGCTCAAAGGCCTCCACAACACACCAGCATTTCCAGACAACAGCAACAATCCTTTATGTGTTTTATTTATTTATTGATTGATTTATTTATTAATTAGCATTTCAGTAGCTTCTCCTGGCACGGACCCAGTGCAGCACCTGTGGAGATGAATTCAAGTTTTTTGAGTGGCTCCATCACACTTGACACTCCACCAGAGCCCAAAATGGATCAGGGGCAGGCAAAGCAGGAACAGCCCACCCTGACATCATTTAATAAACATTCACAGCCAGGGAAAAAACACCTGAACACTCAGAAACCTCAGGAAAGAGAGTCAGGGAGTGCTCAGGAAGAAATACAAGGGGAGAACTGTGGATGCAGGATAAATCCCAGAGGTTTTGGCCTTGTTCTGAACATGGGCCAGGATGAAGGAAACTAAACAGAGAAATCCATTTTGGGAGCTCCCAGGAAGTTTAATTGCTGTAAATCCCATCAGTCAGGCGTGGGATTCATCACTGATGGTAAATCTATTTATCTAAAATGTTTTCCCCACCTAACTGAGCTCAGGAGCTGCTGCTGCCCTCACTGGGCTCCCCCAACAAATGAAATGGAGCAAATCCCATAATTGCATTCTGATCTCACCTACCCACAGTTTATTCCCATTCTGCCTTCCAAACTCAACTGTCCAGATCTGAATTGCTGCATCCACACAGCAAAACCCAGGGGGGAAGGTGAAGTTCTTTGTACAAATAATCCTGATGTAATCCTCATTTCAATGATCACTTTGATCTCCAAAACAGGGAAATATCAGCACTTCTGCAAGTGAGGGCTCAGAAGATCAGGTTGGGAATTGGGGAACTGAGACTGAGGGACACAAGTGATGAGCTGCTTGCACACTTTTTTTTTTTCTTTTTTTTTTTTTTTTTTATTATTCTCCTACACCTTTATTGCACTGGAGAACTTCAGTGCAACAGGAATTCCAATGGAAATTTAATTTCTTTGCTGCAAAGCCTCAAGACTCAAACATCATTTCCATTCAGGTACTGGAAAAGACAAATCCCTGTGAAAAAGGTAGCACAGAGTCTATAATTAGTTGTGACATTTTTTTTTTCTGTGAGAGGGAAAAAGACCAAAGTGAAAATGCATTGGTATTTTAATGCTGGTGTTTCCCAACTCTTGCAAAATTATTTTTGGCACCCTTCATCCCAAGTATTCAAAGAGAAGATGCAATTTTGTAGCGATGCCACAGGTTTAGAAAATAAATAATCTTAGGGGAAAAAAAAAAAACAACACCTCAGCACAGAGAAATGTCACCCATATAATTCATCATTACCTTTGGATCTGCTTGGAAAGCTCAGAATCCATTTATTTCTGCTGTCTTTGGTTGCAGTTTAGCATCAGCATCTCACCAGTGAAATCTCCTGGGCCAGTGTTGGGGTGCATAAAACAGAAACCTCCCTGAGTCCCTCAGACAGAGAAAAGAATGCAGAGATTAAATTAAAGCTTTAGAGAAATTAAAATATATTAAGCCATATGAACATAAAGTAGAAGTGTAAGTTTAAGTTTTAAGTAAATAAGAATGTGCTTTAAGTGTCTTAAGAAAGTAAAAAGCCCTAAAGCCTGGTTTAAATTTCAACAGCTTAGCCCCAGACATTGCAAAAACACAGCAGAGCATGGCTGGCATTTCTAAATAAAACTGATAGAACCATTAATGTGAATAGATTAAACTGTATTGTAAATTATGTGTAAGGGCTGACACCACTTCCATACTTTAGAAGTTAAGTTCTGATAATTGTAGGAAAAGTGTCTTAAAGTCACGTTTTTGCCTAATTGGATGGTTTGTAAATAAAATCTGCTGTGTTGAGGTAAAAAAATGAAAAAGAAGTTTAAAAAAAATTTTAAAAAAACCCAAAAAACCAGGGAGCTGCTGCTGCTCAAGACTCTTTACCAGAAAGCTTTAGCATGAATTTTAAAACTCAACTCTTACCTTCCAAACTAAGATATTTCTACAATAAACAACTTTAAACAACCAATAGCTGCTCTTGTCTCTTTAAAAACCCAGACCCATGGAAAACTCGTCAGGCCAGGAGCTTTGTCAGGACTTCATGAAGAGCTGAAAGATTCCTGCAGCCTCTGATTAACCTGTTCTGGCCTCTCTGCTCCCCACAGGAGCTCTGGGACAGAGCAGCTGCAAGGAGTATTCAAAATGAAGTCATTAGGTAAAAAGGCCACTGCTCACAGTAATTAATACAAGAACTGCTACAGCACTGGCGTGGAAATTGGGCAATTAATGAAAGCCTGGGTGGGAAATTTTTATGGAGTTCATGCTTGGAGTGGCAAATATTTTAAATTTTCTTTTAGTCATTCATGAACTCAGCAAGGATAACAAGGCAGGAAAGGCTCCTCTGGCCACTGACACCTTGTCCAAGGTTTGATTTGTTTGCTGCTGAAGTCAGGGGAGATTTTTCTCATTGAGTTCAAAGCTCCAATATTAATTTATGTCTGACTGCATTTCAATTGATTTCCCCTTTCCCTCCGTTGTTTGTGGTGCAGGCAAACACCAAAAATCCTCTCCATGTTTTCTTTGGCTTGCACTGGAAGAAATATGTGATAATGTCCTTTGGTCTGTTATTGGACATCAGGTTTTCACCAAATTTACACCAAAGCTGTATTTCTACAAGGAAACCAATCCTCCAATGAGGCTGCACACCTTGGACATTCCCAAATGTCTGAGGTTTGGCCTGATACAATAAAATGATGTTTTTAAGGAAGTTTCATCCTCCCAGGTATTTCACAGGCCCCCAAGTCACACCTCTGCAATATTTTAATCCTGAGGCACAACAGAATCCTCAGGGAGGGGTTTATGCCACCAAAAACAGAGAGACCTGGACTTAAATCAGAATATTTGAAAAGGTCACAACTTCTTTATCAGAAAATGAAGTTAACCCCAAAGGAAGGAGTTTCTGGTGGCTTTTAAAGCTGATGTCTCCCTCAAGACTCCAGTGATGTCCTCTTGTGTTTTTTTGGTTTTTTGTCTCACCCTGGCTGCTGCCCAAGAGGAGAGAAGTGGCAGAACAGAGCATCACACAGCTCCAGGCTGCTGCTGGCACTTTAGGAGGAATTTCCTGATGGCTTTACTTGGCCTACCACATCCCAAGCTCTAAAAAACCCTCTGCAATGTAGTATTTTAATATTATTTGGATGGGGGAGATTAATTTTATTGTGGTGGTTTGCCAGAAATTGATGCCTAGAGGGAGAAAAACTGAAAAACGTGGCTGCAGATTGATTTTTGTTGATAGAGGTGGAAGAATATTCTTTGTTTATTTTCTTTTTTTTTTTTTTTCCTTAGGACAGCAAATGCTTAGGAAACTCCTAAAGCACTTGAAAAGCTACCAAAAAAATTAGAAATTCATCTTAAATTATGGATTAAATGAGTGCCTGACAGGATACAGAATTAATTCCTCATTGTACCTGTTTGACCAAAGGGTGCTGGAAAAATCAGCCAGGGATCTCTGGCTCAGTGCATTTGAATCCAAAATAATTAACAGCACCTATTCCAGTGGGCTAAACTTTCCCTGTTTTGCTCTCCAGCCATTATTGCCCAAGAATTAAACCCAGACTATCTGCAGGAAAAGCTAATCCAAGGTTGGATTCTTGCTTGTAAATAAATCTTGGTGCTAACCCAATATTGCCACCACTCAGATGCAGCTTGTTACAATATTTGTTATTTTAAGAGATAATTTGACTTTAAAAAAAAAGAAAGATCAGAAGTTTTGTTGTGTTTGATATAAAAAAACCCCACAAACAAATCCTGCTGAGCCTGTTCTGCAAACATGCTGAATTTCTGAGGATGAAAGGCAAGGCAGGAAAAGGTCATGCCTATTAATTTCAATCCTTGTGCAAACCCAGCATATTCCACACTTGCCTTGTAAGATTTGTGGCATTTGGGTAAATACATTTGTATTCCTTCCAGGCTATTTACAATCTCCACCCTCTGCTCTGCTAAGTGCATTGCAAGTGGGATCTTTTGCAATGCTGAGGCTCCTCAGTTAATTCAAACATTATATTTTAGGTTTATAATTTACTATTTCCATCAAATTAGCTCCATTAGTGAAATCCTATATGATTTGACAGGATTGTTGTTGGGATTGGACATTTTTATGCTTTCCACTATTAATTTGTACCTTGACATTGCAATAATCTGGAAAAATCCTGTGATATTTGAACGATTAAAATGGAATTGTGAAGATTTGAGAGGAGCAGGACAGCCCCATCCCATTAACAGAGATCTTTGTGAATCATGTGCAGCCACAGGATGGGGAGAGGAGCTCCTCATCCCACTGCCAGCCCTCTGCACACCCTGGCTGTATTTCACAGTGAAAACAGGAAGAAAAAACTCTTCTTTCATCTCAGGATAAAGCCCAGTCCTTGCTGAGCTCCTGTGTGGGTGCAGAGAGAGGAGAGAGCCCAGCCCAGGGCAGTCTGAGATATCTCCTGTTAATGGCCAGTGAGTCCCAGTGCATGACTGATAAAATTACATCATCCCACTGGGAGATGCTCCACCCAGGGGAGGAGCCAAACATTTCCAACCCAGATAAAAACTGGGATTTGGAGCACCAGAGCAGCCTTTTCCACTGGATTCCAGAGGACAAGAGCTATCAGACCTTCCTACAGGATCACTGCTTCAACCAAACCACTTCATCTGCACTGCTGCCACCACCCTAACCAGCAGGGTGTCAGGTTATTCTGGATCTGGATATGGTTTTTCTTTTGTACTATTGCATGGATTTTATTTTTCCCCCTTTTTTGCTTTTAAATTGTATTTCTGACTTGGAGTCTCTCACTGGTTTTGACTTCATTACACTGAGCAGCTCACACTGCTGACAGCAAGGATTTGTCACATCCCTGTCCCTGCTGAGAGAAGGATGGCTCACAGGAAGGCAGGACAGGAGGGGACACACTGCACACAGCCAGGCTGGGGAGGAGCTCAGGGTGAGATTAGGAGCTAATTAGGGATGGATGTACAACACAATCATTCAAGTGGGCACTGATGAGTTACTGTGGTGTCCATCAGCTCTGCTTACACCAGGTGAGAGATGCTGCTGAGGAAAGGAGGAAACTGCTGAGGAGATGAGGAGATGCTGCTGAGGAAAGGAGGAAATGCTGCTGAGGAGATGAGGAGATGCTGTTGAGGAAATGAGGAAATACTGCTGAGGAAAAGTTGATGAGGAAATGATGTTGAGGAGATGCTGATGTGGAAATGCTGCTGAGAAAATGATGCTGAGGAAGTGAGGAAGTGCTGCTGAGGAAATGAGATGCTGCTGAGGAAATGAGGAAATACTGCTGAGGAAATGAGGAAACTGCTGAGGAGAGGAGGAGATGGTGCTGAGGAAATGAGGAGATGCTGCTGAGGTGTTTTCCTGCTTTCCCTGCATCAGGACTCAGTGGTGAGGGCTCTGTCAGCACAGGAAGGTGAAATCAGAGCTCCTTCAGCAGCCCATGGCCCATCCATCAGGGATGCTGCCCGTGCTTGGGGGATGTTAGCACGGGGAGGAGCAGCTGAATGAAGCACTAGAATGGAAATTGGAACGCTAATTACACAATCCCTGACACAACAGCATCAACAGCAATTTGCTGCTCCATCTTCATTTGCTAAACACCAAGCCCACTCATTAATTAGGGATGTGATGCAGCCAGCAGCACGAACAGAGCAATTTTACTGGGGTGAGTGTGTCCATTGATCTCAATGTCATCTGCTCCTGTGCTTGCAGAATTGCAGACCAGATACCCGACCTGGCCCTAACTCCAGCCCCATCCAACATTCCCTGCCTGAAAACAGCCCCCCAAAATCAAATCTGGCTTAGTTCTGCTGCAGAAAAATCTGTATGCATATGGATCCAGACCTGTTTGTGTATTAGCTCATTTCATATTGAATTTTTCAGAATGACCTTGCAACTCTGTGCAGGTTCTCAGTTCAGGGCTGGAGAAGGGATTGGAGTGGGTAAGGCTGTGAGTGCTTTGGGGCTACATTATGAATCTAGAGTGACTATGAATTAAACATTGATGTTTTTACAGCTCTACTGACTGTCCTGTGAGCCAATCTCAGAGATCAATCAGTTTGCAGAGGTGACTTCCCTTCCACAACCCCACAGCCACACTAATTCATGCCACAGAACCCTACTCTGTGATATTTACACCTTGAACTTGTTCTGGGCAAAAACATTTACAGGCAGGGAGGTGCAATCCATCAGGGGGAAAAAAAAAAAAAAAACCTTTTACCTCATCCAAAACCAGAATAGGCCAGCAAGGACTGAGGCCATTATACAAACTGAAAATATTTAGAATTTCTCTTCAAAGGCAATATTCCTCCTGCTGAGCACATTCTGTCTCCTCCACTTTTCCCAATTTTGGAGCTGAATTGAAGTCTGAGTCCTTCACAGAAGTTTGATCCCCCTTCCACCTAAGGAAAACACAATTTTTGGGAGCAGAAGATCACAGCCAATTACAGCTTCATCACAGCTGGGAGGGGAAATCTCCCCAAATATCCAGGCACGGTGTAAAAGACTTGTGAAACCATTCAATTTCCAGCAAAATAGAGGTGGGAGTTTACAGAGGCACTGGAAAGCTGGAGAAGCTGATAGGAGAAGAAGCCAGACTTTTATTTGCATTATTTCATTCTTGTGCAAACCCAGCAAAATATAGGATTGACCCTGAGTGAAAGAAGCCTCAGCTGCAAATTCAGTGGAGAGTTTCTTTTTGAAAGATGCAGCTTTTACCTGTGGGGAATTTTAGCCCTGTTTAGTGTCAGCTCCTTTATTACTGAACCTCTCCCAAAGATTGAGCAGTCCTTTCCAAAGGAGGCAATTTTGGTGGTGTTTAGACCAAATTTCAGCTTCACTTGGTATAGATGAGAACTTCAGTGACTTCTCACAAACTCTGAGGATTCTTCATGTTTTTGGTGGCTTTATATTATTACATGTACAAAAATAAGACAAAAATTGAGAAAATAACAATTGTTCCTCAATTGTAATTAAACCATACCCTCCTGGAAGGAAAATCCAGAAAATGAACATCAGAATCACCTTTCAGAGACTAAATTCAGACAAGGTTTTCAGCCTGTGTTAAATGTTAGACATGTGAGTATTGATCTTAATTAAACAAATGTGATACAGGAAGAGATCAAGGGCTCACCATTGCTCAGAGATAAATGAAACTCTTACTAAAGATTAAAAAAAAAAAAGTGCACAATCCATTTTCTCCAGGAATTCCTACAGCTTGCCCACAAAGGACCACAGGGATGCTTTGGAAGGAGATGGTTCTGCTGCTCAGCTGGAGCTGCAACACAAAACAAAGGATGTGGCAGAATCTGAGGCAGGTCCAGACCCACAGAGAAGCAGGAGAATACAGGGAAAAAAAAAAAAAAAAAAAAAAAAGGAAAGTAAAGGAGAAATACCCCTGAGAGCTGAAAATCTGCCAAAAAAAAGAGTGGAAGATGGCTACAGAAGGCTTAAATAATGTGGTTTTTTGAATCGGCAAGGAGTGGTGCCAGCAAAAAAAAAAAAAGAAACTCAGAGGGATTTCTTTTTTTTCCCATTCTCTTCCCAGACAATGTCTTCTTCTCCAATTCTTGGGGTCTTTAAATAGTTTTCTTTGAAGTTGGGCAAAGCAGACTTGCCATGAACTGTAGGATAGGAATTTGAGGGATAGTGCCTGAAAATGAAATGTAAGTGAGGTAAAGAAGGAAAAGGTTATATAAAACTAATGATTTTTGATATTCTGAAAAATTATCAATTATAAACACATCTACCACCAACCTTTCTATCCTTCCTTCCTCTTTTTCCTGAAAATAAAAGCTACTTTTTCATTTACAAATAAATGTGGTTTATGCACTTTCTACTAGTTTATGCCTTGAATTTCCACATCTGAGAAATCCCAGGTATTCCCAGATCAGCTGGAAAAACTCAAGAGTTAAAAACCAACCCAAAAATCAACAACAAATTCTTGTCCTAGAGCAGAGTTGCATGAGGCTGAAGAAAGAAGGTTTGGCCATGTATAAAGGAGATTAAAAAATGCATTTCTCTCGAATATTAGCTGCAAATCTGATTAGACATGTCTGGGTTCTCATCTGTTGGATTTTTTATGGCAGGAAATTAACCCAGAGATCCCTCTGATATTCCAGGAAAATATTCCCAGGGCTGTGGCTCCACATTCCTCCTGTGCCTCCAACATCCATTGCAAACATTTCCTCCAGAACTGAATTCAAATAATGAATTATTTTTAAAAAATGCTTTTTAAGAGAGGTTTTATCTCCCAGCTTGCTCTTTGCAGGACCTCTGGGGTTGCTGACCTGTATGAGAGGGTTTTTCATTGAGAAAAGACATTTTTCAGTGCTTTGGAAGAAGCCCTGAGGTTCCATCCGAGCTGGCACGGGCTGAAGGAATGGAGGAATCTTAGAGAAATTCAGTGGGTATTAAACTGGAGGAGAAAGCACCTAAAAATACTGCAGCTCAACAAAAGAATCATTTTTTTTTTCAGTTGGAAAAATGGACTTAAACTGGAACAAATCTCAGCACGGAGCAAGGTGAATCTCTTGGCCAAACATTCAGGGGAAAAAAAAGAGTAACAGAGCTGATGGAGCCAGGCCATGGCAAGAGAAATAAAGAATAAAATCTGAGGAACCTGAAGAAATTATGGCAAGGGAAATAAAGAATAAAACCTGAGGAACCTGGAGGAATGATGTCTGAAAAATTCATCAAAAATCGAAACTATCAAGAAACTTTCACACAAAGAAATTAAAAGAAACTCAACTTCAGAGCAATTTTGGTTCTAAACGGAACTGAGAACATCTGTTAAGTACTGAAGCAACTTTTTATTTTCCCATAAAGAAATTATTTGTCATCCCAGCTTTGTGTCTGTCTGTAAGAAACCAGGCTGGGAAAAACATCAGTGATATTTCTCAAGGAATAGAAAAACAAGGAAAAGGATTCTGTTCAATTCAGCCCAAATTCAATATTGAGCCACGTGCAGCACATGTTTTCTTAATGGAATAGAAGGGAAAAAAAAAAATCTAAACTAGAATTTGATTTCCCAAGATGATTTTGGGTAATCTAAACTGAGTTCTGTGGCAGGGTAGGCAGGCACTGATAAAGGACACAAAGTGGGAATGAGGAAGTGACAGGAAATTTCCCAGTGTGTATGAGCAGCCACAATGAGGGGGTGATAAACCACATTTTGTTCTGGTTCCTAAATGCAGCATCTCAACAATTTCCCCCAAATGACACTGAATTTTGGAGAGACTCACGTTCTGAACTTGAGGGAAATGGCATCAAATCAAACACTGAGTTCTGCTGGAAATTGCCAGTTCCAAATGCGAATTGCTCTTTTACTTTTCAACCATTAAATGTTGCATTTTAACCCCAAATCCATATGACTCTGCAATTTTGTTCACACACAAGCAGATGGTATTTTAGTTGCAAATAAATGTGACTTTTCCTCGGGATATTTCATTCCAAAATATAAAAAGAGGCAAAAAAAAAAAAAAATTTCCAGAGTTTTAACTTGAGTTTGGACAGAGTGGGTTAGAGCAGAATGAAAATTTGTGTTTAAATTCTTGTTGGGGGTCTGGTTTTGCACACTCACAGTGCCAGCCAATTCCCATATTTTAATCTGGGAAAAGTTTCACATCCACTGATTTTTTGAGACCTTCAGGGACTCCCTCCCTTCCCTGGGTGTCTGTTCCAATGTTTTACCACTCCTAAGGAAGGAATTTTTCCTGATATCCAACCTGAGCCTCCCCTGCTGGAATTTGAGGTTTTCTCTTGTCCTGTCCCTCAGCCCTGAGGTTTCCCCCTTCCCTGTGAAACCTGGACCAAGAGCACTGATTGTCCTCCTGGGAAGAGCAGCTGGAGGGAGAAAATTGAATTCCACATCCTCCTTTCAGCCCCTTAATTTGTTTCTGTTCCCTTTTTTCTCTTAGATATTTTGATTGAAATCCATTCAGAGGATTCCACCCCTAAATCCAGGTTCTGTTCAGGCTCTGGGTGAACATTAGGCCGAATCAATCAGAGCCAACAACCAACAATTTCTCACTATTTTTGTACCAACCTGTTATGAATAAACACAAATAATTTCATATAAATCCAGACACACCCCCACATTAACCATGAATGGAGAAACACTTTTAAAATCCTTCTCATTTTGAAAAAACAGTTTGAGAAAACACCAGGTGTCATTTTACTTTCAGATGATTTTGTGCTGTCAGAGCTCTTTTCTGCCATGCAGTCCCATTATTTTTGCAGATGATAGGACAGGCAGCATTTATCATGAAATCCAGGAGACACAGACCCATCTATCTGCTCAGTGAGAGCACCAATGCTGCATTTATTTATTTTGGGAACATCCATTCCATCCCTCAAATTCAGCCTGTCTGGGAGAGGACCCTCCTAAGGAAAAAAGCTGTGTTCAGATAGAAGGGGATGATTTTGCACTGTGCATTTACACAAATGTCATTTTTTATCAGTTAATTGGAGGCAGCCGTGGCCCAATGGCTCCGTGTTGATGGCAAAAAGTGACAGCAGGACAAAAGTAGGTGACAAAGTGCATCATGTACCAATTAAAAAATCTCACCCTGCTGCTGTTCTGGGGGAAAATGAAATTATCTGCCTCCTCCTCTCCCCTCTGTGCCCATGAACATCTCCAATTCTCCACCCTCCAAAGTTAAAGACAAATATTTCAGCTTTGCTGATAAAGATCTGAGTGTGAAGAGCAAAAGCAAATTCCATGCCAAGATCATGTGTATTTTAAAAGTGTCCTCGAGGGCAATCCTGAATTTTGGATATTTTGTTGGAGGAAATGATTTCTGGAGTATTTTGTTGGAGGCTGACTAATCATTGGAAATTGTAATAGGAATGAGAACTATTTAGAGAACACAAACTTAGAGCAACCAAAATCTCTCAGTTCTTTGACCACAGAAAATCATTTTTGACAGGGAAATGAATATTTCGGGGGTGTTTCATTCTGGCTCCTTGTAAATGAATAATTTTGCCTTCCCATGGGAAAGGAGGTCGAGAAGGAAATCAGAGCTGGAGCAGAGTTCAAGTGCTGCAAACACTAAAGGCTTCCTCAGAAGCAGTAAAAAACCCCAAAATGACATTATTTTAACTTTCTCTGTAATAATGTGGGCTGTGCTTTCATTGCCAGCCTTTCAGGATAATGGCATTACCAGACTGAGGGAATATTTGAATTATTTATGACACAGAGGTTGCCTGAGCATGTTGCTTTAATGCAGTTAAGGGCTGTGTTTGACATGGATTAATGCTCATGGAAATGTGGTGTATTGGATGTTTTGGTAAATATTTCCTTGCTCATTCTCCATGTTCTTTTATGCTGTTTTTAATGAAACCATCAAAAATATTTACAAATCTGCTGCTGAAATGGCAGCTTTTGATGTCTTAATTTTCCCATAAAGTATGGTTGGCCTTCATTAGGATTCAGGATTTTAAAACTCTTGGATTTAATCCCTCTATATAATTTACATGGAGCTTAAAACTAATAAACAAAACCTTTCCTCTGTGGTGTCTCTGAGAACACAGAGCTTTGTTTGGCTGGGTTTTTTTTCAGTTTTAATGGGAATATTTCTGCAGAGCAGAGGGGATGAAAGGTGGATTGGATTACTGCAGATGTGCAGAACAGTTTGAGGGAAATTGTAGAAGAAATAATAAAGATTTCACAGCCTGGGGGAGGTTTTATCCCTGATTTTCATGGGGGTGGTTTGGGTTTGGAGTAAGGATCATTGAGAGGTTATAAAAGACAAGGGAGGTGGAGTCACCCCTTGCAGGTCAAACCCAAAACTGATATTTTCCACCTAAAGAGATATTTTCTGATGTGTAGGGATTGAAATTGTTTATTCAACATGAAATATTTCTCACTGTGTGATTTCCCTTTGAAAATTGGATTAATTCCATGAGAAACCACTGACACTTGTCTGAACAATACCAAAAATGTAAAGAATAAATGTCTTTTTTCCTCATGGCTCACAAGGGAATAAACAAGAGGCTTAAACACCCAAAACTGAACAAGAAAACCTAGAAAATCACATTATTTTAGTGCTGAACCATCACATAACAACTTTGGGAAGGAATTTTGGGAATTTTGGTGCCATTACTACTCTGAGAATATTTTTTGTTGTGTTCTTCACCAGCTAAAGAAAATAATTGTATCAAACAGATTGTGAAATCCTCCAGAGCGAGCTCTGCTGCTGTTCCTGTTCCTTTTAACAATGAAATGTCATTTTGGCAAGGGAATCACTCCTCTCCTGAAATTTTGCTTTTTTTTGAATGATAAACACTCAAGGCTTTGGAACAATGAAGGAGCAAAGGCTTGTTTGAATCTCACTGTTTCCCACACAGAATTAAAAAGAGAAGCCAGAGTTTTGTTATAAAAGTGTTTGCATTTTAACACAGTTCCTTTCTCTGTATCAGAGAAAAAGGAGAGGGATCTGGACATTAAGTGAGGAAAGAGTGAAAAAATTGGATTTTCCGTGTGTGAAATGTCCCAAACCCACTCAGGTGACTTGTGAGGCTTAGCCAGCAGCTCTGCACATTCCCTGGGAGATGGGAGGGGTAAAAAAAAAAAAAGAATTTAACAAATTGCAGTTCTTTCAAAGATCCTGTTGAAATATTCAAAGAGAAAACAATGCAACTCTTCAGGAGATAAAGCAGATCATGGTCATTTCCCTAGGCTGGTTAATTACATGTGAGAGACTGCTGAGGAGAACAGCAAAATGAAGCTTTAATTAAAGATATGAGGCAGATGATGATACTCATTGATAGAAATTGATAATTAAATAATGCTGTAATTATTATTAATTGCTTCCCTGACTGTTCTTCTCTATCTGATCATTTTATTGAACTCTGCAGAATCTTTTTTTTTTCTTTAGTCTGTTCATCTTTGATGTGGCTGCTTCTCCAGCAAAACTCAGGAGCAAAACTTGCCCTTAATAAAAAACCAACGAAGCAAAATTTAATTAAATTTCACTGGTGCCAACAGCATTAAAATGGAAATGAAAATTCATATTCAAATCACCAGTTTAACAAAGCTCACATGCGGGGTGGAACTTAACACCCAAAATCTTCAGACCATTCCTGGAAGCAGCAAGGAAATGGTGGAAAAAATCAAGGGATGGATGAGGGCAGGATAGAAAGAGAAACAGAAACTTGTATTTTTTTCCCTCTGGAAAAAATAAGAGTTCCTTGTAGTTTTATCAATGGTTTCTGAAGACTTTAATTCTGTTGTTTGAGAGTATTTCTGATTCTTATGAACCTAAAGTTTAAGCAGCAACATCCTTCAGTGCATGGTGTTGTGTTGATAAAAAAGTAAATTAATAAATGTATGATAAAACATAAATTAAAATATAAATCAATAAATTAAACACGTGCACTGCTTCATTTCCCACACCAATACCTATCTGTGTAGAGGAAAAGGGGAATTCAAAGTATTTTGCAATAAATTTATTCTTGGATCCAAATCAACCCCAGAATCAGCACTAAACACACACAGGAGAATCTGGAGGACCCAGAGGAGCAGTTTAGGCTAAACTTTGCAATTATGTACAGAAAAAAGAATTCCTGCAGGTCCATCTTTCTGTGCTCATTGTCTCTCTTACACAGGAATAATCCTGCACATCTATTGATCGTGGTGTAGCCATAAAAACAGAATTTTGGCTGTGGTTTGTGCTATTTCTCTGTTTCATAAAGATAAAATCTTATTAAAGAAAGACCTTGTAAAATCATTGTTACTTCAGCTAAACTAACAACTAGCCTAATAAATTCCCATTAAAATTTTTTGAGAGTCAATTAGCATGACAATCTATTCTTACAGAAAAACAATTTGCATTTGTGAAAAGAAAAATTCTACCTGTATAAAACATCCACTTCCTAAGAGACAAAAATATAAACATATGTAAAATAGATATATACACTGACCATTACCAACCAATAAACTGACTTTCAATAAATTACTAGCAATTATCCCTCTAATAATCATATAAATATGAGCTATGTAAATAAAAATTCAGCTATTCTATATAAAAAAACTGCATTACAACATTTCTCCTCCCCCAGATAAAACCAAACCCAAGGAAAAGGCAAGAGAGGTTTTAACCACGAGCCCAATATATTTTTCACCCCATGAAAACACTTTGCTGAGGTTACAAGGCAGAAACAGCTGGAGGAAAACCACGCTGTGTTTTATGTGGAGCAGTTTCCTCCTCCACAAAATTCACAGCAGATTTCACTTCATTTCACATCGAGGGGAACCAAAACCCATTTGGCACCATTAAACCATTGCCCAGCTGTAAAACCACAGGCCAGGCTTTAATGTGCATTTAATCAGTTTTATTGAATTTGCTGCATGCAGGAATCAGTTTGTGATTGTCATTGTCCAGGGAGGGGGCTGTGCTCATGAAAAGTGTTTAACATCCCTGGCTGAGGGCAGAAATGCTGGGGAGAGGTGCCAGGAGTCCTCCTGGCAGAGCAGAGCAGGATAAACACATTTTGATATTGGATTGTGTCTCAGGGGGAGCCAGCAGAGCCACAGCCACACTGCTGCTTTCCATCATGGACATTAAATCACTTCTCCCTTGGTTTTTTGCTGGAATGTTCATCTGCTCTGAGTCAGGCACCCAACAAAGGTTTCCTGCACAGAGAGGGCTCAAGCAGATCCCAAAGCTCTGAAGCTGAGAGGTTTTGGCAGGGGGAGAAAAGCTGGGGGAATTGAACAATTTTGGGATGATGGGTTGGTTGGAAAACACCCAGGGAGTGCCCAGGGTGTGCTGCAGGGCAGGGCTGGGATGGATCCTCACAGACAGCTCCTCACCTTTCATCCAGTGTCATTTCATCAATCCCTTTGTTACAGATTGGTGAAACCTCATAAAATAAAGGTTTTGTACAATCAGGCCTTGATATTCCAGCTAAGCATGAAAAGTCCCTGGGAGAAGAGAATTGTGACAGAGAGGAGCATTTAGCATAAAAATCTGTTCTTGTGGGAGACAAAGTCACACCTGTGGGGAGGAAAATTCACTTGCAGGAGCCAAGGATGAGAACATGTCTGGAAAAGGAGAAGTTTGATGGGCATGGACACAGCCATCACCAGCCTCCTGCCCTGCTCGCAGCAGCTGCCAAAGCCCTCAGCTCTGGGTTCTATTTCTCATTTCTTGGCAGGCTCTTGATCTTCTCCAACCTAGGCAAGGCAAGGTTTGACTTGCTGGATACAAAAAAACCTCCCAAACCTACAAAAACGAAACAAAACAAAACAAAACAAAACAAAACAAAACAAAACCATAAAAATCACTGAAAAATATAAGCACCAAAGAGAGAAATCAGAAGAGCATGTGATGCAAATAATTTCTTTCAAAGAAAAACGTGCTCTTCCTAAAATGAGAGGTTTCTGCCCCATAAATCAGGAGGATTGGCAGATGGGGCCTGGTTTAGTGGCAAGTTCACAAGACAACCACAGTTAATGGCTTGGGAGAAATGAACTGAGCTCAGCAGAATGTTCTAAGGGACTCAATCAAACCCAACATTTGCTACTTTAGGACAGGTGAAGTCAAAAAATAAAAGCAAAAAAAATTCACAACAACCTTGAGACACTTGAGGGATTTCCTGCAGCTCCAGCACAGCAGAGGAAGCACATTCAGGTTTGGAGTTACAAATTTAGTGCCCCAAAGAGGAGCCATTTGTCACTAAATCCCTGCTTAGGTGAGGTGGCTGCAGAGGTGATGGAATGGGATGGAATTTGTTGATCTGCATCTCTCCTCTGCCTCTGTGCCCTTTCCCTTTCCCTTTCTCTTTCCCTTTCCCTTTCCCTTTCCCTTTCCCTTTCCCTTTCCCTTTCCCTTTCCCTTTCCCTTTCCCTTTCCCTTTCCTTCTTTCTGTTTTCCTCAGCTAATTCTGTCTCAGCCAGCCTGGCAGAGCTGATCAGTTTTTTTAGGTGGTCACTTCCCCATCCAGCTCCTTTCCTTTCCCCAAGAGATAATTTCTTTCCAGCAGAATTAATTTTCCTCCTGTGAAAATGATGAGAGTTTCATCTGAAAATATTCTGATTTTTTTTCCATAACAATCTTTCTATATGCACTAAAAAACACCTGCCTGGTCCAGATCTTCAAGGTTTTCAAAGATGAGAATGAACATCCCTTACATTAATATGAATTTCTTCAGAGGAAAGATCAGACTCAACTTCTCAGTGTCTGAGTATGCACAATTACTCAGGGAATCAGAGGCTGGCCTATAAATACCTGGTATTTTATATTTATCTTTTCTGGTATCCACCTGTCATATCCTGAAGGATTTTAATTAACCCTCAGCTTCACTATTTTCTCTGGGTATTTCGGGCATTCCTTGGGGTTTTATTTCACTCTCCCTCTCCACCAAACATTGCTATTAATGGATGGGCAGTCTCTTCTCAGGTTTGTAAATCTGCTCTGATTGCAAAATCAATATCAATGCTGTCTCTCTGTCAAAGCTGGGATGGATTTAATCAATATCACACTCAATGACATTCTATAATTTAGAAATAATAAGTATTTTATTAACAAATTACTCCCCGCACCATGCTGTAGAAAATGAGGATTTCCAGTGAAAACTGGAGCTTTTTAATAAAGAGAAAAGTTTGGGTCTTTCTGAGCAAATCTGCAAAATGTTCTGGGGCAGGACACGGGCAGGAGTAAAGGAGCACCCTGTGAGGTGCCAAACTCTCCAGGATTTAGAGGGTAGTTTGAGGTGGAATTGCTCAGAAAAGCCAAGAAATTCAATTATGGATTAAACAGCCCATAAGCGAATAGAAAATAATTATTCTGTTAATTTTTTTTTTTTTTTTTTTTTTTTTTATTTTTTG
>JAOTQP010000841.1:12955912-12968321 GCA_026413545.1 Cichladusa arquata
CCCAACCCAACCCTGCCCTCTGGCAGAGAAGCCATTCCCTGTATCCTGCCCTCCATCCTTTGGATTTAATCTCTCTCCATCTTTTCCAGCTCCTTCAGGTACTAATTAAACAATATTAAAGCTTGATAAATGTGGTTTATTCCTCAGTCCTGTTTATTCCATTCTCGTGTTCTCCCCTCTCACTCCCAGAGCCACAAAAAGAACCTGAGCTGAATTTATTCCAGGCAGTGGAGTGATAAAAGAGTAAAAAATCTCTTTTATCTCTCCACTGAACTCAGGGACCCTGAAAAAACTGATTTTTTTTTTTTTAACACCCCACATAATTACATCTCCCAGGTCATTATTACCCCTTACAACAACAACTGTGCAACCACAAACAAATGTCCAAAATCGTGTTCTGTGCTTTATCCCAGCACACAACGGGGTCAGGCAGGTTCTGCTCATTTCCAAACCTCTGAAAAGGATTTTGGGTTTATTTTGTTGGCCCTGACAGCTCAGCAGAGGAGGAGGAAATTATCCAGGAGCAGGAGGTTGTTGCTACAAATTGAGTCTTTAAGGGAAGCATCACCTTAGAGATAATTTTAGATTGTAGGAGCTCCAAAGGGTTTTTAATTTAGGAGAAACACTGAGTTTTCTAAAAACTGCACAAATAACCCAAGGAAATGATCCCCCAGCTCCAAGGCAGGAGCACAAATCAATTCCAGGGTGGGTGGGGAGAGCTGAGCTGCTCAGGACAAAGGAGAAGGTGTTAAAATAAAAGATTTATTTTATATATTTTCCATCCAACCCCACCAACTGGGATCCTTTTTTTTTTTTTTTTTTTTTTTTTTCCTTTGGTAATTCTTAAGTTCAATATTGGTTTTACTCATCCAATTTTGAATGTGAACATTTCATCATTTCTGTATTCCTCACTCCTTCAATGCCCAAGAATTCTACCAAAACACCTCAAAAAATGGTCCTGGTTTTTAGGGACTGTCCCTGCATCAAGCCAGAAATAAAGAAATAAATCATGCAGCCATTTTGAAGGCATTAAATTTTGATTTCCACAATATCACAATGGATAAAGCCTTACCCCTATCCCTGCTCTCTGTAAATTGCCAGGTTTTCATATTTATTTCTATTTCTTCTGTTTGGTATCTTTTACATAAAAGACAGAAACACTTGATCAATTTTTTTAAAAGCCTCCAATTGCTACTCATGGGAACAGTTCCTTATCAATTCCCAAACCCTCCTGACTGTTCACTCTCTAAAATTGATAATTTCACCATTTAGAAAGCATTTATCCATTTTATACCTCTTATCAGCTTTTCCCCATACAGAAATAAGGCAGAAAATTGACTGTCACACGTATTTAGATTCATTCTATGCTTGCTGTGGAAGCAATTTTGGCATTTATCTGTATTTTGTGTTAGAATTCTTTTATAGCCAATTGTGGAACATCCAGGGAGAGCAAACAACCCAAAAAAGTTCAGATAAAAGACTCTCTACATGCCCTGTATATTCTATATATTAATCATATAGAAATATATAGAGAGAAATATATATTAATAATAGAAATTTATACATTTTAATTCTTTTTAGCCTTAATTGTAATGCAAATGTTTAAGATGTTATGATAAATTACCTAAAAGCATCTTCCACTGTGTTCTGCTGAACTCTTCCTTAAGAAAAAGATTTTTAAATCAAAGATTTAAATCTGCCACAAGAAGTTGTCAATTCTAATTCCCCTGAGCTGGGGACAAACTGGGGCAGGGACAAAGCAGATTTCTGGTGCCACATCAAACCCAAACCTTGGATTTTTTACTAATTCCTTTGTGTTTCCCCTCAAAAATCAGGCTTAGAGTTGAGAGCTGGAGGAATCTGACTTTTTTTTTTTTTTCCTTGTAATAAGTGATTTGTGTAATAAAGCTGGGGGGAAATGGAACTTGTCAGTGTGTTAAATTCATTTGTCTGCAGGAATAAAATCAACTCCACGTGGGCAATTGATGGGATTGGAGGCTGAAGCTCCCTGTGATTCAAACTCTAATTTATCATTAGTTTTTCTTTAATCCACTCAAGCTTCACCAGTTAACTCTGCATAATAATTCCATTTGAAATGGAAATGAAACAGAGGGCTTTGCAAACAAACGTTGAGCATTATTTAAATCATTCCAGCTTTGCAGCAACAATTCCAAATGATTTACTCAACAGGACACAGCTGAAAACTGCCAATAATTTGTAAAAAAAAAAAAAAAAAGTGTGTTTATATATATATATATATCAATTCTTGACATTTAAATATTGGTGGACAAAATACACTTAGCACTTCAAATATATATTTTAGGAGATGTATTAATTTAAATAACTCCACAGAGCAATGTGAGGTTTGTTCTTTTGGGGTTTTTCTTCTCTCCAACCAGCCAGATCTTACCTTGAAACACCACTACAGTGGGAGGAAAAATAGATTTATGAGCTGTTAAACCAAGCAGATTTTATTTTATTTTATTTTATTTTATTTTATTTTATTTTATTTTATTTTATTTTATTTTATTGGGACCTTGACTTCCAGTGAGGAAATTCCTCTGTGGTTTGCAGGCACAGATTTGATTGTTTCTCAGAGAATACAAAAAGGAGAAAAGGAAATCATTGCAAGGGATTCAGGATCTAGGATTTTTTTTTTCCCAGTCAATTAAAAGTTCATATAAAATCCCTTCCTTCATTTTGGGACCACATCTTAATATTTACTGAGATAAGATTTTCAATTTACTCCAACAATTTGCTTTTTTAATCTATTTTTACAGAAATCTTTGCAGCCTGTTCACCTGTACATGTCACAGAAAATATGGAACCCCCTGAATTTCCAAATTCCAATTTCAAAATCATCTAAAAACCACTGAAAATTTGCAAACACAGCTATGGAAATATGGAATATTCCTTACATGGAACCACTTTGGGAAAGGTCAATTTACCCCAGATTTTATTCCGTCCAAACCCAGTGAATATTTGAAGATTTTTAGAGAATTTTGATTCGTGCCAGACTTTGTGCGAGACACTCCAAAATCACACAACCTCTTCTTTCATGATAAACAAAGTTCCTGAAATTAACCATTTGGAAGAATTTCCTGCTGTTTAAAAAGCAAATTTCTGCTGGCAGATAACCAATGGTTACTAAAATTTGAGCTAAAAGCTTTAAAAACTATTTATTGCAATCCTTAATTTAATTCTTTATTTTCCTCCTAAAATGCCCTTAATTTAGCTGAATAATCAACACCTTAATCACAGTACCCACATTCCATTATTGCTGAGATTTGATTTTAAATTCATAAATAAATAACCTGCTATTAAAAATGACAGCTTGACAGCACTATAAATTCTTGTTCATCCAGTTAAAAAAAATAATTTACAAACAAGGCATCTCTCCCCCAAAATCACATGTCTGTGCTTTAATCTCATCCTGAAGCCTGGCAATAAAAAGAATTTAATTGAAATTAATCTATTTTTTTTGGAGACTCTGCTTGCATTTGTGAAGATGCTTTTTATTAAATTCTGTGGTTCCCCTCTGTAAAACCACATTTCCTTTACTTTTTAAGATGGAAAATTGGGAATTTCACTGCTGGGGGAAAACTTTTCAACACTCTAAATGAAAATTATGAGGAAAAATCCAAAGGTTAACTGCAGCCTAGTTATGAGACAAGATTAAATTTTAGGTTTTAGGTCAACAAAAAGCCACACCAGGAGAGAATCTCAAAATAAGATTCATGTGATCAAATCAAACTAATTTATGTAGCACTAATTAACAAATCCATGAGAGCCTCTTGCAAACACAGGGGAGCGATTACAGAAAAAACTACCAAGAATTAATATTTAAGCAAAGCTTCCTAGAAAATGCAGAATTCCTTCATTATGGGATATATTATGACAAGAATAGAAATGTTTATCTCAGAGCTGTGAGCAGGATGAAATCATGACACACAACCCTGAGAAAAATGACATTTTCTGGGAGAAAAATGGGATTTGACAGCCAACACACCCAACCCCACCCAGCTGTCATTTCCAGCCACTCCAACTCCTTTTAATTCCCTTTTCCTGCCACCCTCCCACCCCTCTGGCCATCTCCTCCCAGCACTATTCCTTGCTATTTTTTATAGATTTTTCCATTTTTTATATTTGTTTTAGACATTTCCTGGCAGCTGCTGTGGGACCAGTGCATGAAATTTGAAATTCCCCCCCAAACTCTCAGTACTGGGGGAATGTCAGCACTTGGATATTTCCCTTTGGATTTAACAACAGCCCTGAGTTGGTATTGCAGATTTTCTTTTCCTTGCACCAGCACATCCAGTCCTGAGCCATTCAGAAGCTGGGAATTCTGTAATCTTTAATGCATCCATTCCAAAATTCTGTAAATCTTTAAGGTATCCATTCCAAAATTCTGTAATCTTTAAGTTATCCATCCCAAAATTCTGTAATCTTTAAGGTATCCATTCCAAAGTTCTGTAATCTTTAAGGCATCCATTCCAAAATTCTGCAATCTTTAAGGTATCCATTCCAAAATTCTGTAATCTTTAAGTTATCCATCTCAAAATTCTGCAATCTTTAAGGCATCCATTCCAAAATTCTGCAATCTTTAAGGCATCCATTCCAAAATTCTGTTGTCTTTAAGGTATCTATTCCAAAGTTCTGTAATCTTTAAGGTATTCTTTCCAAAATTCTGTTCTCCTTAAAGTACTAATTTCAAAATTCTATTGTCTTTGAGGTATCCATTCCTAAATTCTGTCAATCTTTAAGGCATCCATTCAAAAATTCTGTAAATCTTTGAGGTATCCTTTCCAAAATTCTGTTGTCTTTAAGGTATCCATTCCAAAATTCTGTTCTCCTTAAAGTATTAATTCCAAAATTCTGTTCTCTTTAAGGCATCCATTCCAAAATTCTGTTGTCTTTAATGTATCCATTCCAAAATTCTGTAAATCTTTAAGGTATCCATCCCAAAATTCTGCAATCTTTAAGGTATCCATTCCAAAATTCTGCCAAAATGTCACTGCTCAAACCGAATTTTTCCTTTACAGACACAGCTGGTCTTTCATTTTCTCAGTCACCCCAGCCCTGATTTCCCTGCTGTTTTAAGGAGTATTTGTTTGCAGATTAAGTTAGTTTTCACATAATTTGTCCCTTTCATGAAATCAAGGCAATCCAGGAGCCTGAAAATCCTTGGCCCCAGTGACATTCCCTGGAAACGTGTTCCTCTGGAACAGCACCTCAATTAAAGCTGTGGCTGGAGGGACACATTTCCTGGGCATCAAACGAGCAGGGAAGCTGAAAACAATTTTATTTCAACTACAGCACTTTGCCTCTAAATCTTTTAAAGTGTCTTTAAGAGAAAAAACACTTTAGCACTCAAGAGATGCAACAGAAGGAGGTTTAGAAACAAAACATTCTGGAATTTAGAGGGGTTGTGGCCGCCCTTGGTTTTGTTTGAAACACCCCAAAGTTTGGGCTATGGAGTTCAGCAAACACTTTGGTGTTAAACAAGTCAATTTTTAACCTTTTGGGTGGATAGAACATAGAAACTCTGCCAGTTAATAACATGCCCATAGCTATGGCACACCAGAGAGCTCATTTGGCTTCAGCAATAATTCCATTTTCCTGCCTCAGATGCAGCCCCTTGGCCCCAGTGAATGAATTCTCTCAGGCAAGTCTTGCTCTGGCAACCTTCTCATCAAAACCCTAAATTCAGTTTAAAATATCCAACAAACTTAGCTGGTGACATTTGGATTGTCACTGCCTTTCTAAAACCCCTGGTGCCTGAGCAGCTCCTCCTTTTTTGGTGCCATTTCTTGTTAGCAGCAGATTTTCCCTCACTTTTCCAATATTGATTCCCTGACTGTGGAATAATCTGAGAGCTGATCCCGAGTCAGGGTGATGGATTAGCCTGGGGCATGTACAGCCTCGTGTGCCTTCAGCTCAGGAATTCTGTTTTCACCCAGCTGCCCTTCTCAAACATTTGCATTTATTTTGATGGCAATCTGCAGGTTTTCACTGGCTTGGAGCTTTAAAATCAGATTCTGAGCTGAACAACAACGAAGCAGTTGCCAGAAAAAGTCACCTGAACCTAAAATATCAACAAATGAAGACCCAGAGGAGGTGAAAACTCAGCCCCAGTGAGACCCAACCCTTTCTGAGAGTGCCCACAAATCTCCAATTCTGGCTGTAAAACCTGATGGGATTAATTAGGAATTTATCTCCCTCAGCCCATTCCAAGCTCAGCCTTCAGAGGAGCTGCTGTGCCCACCTGGCTGTGCTTGATCTGAGATTTCCACTCCAGGTGGTGGCTCCTAAACCACTGATTAAGAATGCAACATTGCACTCAAAAAAGCATTTGCATTTCATTGCTGGTGCTGTTAAATCTCCATTAAATCCACCTTTGTACACAGGTTTCTAATTCATGAAATATGGGAATAGAAAGGAAACAGTCTGATGGGGCAGGTGACACACAGATATTTGGGAATGTTTGAATTCTTCAGTCCTCTGGATCTATTTAGGGTCACCCACCCTTTGTTCTGGGAGAAGAAAAAAAAAAGTCTTAAACAAAAAAGTCAGGAGCTACTTGGAAATGAAATCCTTCAGCCTCTTTTATTTCCAAATCAAGTCTAAAATCTCTCCTGCAAGGTTTGTGATGGTTAAGAATTCCAGGTTATCCAACAAATTCATGTAAAGCAGCAGTGGGTTAATCCCAGAGCTGTAGAAAATGTTTTTAAATGGCAAAATAATCTATTTAGAGAGCAATTTTTGAGTAAGAAATATGAACTTGGGGGTTAACCAAGGAAGCAGCTGGAGATTCCAGAGGGATTTTAGGAATTCCCTGGGAAGATGGGGAACTCCTCTTTGCCAAAATCTCTCAAAAAACCATCCCGTGGTGCTCCTGCCTTGTGGAAATTCCTTTGTTTTCTTTAGCTCTGTTGCACACAGATTATTTCACACCAAACCAAACCTGACCAGCAAAGGATGATAAAGCTGGCAACACCTGAGCTCATTAAAGATTTACACAGAGCTCATTAAGGAAAAAACAAAACTAAAATCCACCAGTGCAGAACACCCCAGTGTTCCCTTACACTGCAGGTGCACTCCTGATCATTCTGCTTATTACGAGTCTGAGGTCAGAAATTAATTGAGATTTTAATAATAATTGACATTTTGATGACACCTTGGAAAAAGGATCACCAGATTCAACCATCTTCAGCCTCGCTCTCGAGTGCTAAATTCACATTTGCAAGGCTCTCCCTGGGGTGGGGTTTTCAGGAGAAGGAGGAATTGCCTGGACACTGAGAGCCCTGAGAGCAGAGAGTCCTTGAAGGTCAGTGTGGGATCCTTGCTGGTGCTGGAATTATTCTGAGAATTGCTCAGTGATGCCAATCAGAACTCCACAACCAGCTCAGGGCTCATCTCTGCTCTTTTGTTGTTTAAAAAAAATCCACAGGTCAGGATCAAAAGCACTGGCAGGATCAGGGGATGCACAAACCCTGGATGGGGAGCAGAGGGAATGAAAAAAGCTGAATTCAGGATGGGTTTTTACCCTGGGCAGCACCAACAGGAGGCTCTGATGGACACAGCTGAAGGATTTTTCTGTCCCTTGTCCTTTTGGTGAGCAAATTCCCAAGTGTTTGATCAAATTCCCAACCACCCCCTGCCACGTGTGTGACAGCCCAGCAGCACCAGCCCCAGCTCCTCCTGCAGGAAATTTGTTTCATAAATAACTTCAGAGCATAAGGACATTAAAATCATTGGTGTTTACATGAAAAGTAATTGAATATCAATCAAAACACACTGGCAACCTCCTGACAGCTCCAGTTCTGCTGTAATTCATTGAATTAATCAAGGCTTGACTCGGGGAGATGTTATTGCAAAGGCTGAGGAAGGAGCAGGAAATTACAAAGTTAAGGAAAAAAAAAACAAGATACTTTTTATTTTCCTTTACTTCACTGTATGTGAAACTTTCCAGTGGAGGAGAATAAAGCCATGAAAATTGTTCAAACTCAGCTTATTTATATTTCAGCCAAAAAAAAAAAAATCGACTAAAATGATGGTGAAAGGATTGCATCAGGCATGTCTTGACTAAAATCACAACAAAAATGACATTATTGCACCTGCACATCCTTGGAGCACTCCTGTATTACCTCCTCTGATTCTTAGATTTGTCTCTCATTCCTCAGTGAGGGGAAAGACCAAATTAATTGTTTTATATTAATATTCCTCTATTTCTGAAAGGAAAATTAGCAAGGCAATCCAGTGTCCCTCGTGCTGCAGGCTGAAATCATCTCCTCTCACTGGCTGCAGGAAAACTCGGAAAGACACAAGCAGGACAAGGTTTACAAAAATTCTAACAAACACCACTTGGCTTTGATCAGCCACCACAGAGTCTTTGAAGAATTTCAGCCACAGAACATCTGCATTTGAAAAATCCCACTCTGGGCAGCACCACTGGAGGTGATCACTGAGCTTCTGCTTTATTCCTAAATTGGGAATAAATTATTCCTAAATTCCATTTGGGTATTCACCTGTGTGCAGGGATTCACAGGATTTCCTCTGCACAGTCCAGCAGAAATAGCTAAAACTGATTTTTGCAAGGCAACATCCTAACTTCTGCCATCTCCAATCCCCCAAAAACTTTCCCAGCATCATCTGGTGGAGCTGCTCCAGGAATTCCTGCAGCAGAATCCAGCCCCAGGCACTGGAGCCAGTGCTCAGGAATATCTGCAGGGCCCAGGAAAGCTCTGGAAGGAAGCACAGGAACACATTCCATCATGCAAATGTGTGCTCAGTGCCTGCTAGAGCCTGTCCTTAAAATAAATGGGTCACTTAGGAGTACAAATAGGCACCTGTATCATCAGAATAATCTTCATTCCACTCGTACACACGCAGGGGATGTTTTCCTTCTGAGGCTGTTCATGCCCTGAAGATAAAGTGCTGAGAAAAAGCACTTTAATGTAGTGAACATTTGCAAAAAACCACAGGATATTCTTCCCCACCTCATCTCCCCTCTGCTTTTGTAGCATGAACACGAGCAGATAAACTCAGAGCCATCTGCTGAAAAGGTGCCAGAGGATCTGGGAGCAGGAGGGGAATTCTGCCGTGGGATCTCTCCTCTCCAAATGACCTTCCTGAGAAATGCTGCCACTCCCCAGCAGCCCCAGCCTTGTCTTCTGACACTCTGCATCGAGGCAAAGGGCAAAAAACAGCCAAGCAGCTTTCAGTGCCTGAAACTGAGATGATTTTAAGATCATTTCAGCTGGCAAAGTGCCACAGATGCTCAGGAAAAGAAGAAAGCAAGGTGTTTTAAACCTCACACTCTGTTTATTCCCACATCATACAGCAAGGAATATAAATGCCTTCTCCTCAAAGGTGCTGGCAGAAGATATTATTTTGCTCCACTTAGATTTGTTTTTAAAAAAATGAGCTTGGTGAGCAGATGTTGAATTTAGCCCAGTGGAAAATGAAGTCTGCTTTTTATCCACACAGCAAACCCAGGCACTCTAAAATCAGGGCTGACAAATCTCCCCTGAAGTTCTGTGCTCTGCTCCTCACTTTTATTGCACCCATCATTACAATCCAAATTAGATTTTTCCAACCCTCCTCCCATTTGCTCAGCCAGGTGGAAACACCACGTGCCTGATTTTTAAATATGCTTTTCCCCCTCTTTATGAAACAGTGAATTTTGTACTCGAAAGAGAAAGAAAAAAACCTGCAATAAGTCTGCAATTGTGTAGAAATAATTTGTTCTGCAGCCCTGAACTGGTTTCCAGAAAGTGTCCTGCTTTTACCTCATGAAATGTTCAAATTGTGGACAATCAGAAAGCAAATATTCTGAGCAAAGAAGCCTTTTAGATAAGATTTTTAGGGAGCTGTGAACTTGGGGAAAAACTTAGGGAAATTGCAATATCAGCACTGGGGCAGGAGGGAAGGGGATCTCTGGCAATCAATGCTGGATTTCCCTTTTTCCTCCAGCCTGGAAAAACAGGAATAACCACAGCTCTGTAATATCAGGAGTTTTGGAGGCAGAAATTCAGGATTTGTTCTGGTCTGGAGGGATATTCTGGACCAAAACCTTCTCATGTGCTGCCTCCTCTTGCTGCTGTAAGAAATTGCACTCGGTGTCCCAGATGGGTTTTTCCACTGGATATTCTCACATTAAATACCCAGATCCTGAATTCCCCTTTAATACCCTGGATTAAAATCCGTGTTAGCAAATCTCCCCATCACAAGGGAGGCAGACACACTGTGGCTGGATCCAGATCCTGATTTCCTGGGAGTTAAATCAGTGCATGGCTCAGGGTAAATCAGGCTGGAAATTGTTCATGGGGTTTTGGATTTGGGTTAAACCTCTCCCTGCACATCATTTAGGGATCTTTGCAGCACCAAGCCTAAAACCAGCAGCAGAGAAAGGCTGAGGTGCAGCAGGGCTGGGGCAGAACCTTGGAAAGGTGAAAGGCAGAGAAGGGCACAGGAGGAATTTTCAGGAACTCCTTCTCATCTCCAGCTCACACACAGGCAGGGCAGTGATATTTAATACCCCAAACCTCAATAATGTGTTCAGCAGCAATTCCTAAAAGAAGAAGTGGCTTTTTCTGCAGCACCAATAAAGCCAGGGCTCTTGGGAAAGAGGAGATAGAATATTTTTGTTTGTATAAAATATGAGCTGTGAAAATAAATAGCTGTTCCATATAGAAAATGCCAGTCAAACAAAACCCTGCACTTTCCTTTGGATAGGATATTAAACACTGCACTGAGATCCCTGCCCAGCTCCCACTGCCCCACAGACACCTCTTGGTTATACACAAGTTGTTTTATTAGTCCTTGCAATGAGTCTCTTCCTGCCTTGTAATTAATTCCTGTTACACATCTGCACAGCTCCAGAGTCTCCTCAGGGGAAAGGCTCCAGCACATATTTAAGAAGCAGATTTATGTGTGCTTATGTAGATGAACCCCCTGGAAAAAATTATATTTAATTATATTTAATTTATATTTATATTTTGATTACTCAGTCAAACACACCTGAGTGGCTTTTGTGTTTTCCAGTGCAAAGCCAGACACAGAAATGAACACAAAATAAAGTGGCAGTCACTCCCTGGGAGCTCAAGGAGCAGAGCTTCAGCAGTGAGGGTTTCAGCACTAAAACAGGACTCAATCTGATCTATTATTTTAATCCATTTCCCAGAAGTTGGAGCAGATTGCTGGTTTGCTTTGAGCAGTGATGCTCCAGAGTGGGAGAGCTCCAGGACAAGGGCCCTTCCTTTGCTCTGCCCCTGCTCCAGCCCTGCAGATTTAATTCCCCCAGACTCCTGACTCAAAGCACTCTGAAATGAGTGCAGCCAGACTCGCCTGTCTCCCTGCACAGTGCCTGCCTAAGGAGTGGAACTAATGCAGTTTAAGGCTGCATAATTCCCATTCATGTCAGAAAAGAGAGGATTTCTATGGAGATCAGCATCTCCTGATTGCAGGGCTAATCACTGCCTCCCCACTCCACAGGCAAGGGAAATAAATATTTTTCCTGGGAGTGAATAAATTCAAACGTGACAGCTGAAGTGAGAGAAGTTAATGGGGAATTCAGTGGGAGGAGAGATAAATAAATCCTGAGCTCCCAGGACACTTCACCAAACCAGGGGGATGCTCCTACCCAGAGCACAGAGAGGAGCAGTTACCCCAAAACCAAACAAACTGTAAGGAAGAAGGGGGAAATCCTGCTGGGAATGAATAAATCCCTGTAGGAGCAGTTACCCCAAAACCAAACAAACTGTAAGGAAAAAGGGGGAAATCCTGCTGGGAATGAATAAATCCCTGTAGGAGCAGGGCTCTGGCTCAGCTCCATCCTTTCTGCAGGGTCCAAAACCCTGGTGCAGAATGGAGGAGTCAGCACCTCCTGCCTTGCCCTGAGGGATTCAGGGAATTTCTCCATCTGCCACCATCCCTGGAGCTCACAGGAGAGGGATCAGCAGCAGGAAGAACATCTGGCCAAGCAATTCTGCACCTTGCATATTGGGAAAATAAATGTGTGGCTATTGGCAGGACAGTCTGGGGCTTATTCTTCTGATTTAGGATGGTGCTGCCCTCCAAATTTTACTTTCCAGTAGCATTTGAATGGTTTCATAGTGGAAAACAAGTGGAGAGTGGATGGTGAGAACTGTGCCAACATAATCCCTAAACAGCCCAGGCAGGTGAGAGCCTTACCAGAGGCTGCCCAGTTACCAAATTCAGAATTAATTCTCATGTTAAAATAAAATTCTCATGTTAAGCAGTTGCACAGCTTTAAACAGTTGCCTCACCTTGGTTAATCAGACAATCAAAATAATCTGCTTTTATTTTTCTGTCCCAGCATCTTGTTTTTTTTTTTTTAATTTTCATTTCTTGTTTACAGCCACAACTCAACTTCTATTTTAACCAC
>JAOTQP010000841.1:12989531-13002571 GCA_026413545.1 Cichladusa arquata
TAACTAATACACAGAACTTTGGATTTTATTCTCAGAACCTTAAGGGTTAAAATTTCAATTTTCAGGCTAACTAATACACAGAACTTTGGATTTTATTCTCAGGACCTTAAGGGTTAAAAAATTTCAATTTTCAGGCTAACACATAGAACTTTGGATTTTATTCTCAGGACATTAAGAGTTAAAATCTCAATTTTTCAGGCTAACTAATACACAGAATTTTGGATTTTATTCTTGGTGCTGCATCCAGTAATTAGAGTTTGATCAAACCTTGTGCCTTACCTTGTGGTAGCACCTGAAGTAAGCAGCTCGTTCATCTGAGAACTTCTCCAGCCTCTTGGGCCCTTTGCTTGAAGCCTTTTTGAACACTAACCAGCATCTCTGGTAAATCTGGAGGCACAAAAGAGCAAACTTGGCATCTCCCTTACCTGAATATCACCAATAATCCCAGAGGAGGGAAATCCTAAATCAGCTGTGGACTCTCAGGAGTTTAAAGCCCAAGCTGCCGGGGAGTTCCACCCTATTTCTTTGGATCCAGCCAGAAATTCAGTGTGTGAGGTGAAACTCTGTGTATTTTGTGAATAAGGGGGAAGTGAATTATTGATAATGAAAAAAGCAGATTATTTCACTGCAGAGCCCAGGACCATGCTGTCACTTTGCTCCCAGGGTCTACCTGAATTGAAATCCAAGTCTTTGTGCAGAGTGGTTTCAAAATCACCTTTCCACCCCTCCAGCTCCTGCCACCGTCCCAGGCACCCCTGAATCCTGAGCATCCCTGAATCCCCAGCTCTCAGCTGAGCTCTCCTGCCTGCAGCAATCACCAGCCTTGCCAACTGCCCACAGCCCACACTCCACCACCAATCCCAAAGTAACACCTGGTGGCTTCCAAATAAATCCAAACTGCCCCCAAAGTCAGTGAGTTTCAAAAGCAAAACCAAAAACATAATCAGACAGGCCAACAGCATCTCAGTGCCCCCCAGGAGCTCCCAGCAGAAAAACAGCTCCATCCTCTGACCCTGATGGGCCAGAAGAGTCCTGATGTCCATGGAAAGCAGCTACACCTGCCTTGCTGAACCCTAAAAAGGTTTTTCACTGACTGGCTGTGCTTTTTTCACCAGTTTTGAGCTGTTTCTCCCAGCTTTATTATTTTTCCCATCCCATCCCACACACACACTCCTGGCAGGAGCATTCAGGTTATGGTCAGGCTGCTCCTGTGACAGGCACCAGCTGAAAGTGGATTTTCCCCCCATTTTTTACAGGATTTTTTCCCATTTTCCAGCTTTTTGTCCACTCAGCCTGTTTAATGCAAGGGTTTGAACTGAACTGTTCAGAAATCACAATGACAGCCCACACCCCAAAGGCACAATTTAAACCTGCACCCATTTCTGCTGGGACAGACTTTGGACATTTGCCCTCTGAGAATTTGGTTTGCTGGGCCAACATCTTCTCCTCACACCTGACAAGGAAAAAAAAAAATCTACAAAACCCCACCCAAAAGAGATGGTCAAAAATTTGAGTATTCAGCCCTTTTGCTTTTCAAAACCCTGGTTGTTTTAACTTCAGCAATTAGAAGCCAAAGAGGAGAAGAATCCTTTGGGAATCATTTGCTGTTTTATTTATTAACAGACTCAGAAGGATGCACACACCCTCACTTAAAATCTGCTTAAAACCTCCAAAATCAGCAGTGGGCACTGTCAGCACTGCACTCTGTGCCCTCAAAGCACATTCCCCCCTAAATATTTGGCCATTTTCAGGTGTTTATTTAGACTGATTCCTGAACAAAAATAACGAGGGTTGGAGCAAATTAATGCAGATTTTAGTTTCTAAATTACAATATTTTGTTTCTTATCATGTGGAATATTTTATTCCACACTTACTGGGTGGAACAATTTGTGTTCCATGTATCAGGAAGAGCATTTTGGGCACTTGGGAATGCAGCCCTTGGTGATTTTGTGCTCAGCACTGCTCACATCCCTCCCACCCTCATTTCCAGGGTGCTCCAGGGTTTGGCTCATCACATAGGACAGCAACCCCTGGTTTCAGTTTCCCTCTCTGCCTGAGAATATTCCCAAACCCCAAAGCTGAGACAACCAGGAGAATTTTTTCCACTTCACTCAGGCAGATCCATCCCTGGCAGTGTCCAAGGCTGGACAGGGAAAGTGTCCCTGCCATGGAGAGGGGAAGGTGATTTTTCACATCTTACAGCAGGGGGGTTAAAATGGCTCTTCTAAAATCTAAGAGTGGCTGCCAGCACACTCCAGGAAAGCAGAGCTATTTTACTACTAAAACAAACAATCCCACCCTTGTTGGTTGTTTCAGAGGGGCCTGGAGGTCACAAACTGCAGCACAAAGTCTCAAATTTCTCCTCTGAGAACAACTGAACCTCCAGGGGAAGCTGCCCTGGTTTGTTCCTCTGCTGTGTTTTTCTGCACTTTGCCCTAAAACAAAGAATTCCATAAAACAAAGAATTCCAGTGAGCTGCACTTACAGGGACACTGAACTTGCTGTCAGACAAACACAAACTTGGCTTTTTTTTTTTTTTTTTTTCCAAAGCAGGAGCTGCAAGTTCTCTCATGCAGCTTGAGATGCCTCCCAGAACTGCTGGGATACTGCCAGGAATTTGCAATTTGCAATTTTGGGACTCTGGTAACCTCTAGAAACAGATAAAACAGTAAAGGCACAGCATGATGCTTGAGAAATTCCTCAGTCTCTCCTGAAATTTGACTTTTTTTTTTTCTTTTGTAGGAAAAAAATGCTGTCCTTTGAAATTCCTCTGTCTCTTCTGAAATTTGCCTTTTTTTTTCTTTTTTTTTTGGAAAAAAAATGCTGCCCCTTTACCCAAGGCTGGTAGAAGCTCACACCCTGAAGGCTGCAGATGGAAAATCATCTGAGTGCTGTGCTGGACTTTGGTAGGGAGTCTCCAGTGGGCTGGAATTCCAGGTCCAAGGCCCTTCCAACAGGGAGCTGTTTACACAGACAACCAGCCAGGATTTGGATCTTCATTCTTCTATTCAAGAAAAAAATTCAATTTGTCACTTCAGAGTCCAAAGGTGGGAAATGAGCCCTGAAATCATTTCCAGTTCAAAGGAAATTGGTGAGGGGACAGGATCTAGAATTCTGCTGTGCTTCCAGGAGAATGACTTGGTGCCAAGAGAGACAGACTGCAGCTCCTCCATCCCAGCAGGAATCTGCTCCCATGGAAAACTGCAGAGAGATCTGGGTACCAACAGCTCTCACCTGGATGGGACTGGGTGACCCCACAACCTCAGAGCTCACCAACTATGTAACTGGAATTTTCTCCTCCATAAAATTCCCACTTTCCTCTCCTTTTCCTTTCCCCCACGCTGGCAGCTTGCTCAGCCTGGAAAGCCACAGCACAAGCAGGGCACAGCTGCAGAGAGATGGATCACTGGGGAAGATCCCAGGCTGTGCAGGTCTCCAGGTGGAACTGAGATGATCCCTGCAGGGTGGAGCAGTGCCAAAGCAGCAGCAGAGCTGCCCAGGTGCTGTCTGTAACCCAGCCCTGCTCTGGCACCAGGACAATTCCCTGTCCCAGAACACCCATTCCCAGTGCCAGGAGTGAGCCACGTTCCCTGGGATCAGCTCATAACCACTGCATCAACCCAGCTGTGCATCCAGCTATTTCCTTCTCCTGGGCACTAAAGAAAACAATCTCGATTTTTTCTTCCCCCCCAGAACACATTTGGGGGAGGATAAACCTCCCTCATTCTGGCATCTCCACCATCAATATTTTACATGAGAGTCATCCACAGCTGCTGATGGGGAATGAGGCTGTAATCTTGTTCCTGATTGCATTCAGAATGCACAATACCACCCAGGATTGCAAAGGTTTTTTCCTCAAGTTACAAAACCCAGCTCTGGCACTGGCCAGGACTTGCTGCAAGGCCAGTGCACAAAGAAATGCCTGGCACATCTTTAGGAATCTGTGCACCTTTAACTCTTGTTAATGCAAGTCACAACAGATTTCTCCTGCTCTGAAACATCAGGCACTTTAAGACTTTTCTCTTCAAAAACTCTCCCCTCCCCAGCTGGAATTACATGAAGCACAAGTGGGATTTTTGTTAAAGGTTCAGGCTCAAAGCCATTTCTCCACCATCAGCTTCCAGCACCCCAGAGCTGGATTTGAGCTCACAGATGAATTCCCACCTGACACAGTAATCAGAAGGCAGCTTTGTCCTGCATCTTCATTTATTTGGGGTTTTTTGGTCCTTCAGGATTGACTCCACAGAGCAGATTCACTGCCAAACCCCCCTGCAAGCCTGAGACATTGTCTGAGGCACAGGGAGCATCATCTGGGATGGACATCAGGAAAAAACTTTTTACTGGAAGAGTGACAAAGTGCTGGAATTGTCTGCACAGGAAGGTGGTGGAATCACCCTCCCTGGATGTATTTTAAAATTTTTGGGTGTGGCACTCAGGTTTAGTGGAGGTGCTGGGGCTGGGTTGGACTCAATGAGCTTGGAGGTCTCTTCCAACCTGGTGATTGTGAGATCTCAGCACAGTGTCCCCCACACTGCTGATGGACCCAGCAGTGCTGCCGCTCACAATTACAGATCCTGGCCAGGTGATGAAGGACTTCCCAGGGAAATCCCCCTGGCACACAGCTCTGGAGGGCTTTGCAAGGACACTGTGGCTCAGCAGAACCTGAAACAGCACTGGGGACCTCAAGGGACACCCAGGAGGGTGCACAGCGAGAGCCCATCATGGAAAATGCCTTTAAGGAGACAGGGCTGGGGTTTAGACCTTGCTCATCCCACAGCAATATCACAAGTGTGCTGTGAAGGAGCCACTTCTCTCCCTCCTCTACCCAGTGAAGAGGTGCTTCTTAAATGTGACTTAAAGCACATTAAAAGCAAGATTTGAGTCTCCACTCTGCCCTCCCTGCAAAACTGCTGAGGTGGATGTGGTATCATCAGAAAGAGCATTATCTGAAATATTCTTCCTCTTTTTTAAGGACCTGCAGCCTACAAAGCACAGCTTTGCTGGCTTGTTGGGGTTTTTACAAACCATACACAGGCCAGGTTATCATTCAGGGCTGCTTAAGGCCATTAGGGGAGAGAAGAGCCATTCCAAAAGAAGAGCCAAGAAACATTTACAGCAGAAACACTCCCTTGCCAGTGACAGCTGAAAAAAACCAGCCAGGCTGGAGCTAAGTATCAGATTTGGCTCCTTGAACATCTGCTAAGCTTTGTACACGGGCACAGTTAATTCTGGGCATGAAACTGGATAGGAGAGAATCAGCCTGGGACTGTAACTAGGGAGGAAAAACAGCACAGGCTCCACTGGGGGGTAAAGCTGGGCTCTGTGCAGGCAGCTCTGCTGACAGCAGCTGGATTTGCAGCTGGATTTGCAGCTGGATGTGCTGCCCTCCTGGGCCAGGCCATGCCACGACCCTGGGAATCATCAAAGTGTGGGATGAGGGAGCTGCAGAACCCAAAACCTGGAGTTTACAAAGAACCAGGGGCTGGGATGGTTCCTGTGTGTCACAGAGCTGCTGACTGGGGTGCTCCAGTTCCACAGGCATTGCCACAGCTCATTAGCAGCTCCCAGGGCTCACTAATTAGGACAGGGGATGCTGGAGGCTGCTCTGGGGGAGTGAGAGCCACCCCAGCCCTGCCAAGGACAGGGCAGCAGGGTGCCCTCCCCAGCTGGCTCACAAACCCAGCCTGTCATCCCCCCACAGCACACAGCCCTCTGTAGGAGCTGCACTTGCTGTATGGCAGAGCTGGACTTGTAACCCTAAGATTACACCAAAAAAAAAAAACATTAAAAAAGGGGGCAGAAGTTGCACACGGACTGAGCCTTTCTGTCAGCAAAGCAATTTTCCAGCACTAAGCTGCCAACAGCCAAAGCCAGCCACAGGAGAAGGGCTGCAGCTCCTCCATCCTGGAGCAGCTCAGTACCTGAGGATGGGATAAAAACACCTGCAGATAAAACCACCTGCAGAACAGGTAATGAACATTGCTAGGAGCTGCATGGAGAGCAGAGGTGACAAACACCCTGCAAATACCCCACTAACATATGGGATCATGGAATAATTCCCATTCCTGCCTGCTCTCACCTCTGCATTCCCCTGCAGGCTCCAGGAAGCAGCAGAGGTTTTTTTTGTAACAAACACAGCTCTGCCACCCCTGCACACAGCTCCAGGTGTGCAGGGCACTGTCCCAGCACCAGGCAAATTCATCCCATTCCTTCCACATTTCCCCTTCACTGCTGGCACCAGAGCCTGGCAGCCACAGGTCGCTGCCCAGGCTGCTGGGGAGCAGCTGGAAAATCAAAGGGAATCTGCAGGAAAGAGCAAAACTGTGCTGGAGGGAGCCCCTGCAGGCTGGGCTGCAGCAGAACGGGGCTTGGGCAGCAGGAGAGGGATCCTGCCCCTCTGACCAGCACATCTGGAGGGATCCTGCCCCCCAGCACATCTGGAGTGATCCTTTCCCTGTGTCCAGCCTGTGTGATGCACATCTGGAGTGATCCTGCCCCTCTGACCAGCACATCTGGAGTGATCCTTTCCCTCTGCCCAGCCTGTGATGCACATCTGGAGGGATCCTTCCCCCATGAGGCACACCTGCAGTGCTGTGTCCAGCTCTGGGCTCCTCAGGACACGAAGCTCCTTTTAATTTTTTTTTCCCTTTTGAGTTAGGGGAATGGGCCATTAACACTGAATAAAACAAGGATCCCAGAGCCAGTATTTCCCTGGTAGAATTCCCTTCTCCAAGCTGCTCTCCACGTCAGCTCAAATGGACAAACCTAGCTGGTATGAATTTCTCATGTCCCAGCTGTGCAATTAAAGGAGTTCATTCCCATTTAGGAAGATCCAAACTGGAGAAAGCTGCATTAAAAATGTCAGTAAAAGCTTCACACTCCTCCATTTAACAGGGAACAGCCACTTGTACTTTACCACATGCAGCAGGAGTCTGGCACTCAATGGGATGAATTAATTCAGAACATCAGCAAACATCCCCCCTCACCTTCCTGGGGACAGTCACAGGAAATTTTCCTTTGCCAAACACAGAGAATTCGTTGATGGTTCCCCAGACAAACATTACTTGGCAAGTAAAGGGACAGTTTAACCTCCTACACTGACATTACTGCACTCATTTTACCCTACTGATCTTCTGAATTGAAACAAGTGACACTATCATCAGTAAAAAAAACCCAAGAAAAAATGCCACAAAAACACCAATATTCATTTCAACAGCTTGAACTCTCACTGGTATTTCTGACAGCACTTGATGAAGTCAGACAAAAAGATAATGGAGCAGTCCATCATCTTCCATGGCATTCCTGAAGCTACACAAACACCAAATGAAGATGTCAGTCTCAAATGAAGATGTCAGTCTCAGGGGCAGCCCTTGCATCTGTTACCTTCTTTCAAGTGTTTCCACAGCCCCTGCAAAATGTTCTTTATCCCTGATCTCACCCCAGGGCAATGCCCGTGCACAGCAGCAGAGAATTTCCTTCACACTGGGAAAGGAGCTGGTGATGAAAAGGCAGCAGAACCAGCAGAGAGTAAATTCACCTGTTCATAATCAGGGTTCCTTTCACTGAGATCACACCCTTGCAGGGCTGGTGCTGTCACCTCTGGAAATCACAGATTTTTCTACCAAAGGAAGAGCAAACAGGGAAAAGAGACCCAGGATCCACGACCAGCAGGTCAGGGAAGTGTTTGGGATAAAGGGAAAAGGTCAGATTTGCTTCAAACTTGTTACAAGACAGCGAATGGGTGAGAGGCACCTGTTTAGGAGTCAGTCCAGTCCATGGAAACTTTGGAATTCGTTGTTTTACTTCACAAACGAAGCCCATCTTCCAAAGAAGAACACAGAAGGTAATTTATCTGAAAACAGGCTGGGCAGCACCAAAAAAGCCATTCCTCCTCCTAAAATGGGCCAGCATCAAAGCAAGAGTTCCAAATCATGGTCTGTATAATCTTTTGAGGGAAAACCAGGAATAGTTGTGAGGTTTGTCCTTTTTGGATTTTGGTGGGGGTTCTTTGGGAACAAATTAAGACCCTTATGCTGTTCCCATAAGCCAAACACTGAAAGAAACAAGATGTAATTCCACCATGGGAGCTGCAGAACTTCCTTTCAGCTCCTCCAGAGCCAGGCTGATCCCCAGCACGGGGGTGACACGAGGGGACAGCACCCCAATGGCAAACCAAGCCCTGTGCAAGCCCAGCCCCAGAGCTGACCCCACAAAGAACAGCCCTGGACTCACCCCATGAGCTCTGTGCCACAGGAAACCCACAGGGGTCTGGCCCCAGTGCCCAGAGGGGGCTTGCCTGGCATTTACTGGGATCCCCCCCCTCACCAGCTCAAGGAAAACACCCCAACTTCCCAAGGAATGTTCTGGATCCCATCCCTGCTGCCACTGACAAGCTCCAAGCAATAAGAAACCTTAATATCTGTGAATATATCCTAGCACCTTATCTAGCAGCTCAGCAGAACTCTGAATTTCCAGTGGGCTTTAATATCCTGCAGGTTGGAGTTGGTGCCTGAGAAATCTGTTCAGTTTTTCCAACTTCCAGACTGAAAGGAGCTGCATAGGTGAACAGGGTTTTATTAATAAAGCTGCTTCAAACAGAAATACAGGCAACTTTTTCCTTCTCCTCCCCCCCTTCCCCCAGCCTTACATCATTCTTCTTTCCAGTTTTCACAGCTCAGGCTGTAAAATCCTCATATTAACTTGCTGGCACATGTATTCAAGCACCAAATCTCTGCCACCATATGGTTCCAGTCCTGCAGATTGTCTCTCCCCCACTCTGCCTCTCCTCCCACAGGGTTTCACAGAACCAGAACTTGTCAAAGAACACGAGCTCCTCAATGAAGCTGCCACAGGACTCAGTTTAATTAAAATCAGGCACAGCAAACCCTGAGAGCTTCAATCTCTCTGCAGCTTCCCACAATCAAACATTCCTGCTGAAGGGGACAAGTCCTGAGCTTTATGCAGGAGTTTCTCCACAGTTCTAAGCCCTGAGGTTTTCCCATCTAAAACGAGGGTGTGCAGCCAGCACTGATGCTCTGCTTCCTGAGGAACAACCCACAGGACAAAACTGCTGGATTTTCCCAGCTCAGTCTTGCACGGGAGTGAGCTCCTCACCCAACACTCAAATAAATACAGGGATGCCTCACATCCCCCTCATTTTAGGAGAAAGTTTAATATTTCCAGTAAATCACTAATCAAAGTAAAGCAGGCAATCCAGAAAACTAAGAACTATTTTTTTTTTTTGTTTCACTGAGTTTTTTTAATCAACCCAGAAATATCTGAGCAGTGCTGACACCACTTCAGCATTTCCTAGGCACAAACAGCTGGCTGCAGAGGTGTGGCAGTCCCAGCTCCCAGCTGAAGGCTGAATTACCAGAGATCCCTGAATTATTACCAGAGATCCCTGAATTACCACAGATCCCTGAATTTCACAGATCCCTGAATTCTCACAGATCCCTTCCAGGGGCTGAATTCTCACAGATCCCTGAATTCTCACAGATCCCTTCCAGGGGCTGAATTCTCACAGATCCCTGAATTCTCACAGATCCCTGAATTTCACAGATCCCTGAATTCTCACAGATCCCTGAATTATCACAGATCCCTTCCAGGGGCTGAATTATCACAGATCCCTGAATTACCACAGATCCCTGAATTACCACAGATCCCTGAATTATCACAGATCCCTGAATTCTCACAGATCCCCACCAGGGGCTGAATTATCACAAATCCCTGAATTACCACAGATCCCTGAATTCTCACAGATCCCCACCAGGGGCTGGCCCTAATTCAGTGCTGGAGGACACCCCTGACACCACATTCCTTCCCCCTGATGTGATGAAGATGTTTTGGGCCACTCAGACCCACCAAGCACAGAAACCTGAAGCACACAGATCCAATTTCTGTCCTCAAGGAGGGTCACACTAAAGAGGGAACAATTCCCCTGTTGTAGCCTCAGCAGTCACAAGTTTAGGAGTGGGTTCAGGAAGGGGAATTGCAACCCAAGAGTGAGACTGGGACCAGCACACTCCACTGGAGCCTCCCACCCTCCTCAAAGCCTCTGCTGCCTTTTCCCTTGTACAGCTCCTCATGCCCACCAGTGCTACAAACCCCTCCATTTCAAAGATTTCCTCCTGTTTTGATTTTAATCGGTATTTTTAATTGAGCCAGCCCAACCTGAAAAAGAAAGCTCAGGTGTGCTCCCCAGAAATGGAAAGAGAAGAACAGGATTTTCCATCAGGGAAACATCTCCCCCTCAGAAAGGTCACACCTGTAGCACAGAATGAGGCATGGTTTGAAAATCTGGAGCACAAAAATGAGTTTTTTTACACAGAGAGAGGCCATAGAGCAACAGCCCTGCTTTGTACATGGATATAAATTCCTGAATCAGCTGAGAGGTGGCTGCAAAAGCACTGGGTGTTCTCCTCCCCAGAACACAGCTCCTGGTGGTCCTGGACAGAATCCCTCCTCCCAAATCAAAGGTGATTTTTTCCTGGTTTAAGGAACTCTGGGAGGCTGTGCTTCTGCCCTGTCAGCACTTTCCAGCACACAGCTCCCGTGTGTCACTGCTAATGACACACCAGCCTGACACCAGCGGCTCAGGGAATTATTTTCCTCCCTGCAAGGATGGAAAGAGTCAGGAAGAGTGAGCTTTCTCCTGAATATATTTGGCTCTGCAGAAGACCCATGTGATACAAATGTTGCTATGGAAACTATTCTATTAAATAATACTCAATTAAACTCACACGTTCCAGGCTCGCAGAAAGAGTTCAGGTGCAAAACCAATTAGCCTAAATCCAATTTTGGAATTACAAAGTAGGGCCTTCCAGAACAGTCACGTTCCTTTTAAAAGAGGTTTGGATTTAGCAAGCTGATTCTCTGCACCCCTTCCATTCCAAACGTGGCACCTGCACCCCAGTTCCTCAGGAAAGTCATTTCTTGAGGTAATTTGTGGCTCCAAGCTCTGCTCCCAGTTCCCTTGGAGATGGAATTACCACAGCATCACAGAGGAGCTGCTTTCAGCCTGGAGAGACAATGCTCTGATTACAGCTGTGCCACCAGAAGATGGAATGGATTGCAGTGACTCCCACTCACATCCTGCCACACAGGGAGAGCTGAGATCCCTCTCAATGCCACAGCAATCCTGTTTCCAGGGCTCCTGCAATCCTCAATCAAACACTGCAGCAGCCTCGTCCTTCCTGATGTTCTCACAGCATGGCAAAGTTGTCTGAAAGTTACTGTTTTACACTTAAAGTATTTTTTCCCTTCCCACCTCCAGCTCCTGGGTGTCCCACAGCCCTATCCAGAACAAAAACAACCTGTTGGCACAAATCCTTCACCCTCTGGAGGAGCCAAGCTCACACCAGCCAGCGGGTGAGACTGAATTCAGGCTCCTGCCCAAGCCAGGAGCTCGGCCAGCCCCAGCTCCAGGTGTCCAGGGGAGCAGGGACACCTCCAGCCCTGCCTTTGGAGAGCTCAGACTGATCAGAATTACCCATTTCTGCTGCAAATCAGGACACTGGGCTGCCAGCAGCTTACAGAAAATGCTACAGGAGGAATCTGCAGCCACATCTGCTCTCCAGTCGTGGGCCAGCACTTCCCCAGCTGGAAACTGCCAGGGGAGAAAAGCTTTGCTGCTGGTCAGGCTGGGTGCTCCCAAAAAATGGAGCAGGTCAGCTCTGCAGCACCAGATCCAAGGCAGTGCAGCCAGGTCCTGGCAGCTCCCGGGGTCCCTCCACAGCTCAGGAATGTTCAGGACAGAAAAATCAGAGCTGGGGGCAGCTCAGGGCTCATCCTCAGGCATGGCACCTCGCTGGGACTCAGCTGGGCTCCTTCACAAAAGCACTTTGCATCACCCAACCACTGACAGCAATAGAAACCTTCAGAACTGGAACAAAACCCAAACTGTCTTTTCCAAGGAAACATCTCACATTTGTCCCATTTCCATTTCTCTATTTTTGCATTCAGCTGTCACATGCACATCTCCTAAGAGGGCACCCAACATTTCCCCACCAGCAGCACCCTCAGAGTGATCTGGAAAACCTGAATAAAGGAGAGGCTCCAGCTCTGACAGCATTTACAACTACTGGAGTTAGATAAACATTACTCACACCTTCATTGAGCTTCCCTGTTACAGTATGGAAAAATGCATCAGAGTTTAATCTTACTCATCCTTTATGCCAGAGCAAACTGAACATTAGGTATTCAGTAATGACACTGAACCACGACACACCAATTGTGCCAAATTTACTACAAGGGCTCTCTGAATGACATTCCCTCCAAATGTCACAGGATCTCATGGTTTTACAGAATGAACTGTGCCTGTGAGTGCAGGGATGAGAAATCCAGCCTGATGGAAACATTCTGACAAGGGACACAAGTTCCCCAAACTGTGGAGAAGTCATTGCCACGGGTACAGCAAGAGCAGGGAACTGTAATTGCAGCGAGGCAGCAAAAGCTTTCAGAAACCAACAAATTCTGAATTGCCAGCCCAACAGCTTCGAATAAACACCAGGAATCAGTTCATTTCCAGTCCTGAGAGGCAGATACACCAACTAAAACGCTTTATACACACAAAGTCTCCCTCCAGGTGCATCCCCCTGAGCCAGGCTCACTCAGGAGCTCCGCAGGCACCTCTGGACTGGGGGAACAGCCCTGGAATTCAGAGCTCATCCCAGCCCAGGTGCTGCGGGGACTGCCCTGCCACTCCCGGCACATCCAGCACCTACAGGCGGAGCTGGGATCACGGCACGGCAGCGAAACAACCCGAAAATAACCGCGGGACCGAACCAGCACATACAGGCGGCTGCGGGGATTCTCATTTCGCGCAGCTCGAAAAGCCCCGAAGACACCGCAAAGCTTCACCTGTCCCACGGAGGACACCAAACCCCTGAGAGGCAGCAGGAACCGCGGCTCCAGAGCTCAGCCCTGCCCTGCCCGGAGCCCCCGGGCCCCTCCGGCCCTTTTCACTGACGGTTCCTGCCGCATTGTGGGGATGAACCGCAAGTGGAAAGCAGCCGTATGGAGCCCCACACGACAGGTTG
>JAOTQP010000841.1:13017286-13034198 GCA_026413545.1 Cichladusa arquata
CTGGCCCTGCACAGCTCTCTGCCAGGAGGGGACAGCCGGGGGGATTTGGGATCTGGGAACAGGAACAGGGACAGGAGAAGAGGGAACGGCCCCAGGGAGGCTCAGGGTGGAATCAGCAGAATTTCCCCATGGAAAGGGGCTCAGGGATTGGAACTGCCCAGGGAGGTTTGGATCCCCATCCCTGGAGGTGTCCCAGGAGCTCCTGGAGGTGGCACTCAGAGCTCTGGGCTGGGGACAGGGTGGGCATCAGGGAAAAGTCACAAGATTCTGTGATTTAAAAAAACCCTCCAATCCAAAACTCAATCTTCAGAAACCAAACTATTCTTTTCCAGCCCCCACTGTTATTGTAAAAGAACAATTACTGTGGCAAATAGAAAGATTTAACTGGGGTGCCTGAAATGATCTCTGCTGCACAATATTTCATAAACACATCCAGATTTCATGGGTTTGCTCTGCAAACAGCAGAGAACTCTGCAAGTCACACAACAAACAATCTTTTGATTTTTGAGTGATCTGAAGTGAGGGTCTAAGAGCCAATAAAACATTTCAGGTCATCTGGGATCCCTTGCTGGAATTTTAAATATGTTCCCCAAAGGAGAGAGTGGTGCTCGTGAGCCTGGAGTTCAATTGGCTTCAGTGGTTTAAATGCAAAAGAAAGTTAATTAGTCATTAAAAAAAATGCTCCATGATAAACATGGCAGCCCAATTTGTATTCAAATATGACTTTTCTGGTCCAAACTAGAAAGCAAAGCAATTAGCCTGCAAAGGCATTAACTGCTGGGTTATTCAGTGGGTAATGAGCAAATGCAGCCACCTCCCTCTGCAATGCTGTTTTTCACTGCCTTTAATGCATTCCCAACATTAGGGCTTGTTTACCATCATGGTGATTAACAACAGGAGCAGACCCCACTCTCAGCTGCCTTACAAGACCAGAAAATTTATTGCAGGAGCAGCACTTGGCCCACTGCACTCCCTGAATTTCAAGCACAGCTCAGATCTGAGCGCTGAAAAGCCTCTTCAAAGGGTGCAGAAAGTGCTGTGGGTTTGACTTGGTGCCTTTTAAAATGTAAATAAGGAATTATCAGAGATCTTCAGCTCAGGGAGTGCATGGAAATCAACAATGTTTTCACCGAGGGAAATGCAGAAGTGATGGGATGACCCAGGGAAGAAGCCCAGGGCAGAGCTGGGGAGTGCAGGGCAGGACAAGGACGCCTCAAATAACCCCTGAACCTCCTGCTGGAGGCACAAACAGCAGAGTTCCACTGCAAATGGACACCCCACGTGCAGAATGACACCTTCAACAGGCACCTGAGAGATTCAGAGGGAGGAATCCCAAATCTGAACTCAAGTGATTTAACCTGATTTGAATTGCATTACTTTTCTTCTCCCTCTCGGAATACTAATTGGGATTTTTGTCAGATCAGTTTGCTGTCAGTGAGATGAAAGATATGCCTGTCAGCCAATGTTTACAAGGCAGTCTTCAAGCTGAGAGAGAAAATTAAAACCATTACCATGCCACACTTGATATCACACCAAATATTTTGCAATTAAGCTGAATTAGAAGAAATGAAGGGGAGAATCCTTCACCTTGGCTGGAATTGGATCCCAGGGAGGAATGGTTTATGTGGATCCCAGGGAGGAATAGTTTGTGTGGATCCCAGTGAGGAATGGTTTATTTGGAAACCACATTCCTGGTGCTGGGGAATAACTGGGTGACACAGGAGGAGCCCCAGCCACTTCCCCAGGCCCATCTGAAGCAGTGAGGCAAAATAAAAGGGGATTTGCAGCCCTGGTTCATCTTTCCAGCAATGCACATCAGCTCTGGATTTGTCAGCAGTGAGTCAGTGCTCACTGCCAGGAACAAAGGTCAATGTTTTCCCTTCCTTGAGCAGAGGAAACTGAGGCTGCTGACTCAAAATCAGATTTCCAATCACTGGCTTGGCTGATTAATTCTCAGTTTTGTCCCAGCTTTAGCGTGAAAACCTGGAGCTGTTGGGAAGAGTGAATTTTGGGTTTCAAATGCTCCCAAAAATGAATATCTGGTGTCTATTTAAAAGCATTCAGAGTAAATGGGGAGGGCAGCACTGAAGGAAGGAGGAGGAGGAAGAGAAATCTGGTGGAGATTTAGCTTAGAAAAAGTCCTGGAATCACAGAAAGTTTGGGTTGGAAGGGACCTTAAAGACCATCCAGTTCCAACCCCTGCCATGGGGACACCTTCCACCAGAATATTTTGTATTTGATTACTGGCTGGAATCACATTCCAGTTTAACTAGCTCCTGTTCCTCCTTCTCCCACACAGAACAGCCTTGCTAACATTTCCTGGGCTCTGTTGCCATAGATCTCAGCAGATTCACATTTTGATTGCCACAAGACTTCCCAAACTTAAAAACAAAGATAAAATGCCAGCCTTGGTTTTGTTTGGATGAGCTTCCCAAAAAGCACTGCTCGGCTTCTGGGCAGCCCAAGGGTGGCAATGAACCTTATTTTTAAATGAAAGAGCAATCTTGCCCAAAGAATAAATAAAGAGAGGTGTCAGAGAGGAATTTCTGAGCCATTTCCCATTTCCTGACAACTGCAGAGTAAGAGGGGAGACCTTGGAGTTTGCTGGGTGGGGAGAATTTGAGGCTGTTGTGTTCCCACCTCCTGTTCATTTCCTGCTGGTTTGAATCCCAACAAATTCATTTCCTGCTGGTTTGAATCCCAACAAGTTGCTGAGTGTCCCAGCTCTGTGTCCCCAGCAATGTGGGAAGGGGCTCCCAAGTGTCCTGCTTGTCCCAAAAAAAACAATACCTGGAGATGTGCAAGTGCTCAAGCCAAAAATCTTTCCATTTGTTCTGCAGGCCCAGAATTTCACTGGTGTTCTATAAACCCTGGCACAGCTTGTGCCAGAACTGGGATCCTCCAGAGCTGCTTTATTGCATCCAGAGGTTAAAAAAACCCCACCAAAATTCCTTAGGGCTGGATCATCCAGCAGTGAGATAAGGAGATCACTTCTTCTCAGGGCCAACTGAAAGGCCACATAATTAGATAACAACAAATTGTGATCCTATTGAATTATTTTAATGAAACATTCATTCCAGCAGCAGAGAGCGTGCATGAAGGTGTCAGAAATGTAAATGGCTAAAAAGCACAATGGGGCATTTGGGGAAAAGCACATTATCCTGGTGTCACATTATCCTTGTGAAATGCAACCAGCTCCAAGGGGAAAACAGATCCCTTCACTAAATTTACATTGGAACTGTCAGAATTAAGAAGATCTCTGAAGGACAGTGTATTGTATCACCATTTTCTTAGTCAATATTTGACAAAAAGTCTATTTTCCCCACAGTTTCCCCGTGAAGCCAGACTCCTTTTTCCTGGTCTGTTGTTTCCCAGTGCAGAGGAGGCCTGTGCACACCAGGAGAGGGGAATTTGATAAAGGGATGATAAATCCCAACCCTCCCCTGCCTTTACTGGGGATTCACCTGGTGCAATATTGCAGCCAGCTTTGATTATTGCCAGAAAACCAGAGCAGGGCAAAGCCCACCCCACCTCACACAATAAATCTCTTTCCTCTCTATTTTTGATCCCTGCACTTGGGCTTCACTGAAGAAATAAATGTTCTCCTCCAGCACTTGCAGAGCTGGGGTTTCTTAGCAATGAGAAAAGTCTGACAGGAGCCCCATGAGCAATCCTGGGGCCCATGCAGCCCGGCCTGCTGAAATTAAAAAGTTGTTTCTTTCTCCCAAGGATCTCAAGCAGTGAGAAAGAGCCTGAAAGAAGAATTTAGCTGACAATTCAACTTCATGAGCCTTTTTTTCTGCCCCCAACAGCTCCACTTTGGGTCCCAGCTGTGTTTACTGCCGTGGCAGAAAGCATTCTTTGACTTGTAAGCTGATTAAATTTGACCCAGAAGTTAGAGAAAAAAATGAATGTAGCATTCTGTTAATCCAATTTATTTTTTTGCTAACCATCCAGCATCTCACACACAGCAAGCTGAACAAGTGGGAAGGGTTTAAGGACATATTGCAGCTTGCATTTAGTCCGTGCTAAATCGAGAGGGATTCTGTCAGGACTGCTCCTCCAAAGGGACAATGGCATCAAACCCACAGCACGTGGCAGAACTGGAATTGCAGAGATTGCAGGAATTGCAGGGATTGCAGAAGCACCACAGGGGAAGAGGCTGAGGTGAGGGATGAGCTGGTTGGGGTGTCTGTGCTGGTTTACCTCCCCCAGCCCCACAAACATCTCATTTAATTTTCATTTAGTTTCCCTCATTCCTTTTTGGGATGTTGGAGTGGGAAATGCTGCCCTGTGCTCTGCCCTGGGGATGGGGCAGTGTTTAACCCTCTCTTTTCCAGCAGGAAAAGCTGCTCAGGGCCATCCTAAGCAGCATTTCTGGGGCTGCAAAGGAGTTTTTCAAACTGAGGGGGCCACTCAATGGAAATTGCATTTTTGACAGCAACACCTTTAGTGACCCCTCTGGATCTGGAGGGATGAAGAAGGCCAGGTGTCCTGTATTAATTAATGAGCTGTTTAATTAATAAGCTCCTGTATTAATTAATCAGCAGTTTAATTAACAACTGGATTTTCAATGCACAAGGAAATGGAAGAAGGGAGTCTGGGCTCCAGGGGGCTCCTTTTGGAAATAAAGCTGAGCCTCAAGTTCTTGCTGCAAAACCAATCTCTCAACACCTAAACTCCATCTTTTCATTGCTTCCTTCACCTCATTTTGAAGACCCAACTTTGTAAAATCCCATCCCACGAGGCTTCCAGCCTGAAGAAGCTGGAAGAAGAAAAATCCCTTCCTTGAGGCTGGAATTCCTGCATGAACCCTGGGGAATATTTCAACCCCCACCTCTGATTTTGCATTTCTTGATCAGCAGCTGGCTGAGAGAATAATTAAACCAGCTGTTCTTGGGGAAATGAGGGCTGCTGAAAAGTTGTTTAGCCTTGGCAGTAAATTCATCCAGACTGCAACTTGTCCTTCCTTTGCTGCTTCTCCTCATCAGATTGCAACTCGAATATTCCAGGTGTCAAGAGCCTTCCTAATGGCTTTTAAAAGTGAGGGATTGCTCAGATCCAAAGTGTTAACCAGCTGAGTAATTCCTGTTTTTCAAGTGTCTGAAAGTGATTTCCCTGTCAGACAAGCAATAGGCAGAGAGGTTCATTGGTTTAATTGTGGTTTTTGAAGATAAATGCAGGAAAATGGGAAATAGAAGAACATGGAATAAGCAATCCTCAGCATCACCTGTGTTTTATGTTCAGGACACACTGAACATTAACCTCAGTCCCTTCAGGGATTACTCAGTGCTGTAAATCCGTGTCATTGTCCTGTGTAAGTCACTATTTCTTGACCTTTCAGAGTTGTGACCTGGAGAATTTTACCTGCTCCTGATTTTAAACACTTCACTTCAACTGCACTCATGATTTCCCAGACCCCAGCAGAGATATAAAGCTGGAAAATCTCTTACAGGACCTGCTTCACTGCCTATTTATTTCCTTTGGTTGAAACATCTGAAATACTGTCAGAATAATTTAAAAATATCCCATTGCTCCCCATATAAAAATGCTTAAGATGATGATTAACTGTTAGAAATGAGATTGATACCACTTGATTGCTGTGTAACTTCACATATTTAAAATTCCCCAGATTTGTGCATGCAAATGCTCAGCCCTGTAGCTTTATTAGGAGCAAACAGGATTTGTTATGTGAGCTGTCAGCTCCTGTGATCTGTGCATTCACTCAAAGGCTCTTTGCATTTGAGGCGAGTGCAATTACACGTGTAAAGTGCAGAGGAAAATGGATTAAACAGGTTTGCAACCTCTCAGGAAAAATTACCCCATGTGCATTCTAAGCCACCCTTTTCAGAACAGCTAAAATAAATTCTATTTATTTTAGAAGCGCATTACAGTTGCCAAAAATCCACTCCAAAATTATCAGGGGTAGGGATTATGTTATATTGGTGATTTTGGGAACTGAGGCATCTCTGAGTTCATGGACAGCACAACCAGGATCAGCCCCTAGAAACTCTGTCAGCAACTCCTTTATGAAAAATTAAATTTTTGTTGCTTAATTTTGGTTTTTTTTGCAAGGCCCTACAAAGATTTCCTGTCCACCTGCAGCAAAGCTAATTGAAAGTCAGGCTGGAAAATTGTAATTAAACCCAAAATGAAGGCAGACATGCAGAGTGTGGCAGCGACTTGAACTGCTCATGGGAAGGATCTCAGCATTTTTCCCAACCCAAACAAAGCCCAAATCCATCAGTGCCACCAGGGGATGAGGATCAGCCCGTGCACAGGGAGCTCTGCAGCTAATGACCTGGAGATGGGTAATTAGAGCCTTCCCTCAGCAGCTGCATGAGCTCTGATCACTGCCCTGTGCCTCACTGGGGCTCTGCTCGTTAAACCTGCACCCCTCATTAACTCATTAACAGCTGCAGGATGCAAAGGGGGGAGCCAGAGGCAAGTTAATGTCTCGTGGTTCTGTTCAGAGCTGGGCTGATCGTTTTTTACAATTAGCAGAGTGGTTCTGTCAATGAAAAAAAAAAATATTAAAAAGAAAAGAAAGCTAACAGGAATGAATATTCCCCTGTTAAATAGCCAGCAAATTGCTGTTCTGACAGGTACAGCTCATGCTGCTGTTGGCTCTAATTCCCTGAACCAAACCTGCCCTTTCTTCTGGTTTAATGCAGGAAAACCCCAGTGTCTCTTCCACCCTGACCATGGACAGAAAAACCTGTGGAAAACCTGGAATGATTTATGGATTGATGCCCAATAATGAGCTGCACACAGTGCTGAGTGTCAGAGGGATTTGTCCCCAGCTCTGCAACCTCCTTGGGCCAGAGGAGAAGTTAAAGAGGAATCCTGATGGTATCAATCTCATTTTAATAGTTAATCATCATCTTAAGTATTTTTATATGGGGAGCAATGGGATATTTTTAAATTATCCTGACAGATATTTCAGATATTGCAACCAAAGGAAATAAGTAGGCAGTGAAGCAGGTCCTGTAAGAGATTTTTCCAGCTTTATATCTCTGCTGGGGACTTGGAAATCATGAGTGCAATTGAAGTGAAGTGTTTAAAATCAGGAGCAGGTAAAATTCTCCAGGTAAAACCCCCAGATCAGAGCAGTGCCCTTTTCCAGGCTGCTCAGCTACCTTTGAAGAATGACTCCACTTTTAGAAGTACCAGAGCAAAGGAGTTAATTAACAGGGCACTTAATCACATTTCCTGGCACCAATACATCAGCTACAGGTGTCATTTCCATTAACATCCTCCAATATTTATATTTTCCAGGACTCTGTAAAAGTGCTGTTAATGGAGCTGAGAAGAAGAGATCATTTTCTTGCTGCAGCCAGTCTGTGATTAAGCACTCAGGCTCTGGTAACAAATGAATGCAACAACCTTTAAATCCTTTCCATACAGACAAATTAATGCATTTCTCATAATAATATTGCTGGGGATCCAGACAGGCCAGTGCATCTTTGTGACTTTCCCTGCATGAGTCAGATTTACACTGCTGCACTGGGGGGAAAAAAATAAGAGAAAGGCTGGGATGACAAGTTGATAAACAAGTTAAAATAACGTAATTTGCACTGGGCCATTGGTATGTTGTCAGCACGCACATAATTCCAGAAATTACTGAGGATAAATCCATTCCAGGGGGTCCTGATGCTTCCTCCCTTGAGGAATTTGCAGGGCAGAGCCACCCAGCCCTGCCCTGCAAGATGAAAGTCACTGTCCTGTTCCAGCACTGCTGCCACTGAAATTGGATGTCAGTGTTACAGCCTCATCCTAATTTCCAAATCCCTTGTGCTAATAGTGCTTAAGCCTTAATTGCACATTTAATCATCAGAATTACAGAGTGGCTCGAGGAAGCTGGATGGGAAAAATGCAGTGGGCAAAGACACCAGAGTAAATCAAACAGTAGAGGGAGAGGAGAGAAGTCATTTGCTGGTTTGCAGGAAATGTTAAACGTGTTTTCAGCCAATGGTGAAATGAGATCCCTGGAAATATCAGCTTGGTGCTGTTGAATGCTCTGTGCTTACTGGAACTAATTATCTACAAATTTATCTGTTTAGCTACAATCTTAAGGACATGCTGCCATCAACTAAAGCACTAAAAAAAAAAAAAAAAATTGAGCTCTGGAATTGGATTTTTCTGTAGCTGGCTAAGTTTTTTAGAGCTCTGCATACCAAATATCCACCCCACACAAGAAGTGTTCTGTGTTTGAAGGAAAAGATTTTTAACTTGATAATTAAAATACTTGACTGCAAACAGAAAATCCATCCTACCTACAGGTTCTCTGAACCCTGAGTCTCAATGAACTTGCTAAATCACTTCAGTCACCAAGGAAATAAAGGTGACACAATTGGTGAAATAATGAACTGAAATTGGGAGCTGGGATGTTGATGCTGAGATGTCAGAACTGCAATTCCCATCTCAGTGCCTGATCTCCTGCAGCACAATTACTTTGAGAAAAGTCAAAATCAGATTTTAAAACAGTCCACAGACAATAGAATAATTCTTACTCTGGGTAACCATTTATTACTGACACTTCTTCCTCCAGTGGAAGTCTTTTGGTGGCTGGGTAATGTCTGAAAAATGAAACTCTGACTTCATAACTGAGCTGCCAGCTCCAATCACTTTGTTAGAACTGGGCAAAAACACATCTCCCCTCTTCAGAAGTTCTCCTTTTCTCACTGGAAAATAATTTGTTCAGCAAAACTTTAAAAGCTTTTTCTAAATAATCCAAAGGTATGAAGCTGCCCAAAAGAGGATGAAGGACACAATCCAGCCCCGTGTCTGACAGTGGGAATGGCTTTGCTTTTGTATCCAGCTAAATTCTGCACTTTACACCCAGAAAATCAATTCCTCCTCTGGCTTAACTGCCACCAACCCCAGATTGATACTGCAGGGGAAGACCTGGGTGATGGATGAGGATGGGTTTGACCTTTTGGCTGCAATCTGTGGCATGTCAGGGATGAGCAGCTCTGCATCACCCCCAGTCCAGCTGGCAATGGCATTCCCTGCTTTCCCTGGATCCCAGGGACTCCTGGAACTCTGTCCTGGGGCTTTTCAGAGCTCTGCTTTGGTTCCAGCCACGAGCTGCTGCTCACCCCAAGCCCAGCAGAGATTCCTGTTGGGAATTCCCAGCTCTGTTGCCATCAGTGCCAGCTGCCTGAGGTTGTGCTGCTCCTTTTCCTGATGTGCTTTAAAATGATTTAAAGGAAACTTTCTTCCTCTTGAATGCACTGGGTGATGAGCAGATGAAATCTCTCCTGAGCCCTATGAATTATCAGTAGCAAATCTGTGCCTTCTTGTACAGAAACACCAGATAAATTATCCACTTTGCAACCTTTATTTAATCTACAGACTGATACCATATTGCTCCAAGCTTTATGTCTCAAAAAGAAGCCATGGGAGATGGACAGGCTGTGCTAATGGTATCTGACAGCTCTTTGTCCGAGAGAACAGCCTCCAATAATGTATTTCCAAACAGCAGAGATTTCCCTGGCTGACATTTGCTGTGAGTTCAAATGACTAATGACAGGCTGGGGTACAACATGACAGGGATAAAAGCCTCTGATCCCAGGTTTATCATGAGCCCAAAGCCTCCCAAATCGAGCTTACCAGCAGCTTCATGAATTTTTATTTTTTTTGTGTGTGTTTTTTCTTGTTTTGGTGGGGCACTTATCAGCAAATCAATGGAACAAACTGACAGAGAGGAGGTTTGGATGGGATATTGTGAATAATTTCCTCCCTCTGAGGGTGAGGAGGCTGCCCAGAGGAGCCTGTGGTGGTTTTTCATAATTTATAAATATTTTGTAGCTTTAACTCTTGCTTGGCTTGGCTTAGGCATGGACCAGGTTTGATTTGGGAGTTAAAGCAGCTCAGAGCTGCATGCAGAGCCCTGAACCCAGCCCAGCCCTTTTCTCTCTCTATTGACTCTTCCTCATCTGGGCTCAGCTGGACACTCAGGAGCTGCAGATAAATCAGGCAGCCAGGGCTCAGTGTGAATTCATGCTCATGCAGCCCTGGTGGGAGATAAAACCCTGAGAAAACATGGCCCGAGCTCCAGAGGCAGTGAGGATCCCACACTCTGCACCTTGGGTGGCAGCTCTGGGGTTTGCAGTCACTAGATGGAAATGCAAATCTGCATTTAGATATTTAGAAATGTATCTTCAACTGCAGAGCTGTCAAATTAAATACATTTAGGAGTAAAGAAAATTCTGCAGTTGATTTTCCTACCACTTGTCTAAAATCAAGTATTGTGCCTGCAATGTGTCATTAGGACCCAAATTCTGCTACAGTATCTATCCCTTTAGATCAAAGTAGTGAATTTTAATATTCCCATTTTTAAATTGTAATTTTTAATATTTCTATTTGTCTGCACACATGTTGCAGCAGCATTTTCTGCAAAGTCAAAATCAACTCCTATAAATGCCATCCTGAACATCTCCAACTCACCTATGACTCTTCAAGAGCTGAAACGATCACTGAAATTATTTAAATGTTTTAGGTAGCACACACATAAAAACACCTGAACACATCTCCAACCCCTACAAACAGGGACAAGATTTAGGTTTAAAACCTTTCCCAGAGGCTGTTTGATCCCTGGTAAGTTCAACATTGGTGCTGGGAGACATTTTCAGAAACAAACCAAATCTCTTCTGGCTGAATTTTTAACAGCAAGATTAAAAACTGGGGGGGAAGTGCTTTCCCAACAGCAATGGAACTGAAAGTTGGATTATTTTCCCCTCAAGTGTTAATAAAAAGCAGTGTTGGAGTGACCAGCAGGACTTGCCCATGTGTGTTGGGATTAATAATTTTCCTCTGAGTTGATTGTACCCAAAGGCACCAGATTTTATCTTGTAAATAAATAAATATTTGTGGGCTGTAGGCTGTTGGTCAAAGGCCAGGCCTTACCCAGGAGCTTGGGTAAATTCAGACATCCCAGAGAGACAGCAGAGATTTAAACTCTAAATAGAATTTTTAAAAACCCCAAAGCTGTGCATTTTAAGTCTGGTGTGCACAGCCCTGTTTGTTACAGAAGAGGCAGGAAAAGCACCCAAATTTGGAGATTTGATGGAATTCTGGACTGTGCTTGAAGGGTAAATTTTGGCAGACTCAAACTCCACTGAAGGTTTTTCCTCACTTTGCTGGGCTGTGCTGGGAAATCCAACAGGAATTTTTCCTTAAGGAATGGCTGGGAGCAGTCCTGGCCTAGCCTGGAGTCCAACACTCAGCACATCCTGATGTTCTCCTCATAATTTTTTATTCCATTTTTTATTCCACCTTTTATCAGCTGGATGAAATTCCCCCTAATGCAAACCTGTTCCATCTGCTGCTGGGGGAATCCTGTGTTTGGTGTTCTGTGCAGCCCCAGTTTAATTACAAAATAATTTGGTTTTCTGTGTGACTCATGCAATCTAAATAAAGACAAAGTTGGTTGTAAATAATTTCTGTCAGGCCTTATTATATATATTAATTTTTTTTTTCTCTCTAGTGAATCAGACTATTAGAATAACATTAGATAAATTATCTGAACCACTGACTCATGCAAACCAAACTGCTCAGTTCTGTTGTTCCTACAGAAAATGTGGCTTCAGTATTCAGAATTCAGTCTCTTTTTGCCCTTGGATGTGATTTTATTACCACAAAATGATCAGTGCTTCAGCTACACACCATTTCCTGCAAGTACTGAATAATTATGCACCACATTTGTATTGTGGAGTGGAAAGGGATCCCAGATCTGCTCTACAAACTGGGGATTGATAAAGGTTCCACTGGAGATCATCCTGTGAAACATTTGTGTGTCAGAGATCCAGAATCACAAACAAGCCCTGGAAATACCTTGAGGACAGGAATTGAATCCCACTGTGTCTGACAGAGGTTTTACCAAGATGTTAAAAATCTCCTTGACAGCAGGCACTAAAATGAGCTGAATTTCACCTGTATTTTACTGCTTTAATTGCTGCAGCCCAGTGAAAAACCAGCCACGGGTGACTCTCTGACTTGCAGAATAAAACCTGTACTGAAATTGTATTTTAAGACAAAAATGAAGCTGAATGAGTGATTCCATCAGTGAGGGATCCTCAGCCCAGCACTCTAAAAGCCCTGGGATTAAAGAGCAGCACCTGGGGACACATTTCATCCTCCAGGTGCCTTACAAATGTCACTCTTTTACCAACACAGAGAATGACACTAAACTCTTGGCACTGTGACCAGGATATTTAAACATTTCTATTGCCAAGTGCCCCTAAATGATTCAGGAGGTGTTCAGGGGTGAACAGAGCACCAGGGTTTGGTTCATGGGTCTCTATTACAGTTCTCTTGTTCAGGTAAAAGAAACATTATTAGAGATAACAGATTCCAATCCACCAAAAATAAAAAGTCCTTAGAACATGAGGTGCTGAACAGAGTAAGTGCCAACTCAAAAACAATTGCAAATCTTCATGACAGGAAGGTTATTAAAAGGCAAAACCAGGATGCTGTCAAATCCTTCCAAGCAGCTGATGCACCATCTGCAAAGTCACTTCTACAATGACAACTCCAGAATGAAAGAAAAAATGTTCCCTGCACGTTCTGTTTTACACATCTAAAAATACCAAATGATGGCTTGGCACAGGAGCTCTGCAAATGACAAAAATTCAGAGGCTGAGCTGAAAAATTCTGAGGTGGACTGATCTGCAAACACAATTGTCCAGAGCACATGAGGAAATTGGACATCCCAGGTGCAAAAAGCCCTCACATTTTTGTAGCAAGGACTAAGCCAACAGGAAAAATTAATTACATATATAAAACCCTAAAGAGAGAGGAGGTAAGAGGAAAATCAGATCTGTGGCTCTGAACACTCTTCCCTGAACACCAGCACTGTATTCATGGCCAACCTCAATTTTAGGGAAGCTCTCCACACCCTGCTGTGGCAGGAGGGGTGGAAATAAATCATCTTTAAGGTCTCCTCCAACCCAAACCATTCCAAACCCCTTTTTATCTCCCCACAATGACATCCTGTGGCCTAGCTGGAAGTGACAGTCATTTGAAATCCCTGCAGAGCTGTGCAATGCTCAGCACAGCAGTGACTCTGGAATTGTCACCACCCAATTCAAGCCCCCAGGATCTCTGCAGCCAAAGCTTCTCCTCCAGCAGTGGCACTGCCAGCCAGAATTGGCATTCCCAGGTCTCTGATGCCACCTGCTGGGTGCTCCTCGTTATGGGTCAAACTCCAGCAGTTTTCACCTGGAAAAAACACCCCTCTTGTAATTTTCTTTGGTTATTAAGCCAATTAAGACATTTAAAAATGACATTCAGCTCCTCCTAGTGATGGAGGCACAGATTAGGGTTGATGCTGAAACTGCAACAAAACCTATGAACAACTGTGACACCAATTTCCTAAATAAACATAGGTTTAGGAAATGTTCAGGAAAATTAGAAATTAAGATTCAACACTGTGACTTGCAGCATTTTTTGGGATTCCCAAATACAAAGCAGTAAATGAGTGAATATGGGGGCTCCAAAAGCTTTTCCTCACTGCCAAAGTGAGCTTTAAAGAGCCCTTGTTTGTCTCTGGCAAATTCCTGACAGCTGAAGTAAAACACAGAGGAGGAATTTTAAAAAACCTGAACAGCATCACTCCCTCATCATGTTCTGTATCACACAGCTTTGGTCCAACAGCCACTCCAAAATTCCCTCTTTCCATCTGTTTGAAACCTTTTCATGAGCAGAAAACAAGACCTAGGACACTCCAATACATGCCTGGCTTTATTGCCTTAATAAACAATGCAAATATTCCAATCTTGATGTTTTACCAACAATGTGAAGTCAGTGTTTTCCTGAATAAATAAATAACTGCAGTAACCAAAATAAGAAAGTTCTTATTAAATATACAGAACTTTATAGGAAAGTGAAAAAAAAAAATCTAACCAAGAAAAAGAAAGGAATGGATTTTCTTTTCTCAAATGTAATTGCAGCAAAGTTATCAAAACATTTAATAACCTAAGAAAAGCTGGGTGTTGTGTTTAGCAAAGCTTTAACTGTCCTCAGCCTCCAGATTTATGTTGTTTCCAAACTTTGCATAGAGCTGAACTTTGAGGTCAGACAGCACCCTCTGGATCGACTCCACTCGGGATTCCAACGCTTCAATTTCCTCTTGTAAACTCCTCTGAAAAAGACAAAAGAAATAAAAATCAACCAATTCTGTACAACAAACTGAGCCAGGTTTGTCAGCAACACAGAACCAATAAAGAGGTGCCTCTTTTCCAACTCATTCCCAGGTCTGGCTGCAGGATTTATTGCTGGAGTGCCTTTGGAGAGGCTCAAATCCTAAATCCAACAGCAATTTTAGCCTGTGGAAGCTCCAGGGATGAACAGATCATCCCAGGGCAGTGCCAGCACACAGACAGAGCAGTCCAGCAGCTCCAGACAAACCTTTGCCTCCTCCAGCATCTCCTGTGTCTCCTCCAGGGAATGGCTGATGAAGACATCCCCAATCTGGTAGGGGATCAGCTGGGAATCAGCATCATCCAGCAGCATGATGTCTTCACAGGCATCCTCCAGGTTCTGCAGCTGCTTCTGTTTGCCAGGACACAGAAAAGAGAAAAGAATTTTTCAAAAATTCCAAATCCTTTGTAAAGCATTTCAGTGCAGCTGGATAAGGAACTCAGGATGGATTTTGGGAACAAATCCCACCCACCACCAGGACATCTCATGGAACAGCTCCAGAGCTGGAATTTGGCAGCAGTATTAAATTCAACATAACTTTACCACTAGAAATTCATGGTTAATAATCATTATATCCCATTAACACAATAATTAACTGCCTAAGCAGTGAAATACAGCTCACTAATATCTGATATACTTTTATCATTCTCTATTTCCAAAGTATCAGAACCCAAGCATTACCTCAACTCACAGTAACTCACTGCTGCTAATTTTCTATATTCCAGCTGAAAATTAATTCAGGCCAATGAACAGTTAATGAGACCTGAAGCAAATATACCTTTTTCACTTCTATTTCTTCTTTCAGCTCTGTGATCCTGCTGGTATTTCTTGCAAACTTGTTAATTTTCTGTTGATCTTCAAAGGTGACATTGACATCTTCTGCAGCCTGCAAGGAGGAGAAGTCAGAATGCTGATTCCAGTTCTTACATCAACTTGAGTCTAACTGCATGGATATTCCTATGAAGGGTCTGGAAAATAATCTGAAAGCCAGAAATATCAATATTTAGCTGGGTAACATCCAATTAAAACACTGGGCAGCCACAGCATCCTAAAGCCAAAGGTTTCCTTGACACTGAGAGGAACTGGACACTGTGCTCTGAGTTTTCTCTGGAGAGAGAATGTTAACAGTTAGTTCATGTGGGATAGGTGTGGATATAGAGGAGGCTGCAGTGCTGAAATGGGGAGGTTGCTTTGGACTAACATGAGGCATTTTGAAAGAATGGGGGTAGGAAGGTGAGAAAATCTGCCCCCTTCCCTCAGATTGCAAAAGAATAAAAAAATTCTCATCAGAGGATTTGCCATATCAATAATTAGGAGCTGTCTCATTAAGATCATTTTTGGAAAATATGAACACCCTTGGAAAAGGATTTTTTTTCTTCAGCCTCCATCCCCCCTGCAATGCTGGTGCACGAAGGGCAGACACAAGGACCTGCATTCCACAATAAATCACCAAATATTGGGAATGTCATAGCACTGCCACCTGCTTTACCACAACTGAACCAGGAAAAATTCCTGTGGCTTTTGCTCAGTGTGATCCAGGCTGAACCTGGAAAACCAACCACTGCATCCTGCCCATTTCCAGTGCACCTTGAACTTACAAAAACACTGATGTGTGGGGGTGCCAAGGTCACCAAGGAACTGTGGAACTTCAGGGAAAGGGGGGAAGAGTTTGGCAGCTCCAAAGGTCTCTGTGAGGCAGCAGAAGCGTGGCAATGCCCTTCCCCAGGGGCTGGGTTGCAAAAGGCTGCAGCAAGGGAGGAGAAAACGTGTGAAAAAGCCCAGAGGAGATGTGAGAGGGAGGCAGGGCACGGAAGGGATCCCAGCAACAACCGCAGCAGGGACAGAGCAAGAAGCAGCAAGTCCTTTATGCAACTGGGAGGAAGGAGGGCGCTGGGTTCAGCGGGTTTCTCTTACTCCGCGCTGGCTGGCTGCACTCCTGGGCTGTTTTCACTTTTATTTACAGAAGAGAGGTCTGCAGTCAGTTACTCTTGGCAATGCTCACCCCACAGAGCTTGCCTCAGCATGTGGGAGAAAGATTTCCTTTCAAAGCCTTCGAGTCATCAGATTCTTGTGAAATCCACTCCTTTTCTCTTGAGGGAAATTGCTCTGGCTCTGTTAATCCAGCCAGGGAAATAACCACGGCTCAGGCTGTGTCCTTTCCTAGCAGGGTCCTCATCTTGTTTTCTGAGGAAAACAGAGCTTTAGAGCTGGGATTATGTTTTTATAGGAATTAATAATGATGTGGTTCTCCAGGGAGGAATTTGGTGATTAACTTTTCCCCTCAGTGGGATGATGCAGCAAAATAAAATGTAACATCAGCCTGAAGGCCACCAAAATATCTTTTATTATTCTGTCTTCCCTACTGGTTTGGAACAGGGGTTTTGAAATGAGCAGTCATTCAGAACAGAAAAAAAAACCCTAAAAAAACAAACCCCCCCCCCCCAAACTTAAATAATTATATTTTGGGCAATGTCATAGAATTAAGTATCCCGTTATCCCATCCCATTATCTCATCCCATCCTATTGATCCCATTGATCCCATTGATCCTATCCCATTATCCCATGCCATGCCATGCCATGCCATCCCATCGATCCCATTGATCCCACTGATTCCATCCCATTATCCCATCCCATCCCATTATCCCATCCCATCCCATTATCCCATCCCATTATCCCATTATCCCATCCCATCCCGTTATCCCATCCC
>JAOTQP010000841.1:13044875-13060744 GCA_026413545.1 Cichladusa arquata
GCGTGTCCCATCCCCGGATCCCAGCGTGTCCCATCCCCGGTTCCCAGCGTGTCCCATCCCCCGTTCCCAGCGTGTCCCATCCCCGGTTCCCAGCGTGCCCCATCCCCGGATCCCAGCGTGTCCCATCCCCGGTTCCCAGCGTGTCCCACCCCCGGTTCCCAGCGTGTCCCATCCCCGATCCCAGCGTGTCCCATCCGCATCCCCGGATCCCAGCGTGTCCCGTCCCCGGTTCCCAGCGTGTCCCATCCCCGGTTCCCAGCGTGTCCCGTCCCCGGTTCCCAGCGTGTCCCGTCCCCGGTTCCCAGCGGGCGGAGGCGCTGGCGCGGTGCCTTCCCCGCCTCTCTCGAACCCTTTCATGACCCGCCTGCCCCGCGGGCTCGGCGGGCAGGGCCGGGGCAGCCGCCCCACCTCACCCCACCCAGGGCTCCCATTGGCGCGGATGAAAGTCCAGCACCTCGGGCTGCTATAAATGCACCTCAGCTCGCCCGGGGGCCGGCACCGCGGCCATGGGCGGCTGCAGCATCCTCCTCCTCCTCCGCCGCCGGCTCCCCGGGCGCACCTGCGGCCGCGCCGCCTCCTCGCTGAGCGCCCTGCGGCCGGCGGAGACGCTGCCCGGGCCGCCCAGCTGGCCGCTCATGGGCAGCCTGCCCGACGTGCTCTGGAAAGGGGGGCTCAAGAGGCAGCACGAGACGCTGGTGAGGCGGCGGGATGGGGAAGGAGTCGAGAATGGGCTGGGGATGGAGTGGGATGAGGATGGGGTGGGATGGGATGAGGATGCTGCGCCGGGGAGCGCCCCGCACTCACCTCGTTGTTTTTTTTGTTTCTTTGTTTCTTTGTTTTGTTGTTGTTTTTATTTGGTTGGTGATTTGTTTTGTTTTGCTTTTTTGATTTTTGTTTTTTTGGGTTTTTTTTCCTGCTCCCCAGGCTCAGTACCACCGGAGGTTCGGGAAGATTTTCCGCATGAAGCTGGGCGCGTTCGACTCGGTGCACATCGCTGCTCCCTGCCTGCTGGAGGCTCTGTACCGCCGCGAGAGCGCCTGCCCCCAGCGCCTCGAGATCAAGCCCTGGAAAGCCTATCGCGACTATCGCGACGAGGGATACGGGCTGCTCATCCTGTGAGTGGCACCCGCAGCATCCCGGCTGCCGGCAGCGGGTGCGGGGGGTTCCGGAGCCCGGGGGATGCGGCTGCGCCCGGCCCGGCTCCACGGGGACCGGGGGATCCCGGGTTGAGCCTCCGAGCGTGTTTGGGGCTCATCCCCCTCCCCGAGGATCCCCCCGAAGGTTTTTGGGGCTGATCCCCCTTCCCCGAGGGTCCCCCGAGGGTTTTTGGGGCTGATTCCCCTCCCTCGAGGATGCAGCGAGGATGTTTGGGGCTCATCTCTGGTCCCCGAGGGTGTTTAGGGCTCATCCTCCTTCCCCGAGGGTCCCCCGAGGTTTTTGGGGCTCATCTCTGGTCCCCGAGGGTTTTTGGGGCTCATCCCCCTCCCAGGATGGTTTTTGGGGCTCACCCCCCACCCCGAGGATCCCCCGTCGGTGCGATGGAGCATCAGCAGTGCGCTCGCTGTGGGTTTGGGTTTTTTTCTCTTTTCGTTCTCCTTCGAGCTTTTCGCTCCCCGACCTTGCTGTCGTTGCTTCAATCCAGGGAGGGAAAGGACTGGCAGAGGGTGAGAAGCGCCTTTCAGAAGAAATTAATGAAGCCCAGGGAAGTTGTGAAATTGGATACGACGATCAATGAGGTACCGTGCCCGGAGGAATCCTCTCTCTCCCCAGGGGAATTAAAGCAGATCCGGTTTATCTGCATGGCTTTATTTACTCCACAGTGATAAAACCACGACTTCAGACCCAGATCATGCAGGGAGTAACTAGTACAAACTGATTGCCGGGGTCTGAGACCACACAGAAAACTGGAGCTGAGACTCCACAGAAAAACAGGATTATTCCAGAAGGATACAGGTTCCTGCAAACAGCTTTTCCCTGCTTTTCCTGCATTCAGTGTTTTTTTTTGCCTTTACCCCTTCATTCTTGTGCTGTCCCCTCAGGGAACAGCTCTGTCCTTAACCTCTGAGCTGCTGAGGGAGTTTGAGGAGCACCTGTGATAAACACCTTAATCCTCAGTTGTGAAACCCCAGCGCTGTCCCCAGTGAAGGATTGCATCCCTGGGAGGGAAGCACAGTTCATCGAAGCACAGAGTTGTGTCGAATCCAAACCCTTGTTCACACAGGGGGAAGTTGAATCTTGTTCAAAGGACAGGGAACAAAAGGATTCTTCTCATGCAAGATTGTTATCTGCTTAGAAGGCAGCTGAAATGCTGAATTACACCAGATTATCAGTTGATGTCATTTTATTCCCTTTTTTTCTCTCTCTTCTTTTCACCATTCAGGTCCTGGAGGACTTTATGTACAGAATAGATGAAATTTGTGACCACAATGGACGGATGGAAGACATTTATTCAGAATTCAACAAATGGTCTTTTGAAAGTGAGTCGGATTTTGCCTGAGTGTTCTGCACCTGCCAGGGCATTGCAGTTAAAATATGATCAGGGATGAATGTGTTGGCTGATTATTTCCAAACTCTCAGCTGTAATATCATGGAAAAAGAGTTGCAGAACAGCCAGGGACTGTCAGTGCAAAATTCATCAGCACAAATACAAATTTCTGCATGGCTTGTAAAAATTCAAGCATCCCACTGATATATAAATCAAAAAATTGGGGGGATTATGATTCATTTATCTAGAGTGGGATCAGATTACACACAGCCTTTTTGTCCATCTGATATTTAATTATCAGCAGTGCAGGATCACTGAAATATTCCAATAACAGAGTGCTGGCTGTGGGCAAAGATTGGAAAATCCCATTTCCAATGTTTACATTGGGATTGGGAATGATTTACCAAGACAGAGCCTCATCCTCAGAGACCTTTCAGAGCACACTGAGGAATCTGCCAGGAGTGACACAAGGCACAAAGTGGCTCAGTGATTCCCAAAAAAACAGGGATGAAGCAGCTCTGCCAGACCTGACTCTCTTGTCTGGCTCCTCTCAGCAGCCTCTGGACTGAGCTCCTCAAAGTGATTTTTTTTTTCCCACTGTCAGTGGTGATGGCTGCTTTTGGAAAGGGAGAAATAGGAAATGACAGCTTGAAAAGAAAGAGGGGGAAAAAAAAGACAAGTGGGAAGAGGTGGAGTGTGGGCTGCTGCCAGTGTTTGTGAGTGGTCTGTGGCTGTGGAAAGCTCTTCCAGCCCTCTTCTCCTGCCACTCAGTTTTCTTCAGTGAAGTCACCAAATATCCAGTTCTGCTGCTCGTGAGGCGATCAGTGGCAATCCTAATTTGTGCAGAAATTTTTTGTAAGGGCCCCTGAGCTGTTAACCCTGGCTGGGGCCAAGGCAAAGCAGGAGGTGTTTTGCAGGTGCTGCTCTGACAGCTCTGTATCAAGGAACATTTTCAGAAGGCTCATCCAAGCCTTGACAATAAACAATGCATCCCACACACCCTTTGGTGTATAAATGTAATTATAATATTGCCTAACAACAGGTATCTGCCTGGTGCTGTATGGAAAGAGGTTTGGCCTCCTGCAGCAGGACGTGGAGGAAGAAAGTCTGAACTTCATCAAGGCTGTAAAAACGGTGAGGGAGAGTCTCTCCTGGGGCTGTGGGGATTTTTTACCTCTGCTGTTAATGAGAGGCAGAATCTAAAGGAGTCAGCTGGAAAAAGCAGCTCAGGCTTCTGTGCTGCCAAAAACCACCTTCTGCCACTCCCAACAGCTGCCTAAAATAAACAGGATGCATTCCCTACTGAGGAAGCTCCTACAATCCCTAATTTTTACCTCAGTAGACTGAGACCCATCCTCTCTGTCCAGGATGGAAAATCCAACAGAATTTTGCCTTCCTGAAAATCTCCCCCTAATTTCCAGCCTGGTATTGTTCAGGGATTGCAAGTAGATGGATTAAAGGGATTCCAGAGAGGTTTCCCCTCCTCTTTCCCCCACAGATGATGGCCACTTTTGGGATGATGATGGTGACCCCCGTGGAGCTGCACAAGGGGCTCAACACCAAAGTCTGGCAAGCTCACACCAAGGCATGGGATGATATATTTAAAACAGGTCATTGTTGAACCCCAATTTATCTCCTTGCCCTTCATCTCTGTCTTCTCCTTGCTGGAATTGATTTTTTTTTTTTAACACTTGCTGTTAATCCTTGCCTTCAGCACAGATTAAAAGTCCTTTGCTGTACCTGGACCTGGATTTATTCCCATGTGGGAGCAGTTTTTAGTGGCTAACACCCAGGTTGTGGGGCAATATCCCATTCCCAGGGAAATTCCAGGATTCTGGGAGCCAGCAGTGCCATGGCACCTCTTTAATCTGTCATTAAAGTAAATTAGAATGTATAACCGTGAGGGTATAAATGAAAAGGGACTTCCCTCCCTCGTTTTCTTGAGAAACAAGAATTCTGCATGCAGCAAAAACCTGCTTGCTAAAAAAAAAAAAAGAAAAAGAAAAAGAAATTAAAGCTTTTCTGAACAACCTGCAACGCAGTTGTAAATCTTAAAACCAGAAGTAATTTAAATAATAAAGTGCAGTTTGGCTTTTTGACAACATTTTTTGACTATTTCAAATGAGTTGGCCTTCCAAAGTTAAAAATTACTCAAACTCCAGATGTGAAGTTAAGTTTGTATTTTTAATATTTTAAAATTTCATTAATTTAAACAGTGAGAGGCATAACTAAAGGTAAAAAAGCTTTTGGGAAGTTGTAACACTGAGATATTTCCCTTGGGCATTTGAGTCCCAAGGCTTTTTATCCTGCCAGCCACACACTCACTTATTTTACTGCTGGTTACTTTATGGGCTTTAGGAAAGACACTTTCAACCAGTTTTGCTCAGAAAAACCGGTTTGACACCTTCACTTAAAATGAATAATTCCTTACAGGAACTGGTTTTAACAGCTGGGATATTCATGACCAAAATCTGTTTATTTTTATTTAAAAAAAAAAACCCCAGCATGTCGAAATTTGGCATCTCCTTGTGCCTTCCCTGGTAAACCCAAGGTTTACATTTCCCCTCAGGGGTTCTGGGTGCTAAATCCCTTTGATTTTTTAACACCTTGATCCCCTCTGAAAACCCCAGGTAATAAATTTTCCACACTTATGTTTCTATTTGCTGAATATTTCCCTCAACGTGTCACTGATTTCCTCCTCTAATTTAAGAGACTAGAATTCCTGAGAGTTTGCAGAAGCTCCTCTGTTGCAAAGTGATTTTTGGGACTGAGTTTTTTTAATGTTAAAAGTGAAAACACCATTCTTTATTCACTATAAATCCGCTCACTCTTTACCCACTGCTGCAAACAGAGCACAGCTGGGCACTCCTATAAAATCCCATGTGAGGAACGTGGGTTTGCTGTTGGTTTTATGGGATTTTGAGGGATTTTCCTTTGATCCTGCCCTCCTCAGCCAAGCACTCCATCGACTGCAGGCTGCAGAAGCACTCAGGCAACCCCCAGGAGGATTTTCTGTGTGACATCTACTCGGGGGGACAGCTGTCCAGGAAGGAGCTCTATGCTGCCATTGCAGAGCTGCAGATCGCCGGCGTGGAGACGGTAAAGATGATTTCATAAAGTTCTAATTCCTCCCAATTCCCTCCCAATTCCCTCCTGAGCTGCAGATCACCTGGGGGGAAATGGTAAAGCTGATTTTCCAAAGGTTTCAGTGTCTTCCATTTCCCTCCTGAGATGCAGATCACCACAGTGGAGATGATAAAACTGATTTTCCAAAGGTTTAAATTCCTCCCAGTTCCTTCCTTAGTTGCAGATCACCGGGGTGCTGATGTAAAGCTGATTTTCCAAAGGTTTCAATGTCTTCCATTTCCCTCCTGAGGTGCAGATCACCACAGTGGAGATGGTAAAGCTGATTTTCCAAAGGTTTCAAATCATTCCAGTTCCCTCCCTAGCTGTAGATCACCAGTATGGAGATGGTAAAGCTGATTTTCCAAAATTTTAAGTTTTCCCAATTCCCTCCTGAGCTGCAAATCACCAGGATGGAGATGGAAAAACTGATTTTCCAAAGTTTTAAATTCCTCTCAGTTCCCTCCTTAGCTGGAGATCACTGAGGTGCTGATGTAAAATTGATTTTTCCAAAGGTTTCAATTCCTCCCAATTCCCTCTTGAGCTGCAGATTGCCAGGGTAGAGATGGTAAAGCTGATTTTCCAGAGGTTTCAAGTCATCCCAGTTTCCCCCTTCCTTCCACAGCCCAGCCACCAGCACACCTGGAATTGAGTCAATCCTGAAGTGGCCTCAGTGGCCCAAGTGCAAATGGATTTTTACCAGAAATCCCAGGATTTTTTACCAGAAACCCCTGTATTTTTCCCTGAAATCCCTGCATTTTTACCAGAAATCCTTGTATTTTTACCTGAAATCCCTGCATTTTTAATTCTGGAGGACACCTGAGACTGCTCATAATCCCTCAGGCTGTCAAAATTCCATCAAGCTGTGCCCAGCCATAAATGTTGCTTTGAACTCTGTGCAACTTCTCCCTTCTGTCCCTAAAAAAGGAAGACTTGACCTTTCTTTTTGCTTTTTCCAGACAGCCAACAGTTTGCTGTGGGCTCTGTACAACCTTTCCCGCAATCCACGTGTCCAGGAGAAACTTTTCCAGGAAATCCAGAGAGTTTTGGCTGCCCAGGAAAGCCCAAGTGCTGAGAGCCTGAGGAATATGCCTTACCTAAAAGCCTGTCTGAAAGAATCCATGAGGTGAAATTCCCAAATCATTTCCAAAGCAATCACTAAGTTTGTTTTTTTTTTAACCAGCTTCTTTGCACAAGGGAGAGAGAATTTTCCAGCGCACAGAATTTTGTTCATCTTGCTGTCTGAGGGAAAATATGAGGGATAAAAAAGGGAAATTGTAGGGAACTTAACCCATTGTTGTCTTTCCCTGCAGATTAACCCCATCAGTGCCTTTCACCACTCGCACCATCGACACAGAAATGGTTCTGGGAAATTACGTGCTGCCCAAAGGGGTAAGTCAATTAATCCAGTTCATTAGGATGTTTTTCCATTTATTAATTGTCCTTTAAACCACAGAAATTGTTCATATTCCAGTTTCAAGCTGGTTTTGCCAAAGTACCAGCCCCAGGATAAGGAAGGAGGGATTCACCCTGAGGATTCCCACAAACACAAACCCACACCTGCCTGCACTGCTGTCAGATTTAGCCAGAAATATTGGCCTGAAACACTTCTGATGTGCCATTACAACTTTTTTTTTTTTATTTTTTTTCAACTTTCCCCACGATTCCCTGAGGAAACCACGACCTTTTCTACATTCCAATGAATTTTTTGGGAATTACAGCTGCCCTGCTGAGTTCTCCCACCCCGCAGCTGGTTTGTGACGTGCTCCTCTCCCTTCCTTTCCTGCAGACGGTGCTGATGCTCAACAGCCACGCCCTGGGCTGCAGCGAGGAGTATTTCAGGGGCTGGGCAGAGTTCAGGCCCGAGCGCTGGCTGCGCAGGGGCTCCATCCATCCCTTCTCCCACCTGCCCTTCGGCCTCGGCAGGAGGATGTGCGTGGGGCGGCGCCTGGCCGAGCTGCAGCTGCACCTGGCCCTCTGCTGGGTAACCCAAACACGGCAATCTGGGGGCTTTGTTCCTGCAGATAATGGGGATCCAGAGCCCAGTGTGCTGATGGGGTGTTCTATTCCAGCTGGTCTGTAAATATCGAGTCGTGGATGCAGATAGGGAGTTGGGTAAACCGCAAAAAATGGGAATTTGGGGGGGTTTGTTTCTCCAGCTGATGGGATCCAGAGCCCAGCAAACTGATGGGGTGTTCTATTCCAGCTGGTCCGTAAATATCGAGTGGTGGATGCAGACAGGGAGTTGGGTAAACCCCAAAAAATGGGAATTTGGGGGGTTTGTTTCTCCAACTGATGGGATCCAGAGCCCAGTGTGCTGATGGGGTGTTCTATTCCAGCTGGTCTGTAAATATCGAGTCGTGGATGCAGACAGGGAGTTGGGTAAACCCCAAAAAATGGGAATTTGGGGGGTTTTGTTCCTGCAGGTAATGGGGATCCAGAGCCCAGCACACTGATGGGGTGTTCTATTCCAGCTGGTCTGTAAATATCGAGTGGTGGATGCAGATAGGGAGTTGGGTAAACCCCAAAAAATGGGAATTTTGGGGGGTTTTGCTCCTGCAGATAATGGGATCCAGAGCCCAGCATGCTCTTTTATTCCAGCTGGTCCATAAATAAATACTGTTGTAGCCACGGACAGGGAGCTGGGTAAACACCCCAAAATATGGGAATTTTGGGGGGGTTTTGCTCCTGCAGATAATGGGATCCAGAGCCCAGTGTGCTGATGGGGTGTTCTATTCCAGCTGGTCCATAAATATCGAATCGTGGATGCAGACAGGGAGCTGGGTAAACCCCAAAAAATGGGAATTTGGGGGGTTTTGTTTCTCCAGCTGATGGGATCCAAAGCTCAGTGTCCTGACAGGGATGTTCTATTCCAGCTGGTCCATAAATACAGTGTTGTGGTCACAGACAGGGAGCTGGGTAAACACCTCCAACGAAGGGAATTTTGGGGGGTTTTGTGCCTCAGCTGATCAGACCCAGAGCCCAGCACACTGACAGGGATGTTCTGTTCCAGCTGCTCAGGAAATACCACCTCGTGGCCACGGACAGGGAGCTGGGTAATCACCCCAAAAAATGAGAATTTTGGGGGGTTTTGTGCCTCAGCTGGTCAGACCCAGAGCCCAGCACACTGACAGGGCTGTTTTATTCCAGCTGCTCAGGAAATACCACCTCGTGGCCACGGACAGGGAGCCGGTGGAGACGCTGCACTCGGGAATCCTCATCCCCAGCCGGGCGCTGCCCGTCGCCTTCCAGCCACGGGCAGGTGGGTGCAGCTGCTCTGGGGCCTGACCTGGGGGTTTTATTCTGAAATGGGAGTGTAAGGTAACAGATGTTTGTCTGCTCTTCGTTCTCCAGTGCCAGAGCCATCCTGATTCTTTATTTAACAAATTGTCGGTATTTCAACAGGAAATATCCTGGATTTTGCACAGCCCGTGGATCTGGAGTTAAATTTATACCCACATTTTCATGCATGATGCAGACAAAAAGAGGGAAATCAACATATACCCATTGCTGTAGAAAATAACATTTAGTGTGTTGTTAGAACTTCTCCACTGCATTCCCAGCAGATGGAAAAGAGCATTTGATCTTGAGCATCAATTTGCAGATTAAAAAGAAGAAGCTTTAGTGAAGGAACTTCTCACTACAGAGTTCAGATAACAAAACTTCATTTGAGGCAGAAGGACAAAGAAAAATCGATTTGTAAATAGTCATGCAGTGTTGCAACTTATTTTGAATGTAGGGTTTTCTCTCTCACAAGTTTATACAAATAAGCTAACTTACCTGTGCAATAGCCTAAATTGATAAAGTAAGTCTCTGATCTAGAATTAAATCCTCCAAATAGAAGGATTTCAATCCTTTCAATACTGGTGAAGATTTTTTTTTTTGCCAGCCAACACCACTGGAAAAAAATCTCTGAGTATAATTTGAATATTCACTCCTTTAACTGAAGTTTGTTCAGTGCTGTTTGTTTTGACATAATCACTATAAAGATTTGTATTTTTGTTCAATATAGGTTGCAAAAAATAAAGGACAGCCCTGCTGCTGCCTCCTCATAAAAGACAGACATCAGCTGGAGGCTGCAGAAGAAGAACTGGAAGAAGAAGGGAAGAACTGCACCCTTGAACAGCTGCTGAGCCAGGAACAGCAGCAGGAAAAGCTCCCAGTCTGTTCTATTGGGAAAAAATGTGCTTAAAAGGAGAGAAAAACACCAAAAATGTGGAAATCCAGGGGTTTTGTGCAGCTGGGGACCTGTGCAGGGTGAGGAGCCCTGGGGGGTTTTTTAACAGCCCAGTTTGGGACCAGTCACAGCTGAACTGGCCCTGGCAGCTCGAGGGAGAGGAGGCTGCTCAGTCCTGCTCAGTGCCATGAGGAGGAAGTTGGGAGTCTGGGAAAAAGCCAAAACAGGGCTGGAAAAACAGGAAAATTAAAGAAATAAATTTCCTTGGCGTTCTGCACTGCCTGGGTAGGAGGGAAATGGGGACAAATGCACCTGACAGGATTTATTGTTTGCTTTGAGCAGTTGCAGTCTCTGCCTGACACACCCTCTGCTCTTCCCCATGGTTGTCCATCCCTCCAGCTCCTGCACAACCCATTTCATCCCACTTTAACTGGAAAAAAATCTTAGTGGTCTTTCAGTGCATGAGAAGGCCTGATCCAGAAATGGAGCCACTGGAATCCTATGGGTTCAGCCTCTGAGGAGTGATGATTATCCTAACAGGATAGTTACATGAGACTAATGACAGAAAATTGTGCTTCCAACAACAATTCCACGGGAAACGAGGAACCCTAAACATTTCCAAGGGGTTTATTTCTCCTGGAGACTGCAATATCTAAAGGTTCAAATTGTCACTGCCCTGCATGCAATATTGGATTTTGGCTGTTATGGTCACTGCTTTTACACTTTTGCAGTTTCAAGTACAGCTTTATCTCTATATATTACCCTGAATTTATTTTTTTTTTTTACATGCTGAAATGATGCAAGGTTTTAGTATTTGTTGGTTTGTCTTGTTTTTCATTTGTTTGTTCTCCTCTGTTATGCTCAGATGTGTAAATGTACCCCCACAACAATGTATAAAAAAATTTGTGCATTACCTGAATATTTCTAGGCAGTTTTGTAAGAGAATAAAGAGTTCTATTTTTTTTCTCTAGAATTAGTCTTCCATTATTTATTTTAAAGTTTTTACAAAAGAGATTTCTGCATCCTTGGCACAGTCTGAACATGTTTCTACCTGGCATGGAGGTCCAGGGGTGGGATTGGGACATTTCTCTGATACTAGGACAACATAAAATCCATACTAAGTTCTGAGGAAGGATGAAAATAGCTTGAATTTTTGCAGAATCAGAAGAAACGATGCATATTTTTAAAGTGCCATCCCTCAGCACCATTCCTGGCAGGGTGAGGGTGACACTGAGAGCAGAGAGGATGGGAAATCAATCCCCAGGTCTGTGTGGGAGATCTCCCCAAAATCCTGGGACAAAACCCACACAAAGCCTTTTTTCTTTATCATTATAAATCAATATTTCTGAGTTAGATCCAATGGAGCTGTGCCAACATGGAACATGTACTAAGAAAAGCAGTTTGTTGGATTCCAGGCATCTCTCACTGCTCACAAATGTTCTGACGATTTGACTTTCGGAGAGACAAGTGGAGTTATCTGGTTGAACTGCCCTTGGCAGCCTCGTTATCAGCTCTTTCGAAACCCTGATTGCTCCTGGGCAGTAAATCACAGGTCGCTATTCACCGGGCTGCTCCGGATTTTTGTGATTTAGACTCCGTGGACCCAAAGGTGCAGGCGGGTGCTGCTGTCAGGGAGGTTCTGGCTGATTCTGCCCCAGCTCAGGTACAAACCTGGGCTCTCTGCCGGGTGACCAACAGTCCAACAACCACCGAGCTGGAAAATTGAGTTCCGGAATCTTCGGAGATTTTTCAGGTTCCTGAAGTTTGCAAAGGACTTCATTAATCTCCTACCTCCCAGTAAATGTCCAAAGCAATTTGCTTAGGAAATAGATAATTATCAAACTACACAGATAATCAATGACCAAGCCAGACTTCCACATTCAGAGCTTTTTTTTCCCCTCCTGTTTCCGGAGCAGAAAGCCAGCAGGATGCCCTGAGATTAATAAATATCTGAGAAACCTTTCACCCAGCAGGATAAACCCAGTGCAGCCCTTTGCTGCTTTGGCAGGAGTCCCTCATTCAGAATTTCCATTCCAGCACCACTTCCCTGTGATCATTTCCTGCAGTCACTCCTGGAGGAAGGTCGGATCATTAATGGAATTAATTGCTCTCCACATTCCCTGTCTGGGAAGGGAGAGAGGTTTACCTGTCCAAAAGGAAGAGAATTCTGTTCAGCCTTTGGGCATGTTGGAATTGAAAAGGCAAAGTTGGAGCCAATAATCTGTGTTTTGTTAAAGGATGAGAATGCCAGTCTTCAGGCCTGAATCTGGAATTTTTGGTGTGTGCTCTGCTCCTGACAAGCTCTGAGTCAGTCCCTGCAGAGGGGTTTTTACACTTTCCCTGCCCTCCTCAGTGACAATGCTCAGGTTTGTCCCCTCCAGCCTGACAAGGACCTTTGTGCTCAACAGTCAGGCAGAATTCACATCTCTGTCAATGCTTTAATTAATGGTGCAAAATAACCCAAAATCTAAAAAAAAAAAAAAAAATTCTGTGAATTGTTCACAGCCAAAGTTCATTTCAGGACAAATGTTCAGAAAATTCATCCCACGCCTCCTTTTAAAGATGTGAAACTTCATTTTTAATTCACTGGCACTGCACGTGGGTGGGTGGGTTTTTAATGAATTATCACTTAGAAAAGGAGAAAGTTGGACAATTTTCATCTTGAAAATTCATGGAAGAGTTGTAGCTTTAGCAGAAAAAGCTGATTTTGGCTTCAGATAATTGAAACAAGAGGTTTATTGAGATTGAAGCTACCAGCAGCTCATTAATGCCTTACCCTGGATGTGTGAATTCCTCTGAGAACTTGAGCACTGATAGCCCAAGGTGTGGGTGGCTGCATTCAATTTTTTTTTAATGAACTCCTTTCAGGCAAGGCTTGGAGAAAAGTGTGAATATTATATAATATTATGAAACTGAGCATTGTGTTTATTCACTTATATTTATTAATAGGTATTTTTGAGTATCAGAGTTGAAGAGAGTGAAAACCAGAGAGTTTTTCTTTCTTGTCTGTCTGTTCTCCTAGAATTTCATTAATGCCTCTTACAACTCCTGTATGGATTTTATCTCCTATTTTCCCATACCTTTTGCTAGCAGAGGACAGATTACATTGAATTTCAGTTCTTGTCCAAGGTTTTTATCTCAGTTCTGTGATCTTTGAGGCTTTGGAACAACCCAACAAGTTAAACTTCAGCTGTAGGACTTGGATGCAGAAGGAATTTTAGAGAACTTTACATTGTAGAGTTTGGATGGAGCTGAACACTTATAGAGCAATAATTCCTGAGAGGAAAAGCAAGAACCAGGCCTCTCCATAAAACAAAATATTTTTCTCTGAGGGACAATGTCAAAACAAGTGTGGAAAGGAATGTGTTTAATAATCAGGGAAAATAATCCTGTGCTTTCTTGGGCATGTTCTTCTCAACAAGTTCAAACTCTTTGCCTCTAATTTTCCATGTGCTGAGTGAACTCCAGGCTGTGGGAAGGGAGAAGAGGAAGAAGTGGAGTCAGCTGCTGGCAGGGACAACAGCAGGGCAATAAAGGAGAGCCAGGAGTACAAAAATTACCCCAAACTGGAATCTGCATGTTCGTGGCACTTTGCCCTCCCCTATCAACTCAGGTGTCCCCAAGGTGGAGTGGAAATCAGCCTGATGTGATTCATGCTGCTGCTGGGCTGTGCTCCACATAGAAACAGCAGAGAGGAGGCAAGCAGGGGAATGCTGCAGGTGGGCTTCCAGCAGCATGGAGCTGCCTCAGGGGGAAGAAAGGAAAAAGTTCTCCAGATTTCATGGGAATAATGGAAGGGGATGTGTGAGAAGCCTGAGGCAGAGTGGGCTGTGCTGATCCAGGATCCCAAGCTCCCTCAAAAAATCCCTTCTTGTTATCTCAGTTCCACCAGGGGCACCACGGGGAGCTCTGCAGGTGGGGCCAGTGCCTGAATCAGGCTCTGTCCCACTTTCCTCCAGGACAAAGGTCCCCAGGTATCTGCTCAGGGTCAGCCAGGGCACAGGCCACCCCTGCCCAGGGCTGGGAGCTGCTTTGGTGCCTGAGGGACACCCAAGCTCAGCCTGCAGGCACTAAACACAATCCTCAGACTGGTGGGGTCAATGTGCACAAAAAGCACAGGGGAAAACCTCAGCTGGGACCCAAATTTGGGCCATTTTGAATGGAAGCAGAACAAGGAGGAAGATCCTGGGCAGTATAGCAGGATAATTGGGATAATAAACATCCACACCAAGGTGCCAAGTTTTGGTGCTCTGGAAGAATCCTGTCTTCCCCCTGGCTGTGGTTGAAAGCCAGAGCAGCAGGAAGGAAAAGCTTTAATGTACAATGCTCCTTCCAAATCCAGTATTTCAACATAAGTGGAAAGCTTCAAAGCACACTCCACTGAAATAAAATAAATCAACAGAAGAATTCTGGAGATATTTTCTATGCAGAACATAAAGTTCTCAAGTAATTGGGCAGCCTTGACATTGTCATTGGGAGCTTCCAGTGGGGTGGAACTCAGGGCTCTGGTTTAGGTACAAGGTGGAGATTGGGCAGAGGTTGGACCCTTGGAGATCTTTTCTGATTTAAATTAATCTATGATTCTGGGATTCAAGACATAAGAAGGGAAGCTGGCTCCATAACAGATCAGGCATTTGGTTTTCCTATGAAAATTTATTATTTCAAAGTTCACCTCTAAGTGTTTGCTCCTGGAAGGGCTGACAAGAAGTGCAGGCTGAAGGAAACATTTGCAGGGTAGTGAAATATCATTTTATCAGACTTATTAATTCCAGAATGGGTGGTGCATCCTACCTGTCCATTAAATACCTATTTCCAGCTTGGAAAGGATTTATGGGGGGCAGAAAGAACCATAAAGTTACAAGAAGAATTCAAGCCCATAATTTTAAGGATATTTTATTTGTTGACCTCTTTATAGATGATGCTTTCATTCAGTCACCACAGGCAGCAGCCAATGGGAGTTAAATTCTGAAATGGACAGAACTGGTCCCTGGGGGAGCTGGGGGAATTTTTGAGGTGTGGTTTGCTCACCTGCAATAAAAGCCCAGTGGAGGCTGCACCCCAAGGAGCTCTGTGGTTCCCAGACTGGTTATGAGCCCTCTGGTGAGCAGGGATCCTGGGACTTTGATCCAGACAAAACCTTTTCGTGCAGGGCTGGTTTTAGCAGGATCACAGGGCTGCTCTGACTCACCTCTTGGAGCAGAGCTGCTGGAATCAACGGGAGGAACGTGGCACCAGTTTGTGTCTGGGGATGAGACCCTGGAGCTGGAAAGGGCAAGACACCCCCATGTGCAGCCAAAGGAGCCAGGAACATCCCAAGCTCTCTCCTAAGAGAACTTTAGGTGCTCAATCATTTCATTTGAGATGCAATCCCTCAAGTTCTTAAATATTAAAGTGAAATTAAGCCACTTAAAACCAGCAGGATTTTAATTTTTTTTCTCTTCTAAACACTAAAATTTCACTTTGGATACTCAAGAACTTCTCAGGCACTTCCCTTCTGGTTCAAAGGAGAAAAGAACTAATTGCAAAATATGTTTTTGCTGCTGAACAGTGGCAAAACAACTTCCCAGCACAGGGAAGCCTGGCAAGGAAGGAGGGGAAGGTGTGCCCCAGGACAATTTCCAGACAGGACAGAAGCTCCAAATGCAGTTGATTCATAACTCTTGCAAAGTTCTTCTTGCCCAAAGGCAAGAATTGAAAGGGAAACTCATTGCATCAGAGTCAGAATCAGAAGTCAGCTGAGAGCCAACAGATAAGCACTGCAGTGGGGGAAGTGGATCCAAATGAATGGAATAAAGGTTTAAAAATAGCACATTATGCTGCCTGCAGGAGTTGCTGCTGCCAAATGTTTGATCTGTGCTTTGATCCAGCAGCAGGGCTCTGGCAGGTGCCCTCAGAAACACAGAGCACAGAGGGGATTTTTGAATATTCAACATCCCCTGGAGAAGCTGCTGCTTCCTCCGAGCCCCTCTGGGGTTGTGCTTGGCACCCAAAGCGCTGCCAGACTGGAAAACATTTGTTTTTTTGTCAAAACATTTGTCAAGGAAAGATTTGTGATGTTTCTATTTATAGAAGTCAATGGCATCC
>JAOTQP010000841.1:13102476-13120529 GCA_026413545.1 Cichladusa arquata
GGGGATGCTCAGGGATGCTCAGGGATGTGCAGAGATGCTCAGGAATACACAGGGTTTGCCCTGGGGATTCTCAGGGATGCTCAGGGGATGCTCAGGGGATGCTCAGGGATGCTCAGGGATGCTCAGGGATGTTTAGGGATGCTCAGGGATGCTCAGGGGATGCTCAGGGGATGCTCAGGGATGCTCAGGGATGTGCAGAGATGCTCAGGAATACACAGGGTTTGCCCTGGGGATTCTCAGGGACGCGCGGGGCTCAGGGATGTGAGGCTGGCATTTCTCCCCGCCTCCCCGCGCGCATTCCCCGTGCTGCATCTCCCTCTCGCGGCTCCTCCCGGAACGTCCCCAGGGCTCTGGTGGCCCTTTCCCCGCCCAGGTAGCCCAGGGAGCCCCAGGGGTGGGGACACCGAGGATGCTCCTCTTCCCAAGCCGCATCCCCCGGTGGGATGCTCCTGGAGGAGCCCATCCCCAAACCCGCCTCCAAATCCATCTCTTGCTGGCCACGGCGCTGGCAGAGCTCTCTGTGCTGTGTCCTGTCCTGCTCTGGCTCTGGGGAGTTGTATTTTTAGTCACACAACCTTTTCTGGTAGTTTTATGTAGGTTGGGTAAACTGGCACGTGCAAGGAAAGGAGGCAGTCACTCTTGCAAAGGTCCATCAGGTGGGAAAAAGGAAAGGCAGAAAGTGGAATGTAATCCTGCTTCCCAGAGGAAAACAGTTCCCAAATCATCTGCAGCCCCTGTGCTGCTCTGCTTCCCCACATAGTCAAACTTATAGGCAATACAGAGCATTTGGAATCGAGAATAACTGGTTTATGGAGTCACAAATGCAGCAGGGCATTGGCTGTCCCCACCCTTCTCCATTTAAAAACATCCCAATCCCCCCTGCTCGCTGCAGAGAACTTTTTGGGGAGCCTTGGCCAGCAGCAAGCCCAAGTGAGCAGAGACAAGGACAAGAGGTCAGCAGTGCTCTGGAGAGAAATCCTTGGGATTGTTTCATCCTCGTCTCTCTGGCAGCAAGAGGGAGCTTTGTCTAGACCTCAAGGTCTTTACTCTGTTATTTTTGGTTAAAAATAATCATAATAAAAACGTGAGATGGATTAGAGAGGCTAAAGCAAGGCTATTTTTATCTGGGTTTGGGGTGTTTATAGAGGAAAAACGTGACACAGATTGCTGGTAGAGCAGATTTTTATTTTTTTTCTAAAGGCTTTTGAGGAGTTGCTAAAGCACAAATGCAGAGTAGATCTTATCACAGCCCATCTTGGTGTGCTCTGGACCGGGTTTGTCCCCAGCACAGCCCACACTGAGCTTCCTCCCCTGCACCTCTGATAGAGCACAAACACACAGGCTCAGCAGTGCCACCTCCCAGGCACAGGATTTTCCCCACAAAAGCCATGAATGGCCACGGAGTGGTTTAATTTTCTCTCCTGCTGCTGCCATGGATTGATTTTTGTGGTTTTGTAGGACAATCAGGGGCTGAGGTGCAGTAAGCCCATCTGTGGGATCAGGCTGCTGCTGCTGTGCCTCACGTTACAGATGTAGAGCAGCAGCAAACCACAATTCCGCCCCAGATAAATTTAGAACAAAAGTCACATCCTTTCATTGTTTTCATTGAACTTCTGCAATGAAAAATGACATTTAAATTTGGGCTCTCTGAAATCCTGGAGTTTATTTTATGCTTTGCTGCTGAGCTCTGTGGTTTCTGTGGCACCCAGGAGAGCACATTGAACCCTCCAACACATTTTTAAACACAAATGCTCATTCCTGTTGGCCCTTTTGTAGCACTAATTGTAACTTAACCTTAACCTAATTCTCACAAAGCTTGTAATATTTACTCAGTTTGGTCAAACAGGGGTTTCTCACTTTTCAATCTAGATGGAAACAGGGGATTTTACCTTAAAAAGATATTTCAGAGTCAAGGTTTGCTCTGTGTGACCTTCCAGTGCTGCAGCCTCAGGCTCTGCTTGGATTGTCCTGGCTGGGATGTGTGGGAACCAGGAGAATTCTTATTTAGAGATTTTAAGGACTGCAGGAATAAACTGGAAAGCAAAAATCAGGATTAAATGGATGCTGATGACAAAATATAAAACCACCTCTCTAAAGCTGAGTGGGCTTTAATTATTCACAGCACATGCACTTAGTGGGGTGGATAAATAGAGAGCAAGTCCCACCAGGTCTTGCAGGACAGATTTGAATCTGAAAATCAAGGAAAAGCTCTTTCCTAGAAAATTCCAGCAGCAGGTTGACAACAGGTTCTTGTTTGGTGGCTGAAATGATCCCTGCACAGGCCTTGATGGCAAACCTGAAAAAGAACCAGCAAAATCCTCCTGGAGATGGGGATATTTCCAAATCCAGCCTTGATCCCTGTGAGTTTTCATCCTGCCTCAAACAGGACCTTTGTTATTTTAGTCAGTCAAGGGTGCTGGAGGGACCCCCAGTTCAGAGGAGGGAGATGCTCCCAGCCCCAGGCACCACCATGTAAGTGGAACTTTTTATTTTTGGCCTTTTTGGACTTTTCCATCCTCTGGTGATGGGTTCTTGTCACCTCCTTCCACACAGCTCTGCCTCTTGAAATGTAAAAATCACTGAGAGAAAAGTGCTACACTCACTGAGCTTCATATATTTACACATAACCTACCTGTTCCTTTTATCTATTCATATTAAACAAGATTTTAAATAGTCAACATCATATTTAAAAAAAAAAAAAGCTTTTTCCAGGTGTGTTCCTTTTCTTAAAATAATTAGTGGGTTTATGTTTGATCTTCTTTCTCTCTCTTGCTGCTTTTTGACTTTCTGCAAGTACCTTGGCTCAGGCAGTTGAACTAAATACACACAGAATTATTTTTACTGTGTTGATTTACTTGTCTTCTGAGGGAAGAATCATTCAGGTGGAAACTCTACAAAAGAGAACTGAAAGTGAGAATGAAAACTGGTCGCTGCAATGTAACAAAAGCCATGAAAATGTTTCTTGTTCTGTTTTTGTTTTTTTTCCGTGTTCATAAAATCTAAACCCAACCTTTGGGTTTGCATTCTATTCTTCATGGCTTTCAAAATGCTTCAGAAAAATCATGTTTTCATCAGAAATACAAATTCTGTTAATTTGAGAGCCAAACCCTTATCTGCTGCAAGTGAAGATATCCAGAATTCATCTCTCAGTAATGAGAGATAAAACAAGGTTCTGTGTATAGACAGTTTCCTTTAAGAGGAAAACTGAAGTCACACTCAAAACTGACATTTCAGAATTTCCTTTTTTATATAACTGTAAAATTATTTCTCTCTCTTCCTATTTTCACAACGTCTGATGACACCAAGGTTATTTTTTATGAATTTATGTCTCTAAAAGCATCCTAAATATAGAAGGGCCTTGTCTTGTGACACTTAATCCTTATTTCATACAAGAGGTTTGTGAAGTGATCTGGCTAAGACACCCAAAGTTTCAGCCCTGGATTTATTTTATTATTTTAATGAGCAGCCAGCTTCATTCCATTTTTGTAAATCAGTTTATTGTTCTTCCTCCTCCTCTGCCTTGCCCTGGTGTAAAGGAGAACAGTTTTATTGCACAGAGGAGCCCAAGGAAAACTGGATCTGCTGCTGACTTCTTCCTTTTTTGGGGATTTCTTTGAAAGGATTTCCTTAAATTATGCTGCAGTGTCTCTGGAATGCTGTGATTCTTCTCCTCTTCCCATCCCTGCCCCTCTGCACCCTCCAGAAATTTCAGCACCTTTCCTGGGCTTAAAAAATCAGCTTTGGACCAAGGCCTCCTGTAAGATAACAGGGAAAATATTGTCCAATTCTCTTTTTTTTTTCTTTTTTTGTATTTCAGTGGCACTGCTAATGTTGAGGGAGGCAAAGCAAACTGCCAGGAGCAGCTCCCCTTTGGAATAAGGAGCATTAACATCTTTCCTTCTCCATTTCCTGAGCTGCTCCCATCAATATCAAATATGCCAATTTCCTGCCTTTCAAGGTTAATATGAAACACCTCAAAGAGATTATCTGATAGGGTTTGAGTTGGGGGTTTTTTTTGGCCTGGAAAATGTATTATGGATATTTTTTAAAAAGTGTTTTGTCTGACATCAAAGGCCCCACCTGCTCTCAGCCATGGGGACGTTCTGCTTTAGCTGCAGTGCTGTCTCAGGCACGTGTGGGGAGGAAAACTCTCATTTTACACCCCCAGAGCAAAGGCACAGATTTCACAGAGTGTGTCTGAGGGTTCCAGCCTCCTCTGGCCCCTTTGAACTCAGCTGTGCTGGGCTCAGTCCCAGAGCTGTGCTTGTTGCTGCAGTGAAGGTGAACATTTGCAATTTCACCAGAAAATCATTTCAAAGGTGAGCTGAGGCAAATTCCAGTGAGAAAGAGACAACATTAAATTCACTTTGTGTCCATCCTTGTGTGGGAGAGCTCTTGCATCCCTGGGCACTGAAAATGCCATTTTGCAGCTGAGGTGAGCAGGACACAGGGGGGTCCTGTGCTGTGTCCAGCTCCTGTGACCCCACTGAATCTGCTTTGCTGAGCTATAAATAAATAACTGATCCTCTCCTTCCCCTTCTCCTGCACAAAGATAAGCTGCTGACTGGATTTTTTAAAGTCTAAAAGCAGAAAAATCCAGGTGTGAGGAAATATTTACCCACAGATATCAATCTTTGGAAAAAGGAATAATTCCAGTAGCTCATATTTAGTGGAGTTGAGTCTCCTGGTCAAGCCTGAATGTATTAAATGGTTCTGTGATTTAAATATGGAACTTTTTTAAGAAAAAGAAAAAAGGTGAATTGAGTGAAAAAGGCAGGCAGTAGCATTGTTGACCCCTCTCATTCTTGTTCCCCCAAAACTAGACAGGTTTGAACATCTTTTATTTTTAAATACAAGAGGTGTATTTGCATTCTGTTTCTCTAGAGTTTCTGCGTTCAGGGTTTTCTCTGAAATCTAAAAATGTTTTTGTTTTGAATGAAAGCTAAGCCTGGCATGTGAGCACATAACCCCAGGCCTTCAGAAAACACCAAATATTTCAAGACTAATGGTAAAATTCCCAAAGCTGGAAAAATACACAGCATTAAGCTCAGGCCATGGCCTGAGGGCAGATGTGAGATTTCCAGCTTTTCAACATGGCAAATTTGTGCTGTTTTAATGATGGTCATAAATAAAGCCATATGGGGGTTTTGGAGTTTTTCTGCATAAGAAAAAAAGAAAATCCTATTTGCAAACAGATTTCCTGGCAAAACCAGCCTCATTTACTGCTTTCCAAACAATGACAATTTCATTGTCTGATCCTTTGTGTGCCAGATCTGATTTTTCTTGTGTGAATTTCAAATATACCCTGAACTTCTCTGAGTTCCAGAATCTTTCCCTTTACTCAAGACAGGTGCTTTGTGACTGTGACTTTTTTTTAGATTTCCTGTCTCTTCTTTTGCACTTGAACATGAAATTTTCTATGATATTCTGGCCTTCCACAGCCAAACCCTGTGGTGTTAATTTTTGGAGCGTTGGTCATTCACAGGGAATTTGTTTTCTTCCTTTGCTTTATGGGGTCTTTTGATTGCTGTCCTCTCTCAGATGTCTTCCTTGCACTTTTTGGGGTATTTCAGTGTGCAGTGCCTCTCTGTGCACGGTCACTCTCTGTGCACACCCATCAGTGGAGCTGCTCCACACAGGGATGGTTTGGTCCCTCAGCCTTTGCTCACAGAATTCCAGCAGCTCCCTGGGAGCCCTGCAGGAGTTCATCCCAGCCTCTGTAAATGGAAACCTGCTGGCCAGCCGGATTCCTCCCTGCCAGGTGGCCTTTCATTTTTTTATATTTTCTCCCCCTAACATATTTATGGATCTCCTTCTGATCTCTTCCTATTCCCCACTAAAAATATCCCCCGTTTGAAACCACCACAGACTCTGAACGCCACGGAGAAGCCTCTTGCCCCGTCTGACAGCGACCCTGGGGGCCAGAGGAGCAAAGAGGGCTCCAAGGACAAGAAGTCCACGCTGGAGCTGGGCAAGCAGAAGGGCAGGGAGCAGCCAGAGCCCCGGGAGGGAGCAGCAGCCGAGCCTGACTCCATCCAGAACGGCGGCGACGCCAAGGAGCCGCCCTGCAGGAGGACAGAGAAGAGGCAGTCCCTGGGAGGGTTCTTTAAAGGCCTTGTACGTTCATTTCTCTTCCTTTTTTTTTGCCATTTTCCAGCTGCATGCAGGCTCTGATTCATGGGGGATTTGTGCATTGACTTCACAGAAGGACTTGGGCCAAAGAGCAGCGAGGTTTTGGGAAAGGAAGGAAAATTCAGACCTCGAGGTGCTGATGGAGGGAGAGCTGGAGTTGTTGCCACAGCCTTGGCTATGGGGATGACTCTGTTCCTACAAATTACAGGGTGTTAATTAAAGGAAAGTGGAGCTGGGGCTGGTTTACCTCCCTGCCCCCCCGGGGGTGCAGCTGGGACATCCTTGCCAAACAAAATCCCTGCAAAACAAAATCCCTGCAAGGTCAAAATCAAGGGAGGTGATCAAAATCAAAGCTCCTTGAGGAGATGAGCAAAAGAGACAAATTTAGAATTCTTCCAGAAAGGGAGATCTAAAGGAGTGAGGAAACATCTTCATGAAAGACACAGAGAGAGGCAGGAAAGGTGGCTCAGATTGAAAGGGCAAGGAAAGCTTTTAGATCAAGGGAGGAGATTGTGAGAGGTAAAAGTTTGAGGAATTAAACAGAATCAATGTGGAGGAAGTAGAGATGTTCTGTAGCATTTCTTTTTCTTCTGCTTGCCTCAGTTTGGCTGTGCAGTCCCTTCTGCAATTACAGAGAGTGCTCCTGCAGCTTCTCTCTCCCATTCACTCTTCAAAAAAGATATTTTTGACAGCAGTAAAGTTGATTTGGTCAGTTTATTGTGCTCCAAAGTGGCAGCAAACCACAGGACAATGAGGTCTGCATATGGGAAAAACTCTCATGGAAAATTATTACCTGTCTTTCAATATCCCCAAGATTACCAAGAGCTAAGAAACTCATTCTGCAATGCTAAAAAAATTAATCTGCTCATCTCCTAGGTGATCAGAAGGTGTAATCATTGATCTAAAAGTATTAGATCACACACAGCAACCAATGCCAGCATTTCCAGTTCAAGATAACAGCTCGATTGTCTGGGAAGAACTCAGCAGAAAAATTCAGCTTTTTGTTGATAAAATGGGAGCAGGAGATATTGAAGAGGGGATCGAGCCTGGGTCACTGAGCAGCTCCTATTCTGTATTTTACCACCACCCTCCCCTGGATGCTGGTTCCCCTGGGAATGGCCCAGAGCAGGAGGATGTCACAGTGCAGGAATGCAGATTAGAACACTGCAGCTCCAGCCTCTGCTCCCAGCTGGGCTAAAAATGCTGGAATTTTGGCTACAAATCCTGACATTTTGGCTACAACCGGAGCCATTTATGCAAGCAAACAGCATCACTGCCCAGCTGCAGGGCCTGAGCACAGATAAGGTTGTTCCTATGGTAAAAGAGATTAATTTATAAGCTGTAGCAAATGTATTTAGGGAGTCTTTGAAAGATTAGATTAGAAAGGAAAAGAAAGGGGGAAAAAAGATTAATAACATTGTTTCCTGGGCTGGAATAACTCATAGTCCAGTTGTCAGGAGCTGGGAGTGCTCAGCACGTGGAAAGTACTCAGATTTATTCTGATCAGAGTGTGTGCTGCACTGAGCCAGGCTTCTCCTGAGCAAAATCTGGGGAAAAAAAAAATACCCCAGCACCACGAATATGCTGTGTGTGCACTTTAAAATGCTCTGCCCAAACCAGCACGTTCCAGCTTCACTGTCACAGAGCCCTGAGCTGGTGGTACCTGAGCTCCTGAATCCAAAAACAAATCCTGAATCCCAGGGCAGAGCTGGAATTTGTCCGTTAAAAAAGGCAGAACAAAGTTCTTTCATTCACACTTGGAAATTCCAGTTCAACAAGAACCATCAGCCAGCCTGATCTTCCTGCTTTAATCAGCAACCACCTTGAAAATGGGTGCAGCAGGAGACTGCAGTGAGCAAAGTGAGTGCTAAATGAGGCAAAATGGGGATTATCTCCTCTCCTGTCTGCTGCCTCCACCCTTTTATAGGAAGAAAGGCAAATTCCATCACCTTATTCCCTTGATCAGTTTAGAAGTGACTTCATCATGCTCAGACAGGAGCTGGAGCTGGCAGACCCCATCACTCCTGTGATGTGGGAGATCTTTACCTGGTGTGGAGGTTTTTAGAGTTTCTGGGCGAATTTGGAGTGAGAAGCTCCCTTAGTGTTGGTTGATGGGTAAAGGATGGATTTGCTGCTATCTGTAAATGGCCAAACCCTTTTATCCTGCTCTAGAGCATCCTCCAAACTCAACATCAGGGGAAGCAGAAGCAAAACCACTGCAGCCAGCTGAGCTGCACGAGCTTACAATCAGTTTTAGATGGGATTTTTTGGACCACTGTAATTTTTGGCTGCTCTTTTTCACACTTAGATCCTCCAGGGTGAAACATTAAAAGAAGATCAGTGAGGTGGAGCCCTATCAGTGTAAAAACCTTGCTGGTTTTACTTCCCTGAAGGGGATGAGGAACTGGAGACCTTTCACTCTCTGTGTGTAACACAGAATCCTCCTGAAGTGGCAACACAGGTTTTCAGGAAAGAACAATTCACACATTATTCTGCCCAGTTCCTATCCTAGGGAAAGCACAGGGTCACTTTTATCTTTGTCATGCTGGATTTTCTGCTTAGCAAGGCATGATTTGGGCTACAAACAGCACAGCCACCCCACAGTGGTAACACTGACCTCAAACACTGTTTGTGGGTCTGTGTTGTTGAAGTTTTGGCAGCTTCAAGGCCAGCAAAATTAGGCCAAGCACCTTAAACCAGAGCCAAGTTTTTATCAGTTAGTGAAAAATGTAGTTGGTATAGTTAGAGCTATACATTTCCTCCATCTAAGCTGGATTAGTGTCTTGGAGCAGTTCCAAACCCAGAATTAGGTTTGCAGTGTAAAAAAAGCTTTATCACTCAAACATTGTCGAATACCTGTCATGCATAAAAGTATTTAATGTTCCTTTAACCTAGAGCAGAGCAGGGCTGGCTATAATACACCATTCATCATGCTCCAAGGACTCTTAGCAGGGTTGCAGTGAAGCATTTAGGGCAGGGAAATTTTAGAGAAAGTCATGCCAAAACTCCAATACTACAGGCACACAGCAGCCTGGCTCTGGTATGTGAGCCCAGCTCCTGAAAACAATTGTTTCCATGCCAGTTGAGACAATTATATTAAAATAACCCCCACATTTAGGCAGAGTCACAGGCAGGAATTCTGTGTGGTTCTCATGATGCAGATGGTGCTCATATATTCATGCATATTAAATAAAGGGTAAATGAAGAGAAGCAGGGAGATTAAATCACTGGGAAATATTTAAATGAGTGGGAAATATCTGGTAGCAAAAGTCTGAGGCACAACTCCAGACCTGACCATTCTGAAACACTTGGGGATGTCTCTAAAGGTCTCTCTTGTTCCACAGGGCTCCAAAAGGATGTCGGATGCAGAAGTGCAGACAGACCCCGTGTCCATCCTCCCTGCTGGCAAATCCAAGTAGTGCCCAGCCCTGGCTGCTGAGGGGAGGCTCAGCAGCTCTCTGGGAGCTCCTGGCAGCAGAAATGACTCCTTTTCCTCCCCTGGCTGTCAGCAAACCCCTGGGGCTGAAGCAAACACCGGGCTGTCATTGCAGGTTGTCACTGGTTTGTTCCTCACCTGTAGGAAGCAGCTCTGAAGATCCCCAAGAAATGTGTTTGAAGGAAGGTGGTGTGGATGGTTTGAAGTGTGGAGAGGGGAGAATAAGTCAGGGATGAGGGTGGCAGAGAATTCAATAAACGGCAGAAAAACAAAGCACGTGCAAAGGAGGGCAGAGAGACACAGGCAGCTTTGGAGAGCTTGAAAGCAGCCAGGAAAACCAGAGATCCCCTGGTTTCATCCAGGGCATACATTTAATTTAATCCCCCTGGATAAATGTTCTGCTTCGATGCCAAAACAGCCGAGTCACTTCTGGTGGGGTTTCGACAGAGCTGAAATCCGAGCTGAGCCCTTCAGCCTGGCAGAGCCCGCGGTGATCAGCCCCTGCTTCTGTTGGTTATTAATGGAAATTAAAACGCTAAAACGCAAATGTCGTGATCGGGGCAGCTCCTCTCTCGGCCCGGCGGGGTGGGATAACAAATTAAAAGCTGTTTAAGGTTCTAACAGGACACAAGAGGGCACCCACGTCCCCTAACGCCGGGCTGTGCTGCCAGCCGGGATTAATGTTCCTTAGATCATAGGAAACTTAGTTCTGCATCCTGATACTTGTTTATATCCGTACTTGTAATTAATCCTAATAAAAACCAAAATCAAAGCTGCCCGGGCAGCTCCCTGCTTCTCAAGACTCCTGTAATAACTGTAGGTAATAAATTTTACAGAAAATTAAGATTTCTGTTTGGTCAGTCCTAGCCTGTACAGGGAACCAGGGGCCTGACATTTTAATTCACACTGATATTAATGCTACAATACTGTATATTTTGACACCCTTATCTTTAAATAAACTAATACTTATCCTTTGAAACAAAAAAAGAAAAATCAGTTGCTGCTTCAATTTTCAAGCAAAGTTTGTTATTTACATCTCTGTGCTCTGGTTGTTGATGGGACATTAAGGCATAAATCAGACAAACCTTGCCTGTGGAGGGAGTAACTGTTGTTTTCTCTTTATTTGAGTGAAGATGCCACCTGGAAAGCAAAGGAGAATTCTGTAAATTCTGCAGAATTATGTTTCTAGCTAATCAGAGAGGACAGAGGTGAAAAGCCCCTGCAGTTCTGTGGGATTTTTGCTCTGGGTTCTGCAAACCTGCAGGTTTGGGGTGCCCAACCCAAACTTGCTGCTGGTTCTGTGCACAGAGAGCACAGACCAAAAGTTCTTTAAAATTACAGTTCCTTAAAGTTAAAATTGCATTTTCTGCTCCCCTCCCTGGCACTGTCATGCCATATAAAGGGACATTTATGCCATGGGGATTGCTCTCAGGTCTCCAGCTGATCCACAGCCCCCTCCTTGCCCACCTGGGCAGGCCCAGTGACTCCTGTGCATCCCCAGTGTGAAAGGATTGGGGTTGTTATACCCAGCTTTACTCACAAAAAGAAAAAAATAAAATAAAATAAATTTTGTCTACATGAGACAAGATTGAGCTGAATAAAGCACATTCTGGGAGATGGCCCCCGTGGTTACACAGGGGTGTGGGAGTGCCAGATGGGATACAGGGGCTGTTATCAGACCACAGGGAATAAATTATGGGATCAGCTGACTTCATACTGCTGTGATTACCTCAGGAAGAGTATTTAAGAAATTTTCAAGTAGAAATTATGGTCTGGGTCCTCAATTATATTAGTATCATAGAGGTTTTGGGTTGGAAGGGACATTAAAGCTCCAGGGACACTTCCCACTACCCCAGGGTGCTCCAAGCCTGACAGAAGATGAACACAGAGGGGCTGTGGCTGTGGTGGGGGAATAGCTCTGAATTCTGTACAGCCACACACTCTCTGAGAATATCAGTGAAGAATCTGGATTTGTTGTAGACTCCACCTCTTCTGGATAACACACCCTGGGCTTTACTGGCAACTTCAGCAGCTCAGCAGTTCTGAGAACACAAAAACAGGAAATTCTGCAGCAGCCCTGACGGAGGCTGAAGATGCAGAAGGATTCCTTCAAGAAGTGTCATTTTCTGAAAACAAATTATCAAAAGCCTCGAGGAAGAATAAACCTCTTATCAGCACTCTTTGCTTTGACTTCATCATTTCCTATTAAATCTGTCACCTGCTGAAGGGCAGAGGAAAGAACCCCCTGCACAGGAAGCACCAGAGATTGGACTTGAAACCGGAAAGGGACAAAGTCCAAATTCCTCCTTTATCAGAGCCCAGGGCGAGCAGGTGATGCAGAATCCAGCAGTGCCCCTTCACCCACTCTGCACACAGCAAGGTCCTTTATTCTTATCACAGGGCACAGGGAATGGCAAGGACAGACCCTGAGCACGACATTTAAACCACAGTTAGAATTTTGCAGACTCATCTTTGTTCACCAATTTCAGGGATGTTTGTGATTACTTCGTTGGAGTTGGTTGGAAAACACAAGGGAAGTGGGGATTAAGCTGCAGAGTTTTCACTTTTTTTTTTTGCTGTCAGCAGTTTCAAGCCCATTGGAGAAATAGATTCTGAGCTGGTAGAGGCTGAAATTTTATTACTTGGTAAATGAAACTGAAGTAGCCCAGAATGTTGGGACTTTGTCATCACGGGAAGTTTTTTCTCTGCAGCTTTTGAGCCCTGGCAATGGGTGCCATGAGTGAAGGAACAGAATTGCTTGTGAAAGAATTGCTTGTAAAATTGAGCTGAAGCAATATTTTTTCTATTTTTTTATTATTATTTTTAACCACTGCTTCACATATTGAAAAGGCACATAATTTTCAAATGCCCTGTTCAGGAACCCTTCATCAAATTCAGTAATCAGGGCTAGATAACTTTATTACTCCCTGTTTATTGCCACAAAATGCTGTATCAATATTCAGAACCCCAATCACGGTGCAGTACCAGTCTCAGATATTATATAAATTTTTTTTTTTTACCTCAAGAACCCAGGACTGAGCCACACCAGAAGGATTTTGCTGCTTCCAGCAGTGAGTGGAGCAGCCCTGCCCCAAATTTAATTCCAGTGAGAATAAATCCATGCAAAGGCTTTTATTGCCATTGTGACTACACTTGAAAATTATTTTTTGGCTCTCTTCTCCCACTTTGTTGCCTCCACACAGTAAAACTGCCAAGTGAAAATGAAGTTTTGCCTGCCAGGCTGCTGAAGGGGGGTCTGCAGGTGCCACAGGGCCCAGAAGGGTTAATTTGGCTCAGCCCAGTGGGGTTCATTTGGGAGCTGATGGGAAGGTTTCACCCTCTGGAGGGGATGGGGAGGGGGCAGAGCTGCAGGAGCTGCTGCAGGAGGGGCTGAGTGCCACAGGAGCAGGTAAGGGCTGTGCCCAACAGCTCCGGGGTGGCTTTGTGTGTGTGCTGCCTTCCCAGCCCTTTTGGGAATTCCCAGGGAGACAGCAGGGCTTGATAGGGGTTTGTGGCTCCAGCTTTCTCTGGAGTTTGTGGGGTGGTTCCCCTGGAGCTGGTGGGGTGAATCCTCTGGAATTTGTGGGATGATTCCCCTGGAGCTTTAGGGTGATTCCCCTGGATTTTGTGGGGTGGTTCCCCTGGCTTTTGTGGGGTGATTCTCCTTGATTTTGTGGGATGATTCCTCTGGATTTTGTGGGGTGGTTCCCCTGGGGTTTGTGGGATGATTCCCCTGTGGTTCATGAGATGTTTCCCCTGGAGCTTGTAGGATGATTCCCCTGGATTTTGTGGGGTGGTTCCCCTGGATTTTGTGGGGTGGTTCCCCTGTGTTTTTGGGGTGGTTCCCCTGGATTTTGTGGGGTGGTTCCCCTGGATTTTGTGGGGTGGTTCCCCTGGCAGTGCTGTGCAGTTCCTTGGCTCCATCCCCACCAAACCCCCCCTTTGGGAAGTGCTGCCCACCCGTACCCCAGCACATCCCTCTGCTCTCCCACCTTTTTGCTGGAAGCCAAAATGTGGCCTTGGCCACCTAATTCAACCCTGGAAGCAAAAATAACTCTGACCTCCTTAAATATCTATTTAAAGCTGAATGGCAATGCTAAAATGTGAATTTTAGTACAGGGGAACATTTATCACAGAAATAACAAGTTTCTAAAGTTGCCTTTCCGTGTAAAATGTGCTGGGAAGGAGGGGATGTGACACTAAAGCCTCTGAGAGACCCAAACAGGGCTGGCATTGAGAGTTTTGATGTGAAAAAAATGATAGATTTTGGTGCATCAGCATCAGAAAAGCTTTCTTGGTGAAGGAAATGGTGAAATTATCTTTCTTGGGTTAATCTTGGTGAGGGGCTGTCTCTATTTTATTAACTCTCAACAAACCAAATTACCAACTTCTCTTAAGTTTGTGGCTGCCTTGATTAGTGCAAGGAGGTGAAGAAATGGTGTAAAAGAAAGCTGAATTCTTCATTCAGACACACAGGGCTGTGGCAAGGTGAGGGTTAAGGGAAATCTCCTTTTTCCTGGTGCTGTGAGTCAGTCACAGAGCTGACCTGCAGTGATGTAACATAATATGGACGTGGAGGCTTTTACAAACGTCACTTTGAAACAAAGCATGTGCTTTTAGAGAAAGTTGTTTGTTTTAACTGAGCCCAAAATCAAGCATTCATCATCTTGTCTCCTGTACAGCATATTGTTCTAGCTTGGAAAAAAACTGAAACTAAACCATATGCTGAAAGGAGAAGAATTCAGAAAAATTTCCTCACTTTTCATCCAGTCTGTGCCTTGTTTTTTTTTTTGAGCTTCAAGCGGGGGGGAAATGTAATTGCTGTAGACAGGGTAAAGATGGTAGTTGCTATTCCCAGTCCTTTACACAGAGTAGGTGCTTTCAAGAACTTGGAAACAAACATTGCACTAAAATTACTGCTGGTTCCTGGCAGAATTGCTTGTAAATGTCTGTGTTGGAGGCTGGAATAGAGAGGAGGGGTTTGCAGAAGGTGTTCCTCAGGCTTGTTGTTCACAGATGTAGCTTTGTTCTCACGGGCACACGGCTGCCAAGAATTTCCTAAGCAGCTACTGATTATGCAGGCTTCAAATCTGGGGGTTCTGCTTGTGATTTTTCCAAGAAGTGAATATTTTATAAATGCTGATTCTTTGGCAGTGAGATGTGGTGGAGGTCACCCCAAATTGGCGTTGTTAGCTCCTTTTCAACTTCTCCTTTACCTTGAATTTACTCCTAATTGACTCTTCATAGGATTGTCCTGTTAGTTCCTATAAAAGGTGAAAACGATGATGTTAGTTTGGAACTGGATTTGGAACTTTGGGGACAAACCATTGTTTTTGTGGAATGTTGTCTGTTTTCAGTTTATTGTTGGACTCCACATATCAGCCACATTTATCTAAGTCCTTTTTTATATCTGACTTCTTAATACATTTAGTTGATCTCTGCCCTGCCAACAAGAGAACACAAAGTACTCCTGAAAGATCTCAGTTTGCAATCTGAGATAGTTAAAACCAATGTTGCAGCCTAGTTGTTATCATCAACAGCCATCTCAGATATTTAAAGATTTTTACTCCAGTTGTTAGCCTGAATTTAGAGTTTGCTGTTAACTGTCTATAGAAAAAAAAAAATTTGAATTAATCAGCAGTTTTTGCAAGTTAATGGAGTGTTGATTTCAAATGAGACACCTCCAGGAGGAGAATGCTTTATTCTTCCTACACTTGTTTATCCTTCTTGGATGTCTTGGTGCTTTTTTACTTTCAAGGCAGAGATATTTAGGCAATAAGAGAGCTACATGCATTGTTTAATTTCCTTTTTCCCAGCGTTTATTACACCTGAGCTGTTTCTCAAGCCAGGGTTGGTACCAGAGCCCTGATTGCCCGTGGCCATTCAGGTGAGAGATGCCCACACTTAGGCAAGACAGGCTTTTCCTTTATTTGCTTTTCCTTTATTTTTTTCCTCTTGTTGCACATTTAACTTCCATCCTCAGAAGCTGTTTCTGGTTTAATATCTGGCCCACGAGGAGGTTTGGGCTGGGCCAGGCGAGGAGCAGTGGCAAAGCTGAGCTCAGGTGGGAGAGGGAAGGTGCAGAGGGAGGTGCCCACCCTGGGCTGGGCTGAGCCCAGAGCTGCTGCAGAACCACCTGCAGGACCTGCTGTCAGCGCTGAAATATCAAAGATTCAGCAGAGGAAGCAATCCTGGCTATTGAAAATCAGATTCTGCTGTGGTGTGTGTGCACTGGCAGCACAGCCCTGCCACTGATGGACACTGTTAAAGGCAGAAATCAAACACCAACGTGTTCAGGCTGAGAGAGATCACTGCTGAGCAGGGGAACTCTTGGACTTATTTTTAAAGGTGAGCAAGATTTGAAGCTTTTTTAGGCTTCTCCAGTGCTGGTTACCTGGAATTCTGTGTGATTCTCACCAATTCCAGCCTAACAAATGCAAAATACAGTTATCTTTTTTTAAATTTTTTTTCTTTTTCCCCATGAAAAAGTCTAATGCATGAACCTGGGCTCACACAAAGTCCTGCCACTCTTTCAGGCCGGTTTCAGTGTGTGGCAGGATAATTTAGACATCAAAAAGTGCCTTGCTGTTACTGTCATTAAATGGGTGTACACCGAAATTCCCCAAACTGAATCCAGCAGAATCAGAGTGCAGAACAGAAACAGAGCTGCAAATCGCTCCCAGGATGATCAAATACTGCAGACACTTCCTGAATTACTCGGGATATGACAATTCTGGGAGTGATGCTGGGCAGGGCAGGGAGAAGGACAGTCCCAGCTCTGAGTGACAATCCCAATCCCCGAGCAGGGCAGCTCCTCCCCTCCTGCTGCCACAATCCCAGGCACAATTGTCACTCTGAGTCCCGTCCCCTGCAGCTCTGGGCACTCCCCCTGCTCCTTTGTGCTGGGACTGTTTGGGCTCCATCCTGGCCACGAGCTCTGAAAAACATCACTGCTGATATTGCACCACTGGGAAATCATTCCCTCAGAACTGTATATATTTTGAAATTTTTAACCCCCACTTTATCAAAGTTTGCTGCTTTTTTTAATTTATTTTTTAATTTTTTTTTTTTACCATAGCCCCGCAGTTAATCTATAATAATGTTATTTTGGTTGAAGTTTTATGAAGGCAGTTGAGAGCATCCTGTGGATTACTGAGCTCAATAAAATCTCAGTTCTCTGCAATTCTGTTGGACATAGAACTTCTTCATCCTGCAAACTCAATCTCAGCATTAAAATCGTGGATGCTGCTTTCCTAGCAGGGCAGGAATGGGTTGTTCTGTGCAGAAATGTCTGCCTGAAACAGATTTTCCATAAAGTGTTTTGTCAGTGTGTGCACACTCTCCCCATCCTGGATTCCTGGGACCTCAGGGATTAAGTTCCCATAAGCACAGATGATATAATTTCTTCCAGGACCACATTCATGTGGTAATGTCATTGTTACACAACTCAGCTTTAAAATAACGACATGAGGTGCTAAATAATTAAAAATATTTCTTCTTCCTTGCATCCACCACTATTTTTTCAGATGAGAAATTGAAAAGGTGAAAAGATTTAAAAAAAAAAAAATGCAAAAAAATAGAGTGATATTCTGTCCTAACACAGACATGACAACAAAAAGAGTTTTGTTATCTCCCCTTCCCCTCCCCCTGACCAGTTTCACACCCCACCTGGCCCTGCTGTCACACATTAAAATATTCTTTAATATGTTCTTATGTCCTGAGCTTTGGAGCAGCAGCCCAGCCTTCACCAGCCCTGCTGGCTGCTCAGAGTTTCCAGCCATCCCCAGGTTACTGAGTTTCCTTTGAATATTGCCTCACATCACTTCCCTCCTCAGCCCCATCTCTCTCTCCCGTGCCAGTAGAGGGCACTTGGATTTAATTTCTTACATGGTTCAGGCTCTGAAACCATTCCAGCAGTTGCACTTACAGGGTTTTTTTGGTTTATTGTCCTGTCATCCCATTCATAGAAACGTGAAGGGAAACCCCAAACCCCAAGCAAGCCAATAATCCCAAAATGTGTGATCCCAATTTGGGATCAGGATCCCATGTGGAGCTCAGGGAGGAGCAGGGCTCACCCCAATTGAGAGAATTCCAACTCCTCTGTTTTCCTGAGGAGGATCTTTCTCGTCCTGGGGGAGGATAATGAAAGGCTCCTCCGAGATGTTTTCGGAGCAATTTCTGCACAGCTCTGGGTAAATAAACTTCTGCAGCCTCAGCAAAACCAGCTCAGCACCCCCCAAACTTCCCTGTTCATCCTCTGTTTGCTCTTTTGGGATGTTCTGATGTTTTCCAGCATTTACAGTTCAGGCTGGAGGTTGTGTCTGGTAATCTCTCCTCTCCCTGATGAAGGATAAAGCAAATTGGGATGGTTTAATCCCAATATCTGCCCAGAGAGCTCCTGTTTGGCACTGATGGGGCCTCACTGGGGTTTCCTTTGGTGCCTTTGTTGGGATCCCACTGGTTAAAAGCTGATGTGGGGCAAACA
>JAOTQP010000841.1:13125615-13139733 GCA_026413545.1 Cichladusa arquata
ATACTATATGATATATGATATATAATATATAATATATATATTATATATATATAATATATGCCAGCGTGCTGACCTGGGGCAGAATCTCTCCTGACTGATTTTCCTCTGAAATGCTGGTTTTAAGCCCAGAGTTCTGTTTTGTTTGGTTGTAATTGCTCCCGAGTACAGCTGCCTTGAAAAGAGGGGTTTGCAGTTCACAAGGTTTCCTCTCCCTTTTTTTGTTTGCTTGCTCATTTCCAGCTTGCTCTGGGTCCTGGGAGGATGAAGTTTTTTGATTTGGCTGCAAAGCAGCTCCAGAGCCCTGCAGGAATATTGACAAGGACAGCAGGGAAAAGGCAGGAGCTGGAAAAGCAGCTGCCCCAGCCCTGGCTGGAGCTGCCCCAGCCTCAGTGCCTGCTTGTCAAACCCAGGATGTTTTAAATAACAAGCAAATTGTGATTGCCCAACAAAACCTTGCTTTGTCAGAAACCTTCTGCCCAGATTTGCTTTTGAGTAACGTGCTCCATCTGACCCAAGAGAGTAAAATCCTCTGTCTTGGGGCAGGGAGTGTTTGAATAACTGATAGTGCACGCCCAAAGTTCTCCCACTGCCATTAGCAGCAGCCCATAAAAGTTGTTTCCTTGAATTAGGTCTGGAGCCATCATCCAGTTTTGAATAGAATCAAAACCTGCTCCTGCCACTTTTGTATCTGGGCCTGAATTTCTGCTCTGGGATCTCTTAAAGCAGAGGCTCAGTGACAGCACAGCTGAAAACTAAAACCAGGAGGGTTCCTCATTCCTTGTTCCTCCCTGCAGGGCAGAACCCTTGGTTTCTGACAGTGACCTGTACAGGCATACCTGCCTGTTTACCAGCTGTTGGAAACTGGTTGTAGAGCCTTTGTACACGGACTCAGCAGCTGTAACAAGAGCTGGGGGAATGTGGAGCTCAGCCTCCTCTTCCTCATTCCCTGGCAAAGCTGGGCCAGGACACACTTGGCAGCACTGAGCTGTTGCTGCCTGTGCAGCCTCAGGTTGGCTTTTCCCATTTCCTTAACAGTGAGGTTTGGGGTTAAAAGAGGAAATAAAAATGTGCAGCTATTCCTGTCTGAAAACCAGACCTCAGCTCCCGGTGGTTCTTTTCCTTTCAAAACACGAGCAAGATTAAAAATAAAGAAGTGTCAGTGTGCTAATGTTTCAGTTTCTAATCAGTTCACAAATGGCAGGAAATTAACTGGCTTTTCATGAACATCTGTTCCACTTCTGGCTTGAAAGGTTGGAGGCAAATGCTATCTGTCAAATCTCATGGTGAGAATCAGCAATAAATACACTTTTCGTTTTCCACCCCCATTTCTCTATTAGCCATTCAAAATAGTACATTGTAGCCAAATGCACCGGTCTCTTTTCTTCTTGCATTTTTTTAGGTGGTGGAGAGGATGATGAGCTGCCTCAGAATAAGGGTCAGGAAAAAGTGGTGATTACAGCCCTGCAGTGCTGTACACCTGCTGGGTGTGTACAACACTCACCCCGAGTTCTTCCCAGGTGAAATGTGCTTTTTTTGAACATTTCACACGGGCTTGGGAAGCAGAATCTTTTTCCTGGTATTATTTAAGTGACTCGAGGAACTAAAGGTCTTGTTGCTGCAGCAACAGTCTCTGTGGGGATGTCACATCCAAGTGACTTCATGGAATCACCTTTCCATGCCTGGTGTGCCCAGGTTCTCCTGCAGCAGCCGTGCTCCACAGGACAGGTGAAGTTCACTTTGTGCCGAGTTTCTTTTCTTCAGGCTGTGGGGAATTAATGAATATCCAGCAAACCCCTCTGGGAGTGGCTTTGTCCCCAGTGCCACACTGCCTCACACTGGGGCTGGAATGCACATTATTCTCTTTCCAGTGCTGTGTTCTGGGTGCTGTCTCCTCCTTCTAAAACTGGACAAACATCCCAGTTTTCCTGCTCTCTGCTCCGAGGCTGATAGGGAGTTCACAAGCCCAGATTATCTGGAGTTTGTAACAGCTGTGTTTTCTTGGTTCCCTGCACAGACAGGGCTTGAGCTCCTTGGCTGGAGAAACACTGGGATGTCTCCACTAAACTCTTGTAACAGCTGATTATTCCTGAAATTGCTTTCAGTAGCAATTCAAAGAAAAGCTGTTCTGAAGAACAGAGAAGCTGAGCAAAACCTTAAGCAATGCACAGACCACTGGGTTTTGAGCAATCCAGAGCTGAAATAGAGAATGACAGCCCAGATAATGCAACAAATGGCCTAAAAAGCACCAAAAGCTTCCCAGATTCCCTCGTGGGGTCCAGAGAGGAGGACATTAATCAGGCCAGACAGAGGAATCTGTAACCAAACAGGTTTGGCCATTACACAAGAATACCACGCAAACATGAAACTGGAGGAAAAGATCTTTATCAGCCCCTTGCATGCAAAACCAAACAGGGAAATTCAGGGTTCTGTGCACTGATCCAGCTGCAGAGGGAGGTGGGATTTTGTTTTCTCTCCTTACTGGCAGCAAATCCTGGTCCCACATGGGACACTCAGTAAAAGTTCCCCTGTCTCAGCACCAGCACTGTTTTCCCACCAGTCTGGTTGCCCAAATTGAAAATGGGCTGGGGCTTTATGGGACAAACAGGCTCAAAGGGCTTCAGAACTGTACATTTGTCTTAAGCAGAATTTATAAAGTTTTGGAAGGATGGATGCACACTGTCTTTAATCACAGGTTGAAGTTACTGCTGATCTGCAGAGCTCAGACAAGGGGCAGGGCAGGTTTGGGATTTCAGAGACCCCAAACTCCCTGTGCAGCTGGTGCTGTGTGTGTCACCCATGGAACACTTCTCTGATTTGCATTTTTGGTTCTCCTCAGCCTTGTCCAAACCCCACATCACCCAGCAGGAGTGTGCTGCAGTGGGGTGAAACATTTCACTGCTGCTGCCACCCACCCAAATCCATTCAGGAGCTGCTGGTTTCCACTTGGAAAATTCTCCAAGGAGTCCTGTGGTGGAAAGGGGTGCCACTGGCAAAAGACACCCCAAAATGATGGGCACTGCCACAGCTCTTCCCCTGCTGGGACTACAGAGGCACCCGTCCCTCTGGCCTTATCATCCTGCCTTATCACTGCCTGGCAGAGGTTTAAAAAGTGTTAGCAATTTATTATTGCTCAGCTCTACATTCTCAGAGCTCCCTACAAGGCTGGGGAATAATTGTCCTTGCCTGACTTGTGGGAAAGTGAAGTGGAGCAGATGTGCTGGGAGATAGAGATTTTCTCATTCCACCAGAGTCAGGTTTCCTCAATTTATTGAAGAGTGCCAGGCTCATATTGTTCTTTCCCTAATAGCCAAAAAATAATATCAACTTGTGCTGCATGGCTGCTGATTTATGTATTCTTATTCAAACAGATGCACAGATCTGGTTTAATGAAAGGACAAGAAATATTGGCTATTAATGAACTCTGAATAATTATATCATGCTCTAAGCATTGAGTACTCAGTGCTCACTGGGGGAGGAAGAATCATTGGGCAAGAAAAATAATTGTCTCACTAGCAATTACCATTAAAGTATTAAAGAAACTGATGTACTTCTCATTAAATAATCTCTCTGGAAGCTTTTGTTCCCTAATAAAGTGCTCATCTCATGAAGTGCCATCAGGAGCACAGTAATTTGATTTGATTATGAGCCTTTACCTGCTTATTGGAGAATTGCTTGTAAATATTAATAATGGGTTCTCACCAGGTGAAAAGAAGGTACAAGGGACATTCTGAAATCAGGAAAATAAATCATTAGGTGCCCTCCTCATCCTCTGTTCTTGATGTCTGCCTGACATTAAAGTCACAGTTGTTACAGCACAGTTTTTCCTTGATTGCAGTTTATCCCTCTGAAATGGTGCTTTTTGATTTGCTTTTTCTTATCACAATGGAGTGTCTGCAGTCTGGTGCTTACACTGAGTCTCTCCACTCATTACCTTGAGTTTCTAACCTGCAGCTGGAGAATCTCCCCCTGTGCTACCCAGACAGACTGGGTGCATGGGGAAGAGAGATTTGCCCTGGCCAGAGATCTCAAATCTGCCATTTCCACCATTTCAAAAATCCTCAGGTACTTCAAGGCAGAGAACAAACACATTGATGCAGCTCAAAATGCCAGGAGGTTTCTGCAGCTGCCCTCCAAAACACCAAGGCACTTGTCCCACTTTCTGCAGGCACCACAAACTCCTGTGAGCACAGAGAAACTCAGAGCTCTGCAGATTTGGTCTCGAGTTTCTGCTGCTGTGTCCCAGAGCAACCTGTGAGTTCTTGAAAAACAGCCCCAAAAATAGCCAGAATCTCATGGTTTCATTTTTCAGTGTTGTAGAGCTGCAGAACGAGAATGCCTTAACAGGAAACCTCAGTGGGAGAAAAAAAGGTGTTCTTTTTTTTTTTTTTTTTTTTTTTAATATTAAGTGGTTTTTAATATATTGAAAGCTTTGTCCAGAAGGCAGGTGACACATCCCTGTCCATGCACACCCTGGGCTGAGCTTTCTTTGGACTCTGCTTTCTTTGGACTCTATCTGACACTCAGGTGTTGATATGATCAGCTCCACCAGGAGCCTTTCATCCCCCCCATTTATCTTCATTTTATTGCAGTTGGTGGCCATAAACGTGGGATAAGATGCTACATTTGTCCCTAAATTATATCAATTTATGATTTCATGCCGTGGGGTCAAAGTTTCCTGGCTGGGTCTGTACTGAGTGTGGCCTTGTGGGGCCCTCAATGGCTCCTTTGTGCTGCAGGGGAAAACCTTACCTGGGAGCTCATGGAACAGCAATCAAAGAGATACTCTGGGTGCTGCTGGTTTTTATTCTCTCAGCATTTTTAACAGCTCTTTACAGAGAAAAAAAAAAAATCTTATTGAAAAATAGGCGAAAAAACAGGAATATTTGTCTGGTTTTGTGTGGGTGAGGATTTCTAGTGAAAGTTCCAGGAATTTTTTGTGTGTCTTTTCTGTCAATTTTATTTCCTCATCACTTACAGGTAGTTTTTGATTATTAGCACTGACCTTTGTGTCACCCACATCCTGGTATGCATCACCACGTTTTGGGTATGAAACACAAGAAAATCTTTAGTTCTTATCAGAAACACACAGGACAATCATTTCAATTTTCTTCCTTTTTTCCACTGAAAAGGAAGGGGGAAGAGACCTGTCTGTTGTATTTCACTAATGTGGTTTATGCACTGTCCTGGAAAAGTCCTACACCAAACTTCTCTGAAAAAGAATTGTCTGTGGCACATGGGGTGTTCCTCAGTCCATTTAGTGTAGGGGGGGCTCTTTATAGCAAATTCTTCTTTAAAAATTGCTGCTCCAACCCCATCCAGCCTTGGGCACTGCCAGGGATGCAGAACAGCCACAGCTTCTCTGGGAATTCCATCCCAGCCCCTCCCAGCCAGGAATTCCTTCCCAATATCCATCCCAAACTTGCTCTCTTTCAGCCTGAAACCATTCCCCCTTTTCCTGTCCCTACAATCTCCTGGAAATAGGAACAGTTCATTAATTTAGGTTTCTTCATTTCCATGAATCTTGACCTGTGGGCTTTGTCCTGTTTGGATTACTTTGGGCCAAGATAATCAGGATTTTAACTGAACTTAATCTGCATTTACACCAGAGTGGGGGAAGAATAGTATTATGGGATACAGCAGCTGCTGCTGGGTTTAGTTCAGGTGACAGAGGTAAAATGATATTAATGTGAAGAAAATCCTCTGTATTCAGGATATTCTAAGGCTTTTTTCCTTCCCCTTTCCTCCTCTCCTTCCACCTGTGTCCTTGGAGTTCTGCTTCCAGACCCAAGGCCAGGAGGGTGGGATGAGCTCAGGGAGGTTTTCCTGATATCCCAGCACACAGCCTGAGATGCAGATGGGAGAAATGACAGAGATAAAAATGATAAAGATAAATATCCTTGCAGGGGTCTGTGGTGAAGTTTTCCAGCTGTAAAATGAAGGCAGTGGCACTTATTTAGCCCTTATGAGGAAGAGATGTGAAAGCACTTAATGGAATTACACTTCTGTAATTACAGCTACTCTGTAAAAAACATTTTAAAAAAAAGTTTTAAATGCATAAAAAACCGAAGTCACTAAACATGAGCATTCTATAAAATGTTACAACCCACCGTGGAATTTCAGAAATTTCATTTTATCCAGAAAACAAACAGAGGAGGGAGTGGAGCAAAAAGAGCAGAGTTTTTATCTCCACACTCCTCATTTCTGCGAGGGGGAGGTGTGCAGCAAAAACAAACCCAGGCCCTCCACCCTCACAAATGAGAACCTAAAACTCTGCTTTGTAAAGCTTTGAACGTTTTGGGCAAGGTGTCCCAGCAGTGTTTCCACACTGAATTCTGTGTGTGCCCACAAACAGATGCACACAAAGAGCACCCAGGACATTTAATGAAGTCACTCTGTCTGGAGCTGGCAGAAATCTCTGGGGTGCTGCAGCTCTCCCAAGAAACCAAAGCTTTTTTCAGTAATTCAGCACATACCTGACAAAAAAAAAAAAAAAAAAAAAAAAAGAAAAAAAGAAAAGTTGTCTGGCTGGTTTTGTTGTTTCAGCTGTGCTGAAGGGGGAAGCAAACAAAGCTTCAGAATTTCAATTAACTTTCAACTCTGATGATATTTTCAAGTCAATATTTATCAGTGTTGATGCCCCCCCCCAGCAGCTCAGCTTCAGCATTTTATATTTAACAAAATAAGTATTTCTCTCAAGGAGGAAATATGTCACTCCATCCTTCCCTAGCTCTGGATTTCTGGAATTTGTCCAGCAGGGGAGGTCTCACATCTCTTTTTTAGCACTTGACCAGATGAATGAGCTGTGGTATCAGAGCTCCCTGATCTCAGTACAACCTGCAGGTTAGAAAATGTATAAAATATAAAATGTAGATTATTTTTTCTGCTCTCAGGAAGTGGCTGCCAGGCCCTGAGCTTCTTTCTGCTCCAATGGCAGCAACAAACACCAAAGGATTCAGCTCAAACTTCACCTCTCCCTTTCTGCTCCACACTGGAATTAAGAATAACATTTTGCTTTGCTGTTTGCAGCTGATTTTAGCAGAAATCTTCCCCAGTGCATCTCAGTGTTTTCAGTATTTTCAGAAGATCTCCCAATTAACTGGTAATAATCCCAAATGCAGCACTCAGAGCTGTGGGGTTTATTGAGACTTGGCCACTTCAAAGCAGCAGCAGCCCCGAGATTATCCAATTGCAGTTCCTGGCAGCAGCTGTTAAATCTTAAATTGCTGAAACATTATCTGCCCTGCAGGATGATGGAGGCTGGCAAAATCCTGAGTGAATGTACAGGGACACACTGGAAACTTGCATCCTTTCATACTTCAGGAAAACTAAAAGTTAATTCAAGGGGGGAAGGCCTTAGGAGAGTGGTGATCAGCAGACAGCGTGGAGACAGCTTATCTCTCTGATCAGAAGATACTGGTTTTAAATCACAGGTAAACAGGCTTTTGAAGTATTGCAGACTATTTAATCTCTAACCAGCAACATAAATTATTTTTTTTTACCCGTTTTAATCAGGAAAAGTGACTATTTCAGCTTCCAGGGAAAGTGTCTTTAGCAAGGTGACCCGGTGCTGCTGCAGGGTGAGTGTTTTACCACACCCACAGCAGCCAGGCACTGAACACTGGTGGATAAATCCAAAATACTGCCAAAAATACTGTAGAGAAAACCTTTTCTAGATGTGCCTGCAAGAGCTAGGAGTGCCTTTATTGGTAATGGTTCAGCCCAGTTATTCAGCTGCTATAACTAAATAACTGAAACACATGCTCACATTTCTCTATTTCCCTACACCAGTTTAAAATCTGCATTTCTCACAGTGAAAAACCAGCCTTGCAGAATTAGGGGTCGATGTCTGATCTTTCCTATCTCTTGGTGTAAATTTGTCTCAATATCCCTCCCTGTGCCTTCTTTTCCAGAGTGTGATTGTTAAAATCAGGGAGCAATCACTGGAAGGATTAAGGTTTGAACTGGCCTTTGATTTGCATGCAGATAGCACCATTGAAACCTCTCTTCCTTACAGGTTTTTTTTTTTGTTTCCTGCTCTAAATCTGTGTCTGTGGAAGTTGTAACAGCTCAGGGGAGGTGAAGTTGATTTATTGGAGGCTTAGGGCTGTTTTAAATGCAGTTCTCTCATTCAGCCACTCAGGCTTGAGGTCAGATTGGATGGGCAGCAGTTACAATTTGTCTGCAGTGATGAACTTTCATTATCTTAATATCCCAAGCAAGGTACCTGCTAGCAACAAAACCACTTCCTTTGTATCTCTGGGTAAAAAAAACAACTCTGGGTCTGGGTATTATTATCTGCCAGAACTTTAAATCTGCACTTCCTGAAGAAAAAGGAGCAGAAAACGAGCTTGGTGCACAGCTGGGCAAGGGGCTGAGTGTTTGACAGGTTAATCTCACATTCTGTTTGGTAAAACTCTCAAAAGTTAAATCATTTCATTCCTTTTGTGTGGGTTTAGTGAGAGAAACTTCCACAAAAAGGTGGAGGGAAAGAGCAGAAAGTAAATAAAATTGTCAGGCAGCAGCTTGAGCTGAAGATTGCTGTGATGTGAGAGAAGTTCTGTGGGGAAGAGGTTCAGGTCTGGCACGTGTGTAATCATTGCAAAACTTCTTTTTCTCACTGTGAATTGAAATAATTTTATTCAAACCTTCTAAATTCAAGAGCAGGCAAAAGGTATTTTTGCCTCAGCACACTTTTTGCATCCCTAAAAATGCTCTTAGATTAGTTTAAGGACATTTTATGACTCAGATGCTGAGGTGAGAGGAGGAACAATGACCATTCTTTTGGCTCTGTGTTAAGATCTTTGTGGTTCTGTTTTGACTACAGCAATTAAATACAGCGGTGCTCAGACTGAAAATGTTATTTAGGATAAGACATGAGGAGAAAGTGAGAGATTTTTGAAGGTTAACCATAAAAGCTCTATCTAAAGGCATAACACAGCCAAACTCTTCTGCCCAGGCTGTCTGGAATGTCTGATTCCCTGCTCAGCTCTGCAAGCACTGAGCAGCAGAAGGAGAATTTGGGGTAAAAAGCAAGAGCTGAGAAGTTTGCCCTGTAGCTTCAGGTGTATCTTAGAGCAGAAACAGACACAGGGCTGTCAGTGCAGCAGGGTTTTTTTCTGCCCACAGATGTGGTGTGCACTGTCAAGTCATCTGTAAAGCAATTAAAAGCTTTTTGTTCCTGCTCAGAGCGAGGAATTTCCTCCATCTATTTTTAATGTGGGAACAGATCCATTACACCCCTGATGTGGACAGGCACTAACATCCACTGGCATCTCAATATTGATTAAATATCAAAGCACTCATTATTTGTGACTGATCTCACTCGAGGAGCACAAAATATTTGGGTGAGACAGCTCCAATGAGTGACATTTTAATGGATAAAAATGCCAGTACAGCGTGCTGCCATGAGATGTAGCACACACATCTCCCAAGTATTTGAACCAAAATCATAAACACCACCCTGCTTCAGCTGCACTGTTCCTTTTTTTTTTTCCTCTCTGAGCTGTACAAACACAGAAGTAAAAGAGCAGCTCTGTAAACACGTGCCTGTGCTTCTGCAAACGCCTCGGCTCGGGGCTGTGGAAATTCGTGCACAGGGGTATTTTATTCACTTTTATTCACTTTTATTCACTTTTATTTCCAAAGCATGCATGGGTTCCATGGAGCAGTTGTGCAGCTGGAGGAGCTGTGACTTTAAATGTGCTCAGCTGGGGGAAAAGAGTGAAAATCTTCAAACTGGTCGTGGGTGGCTCTGAAAGGAGAGTAAATGTCTTGCAGGGTTTCATTGTGCAGTCACTCATCTCTTTCACGGGATGTTTTGGATTATTTGGGCTAGATTAGCTCGTTCAATGTCATGAAGAGCACCTGGCCAAGTTGCTTTCCTGCTTTTCCCTCCTCCTCCCCTGTGTGCCCAGCCCTGGGAAGAAGCAAGGGGCCATGGCAGAGCTGCTGCAATCAAACCCTTCCAACACTTCTGGAGCAAAAATTAAAAAGTTTTAAAGCAGGATCCTTATTACTGGGCCTGTTCCACACTGAAGGTTTCACTTTGTTCTTCTAGGAGATGCTCTCCTTGTAATATTTAACTGTTTCAAGGGTATGGAAAAATAGAGAATTTCTAAATATTCCACTCAGCATCTTGTAGTGCAGGCTGTAAAGATTCCACTCAGCTTCCTGCAGTGCACCTGAGGGAAATGGATCCCAGGATGGATCCCAGAATAGATCCCAGGATTAATCTCAGAATGGATCCCAGGATGGATCCCAGAATGAATCCCAGAATGGATCCCAGAATTGATCCCAGAATGAATCCCAGAATAGAACCCAGTATTAATCTCAGAATGAATCCCAGAATAGAACCCAGTATTAATCTCAGAATGAATCCCAGGATGGATCCCAGAATAGATCCCAGGATTAATCTCAGAATGAATCCCAGGATGAATCCCAGGATGGATCCCAGAATTGATCCCAGAATAGATCCCAGAATAGATCCCAGAATAGAACCCAGGATTAATCTCAGAATGGATCCCAGGATGGATCCCAGAATTGATCCCAGAATTGATCCCAGAATAGATCCCAGAATAGAACCCAGGATTAATCTCAGAATGGATCCCAGGATGAATCCCAGGATGGATCCCAGAATTGATCCCAGAATGGATCCCAGAATAGATCCCAGAATGAATCCCAGAATGAATCCCAGAATAGATCCCAGGATTAATCTCCGAATGGATCCCAGGATGAATCCCAGGACTGATCTCAGAATGGATCCCAGAATTAATCCCAGAATTAATCTCAGAATGGATCCCAGAATGGATCCCAGAATGAATCCCAGAATGAATCCCAGAATTAATCTCAGAACTGACCCCAGAATGAATCCCAGAACAGATCCCAGGATGGATACCAGATGTTTATTGTGGTTTTTTGGTTATTTTTATTGTAAACCCCCTTTGCTGATAGCAAGAAGATTTTATGAAGAATTGCCCCTGAATCCACTCATTAGTTGAGCAATTTCAAATAAAATCATTGTTTTTCTCATGAAACGAGGCTTTCACTCGGGTCTAAAGCTCAAACTGTGCCAGAACTGGGAGAGAAGGGGCAAAGTTTCTCTTTCTTGTTCAAACCAGCTCAGTCTCAAATGTTCAGGAAAGGGAACATGAACCTCAATGTACATTGAAGGAGGAATTGCTGAAGTGCAGACAGTTGTTTGGGTCTCAATTGTATAAGAAATAAAAATAAAAAATAAAAAATAAAAATAAAAATAAAAATAATACAAATTTGAGTTGTGAACTGTTGTGCACATGGAGAATTTGATAAACTTTGATAAACTGTCCTTAAATACCTGGGACAGACCCTGCCCATCCTCACCTGTGGCTTCCTGTGCCCCAGGTTTTAATCTATGAACACAAGAAAAACCACAAATTTCCAGTCATGAGCCACTGATTGAAAATGGTGCTTACTGGTTAATTGGGAATAACAAATAGATTTTGAGTAATTCAGATTTATTTTTTTTTGTGATGAACTGAAGCAGGTAGGAAGGCAAACCATGTGCCTGGGATTGTTCAGCTCTGATATTACCATTGTATCTAAAAAATAGAAATGTTGTCCTGTGTGATTAAGACATAATTTATTTTAAGCAATCAATCAACTGTAACTGAAAGAAATACCAACCAAAAAAACCCAAATGCTGGGCCATTTTTGTTGTAATTCTAGTTGGTTGCTGCTGCTGCTGATGGAATATTACCCATTTTATTGAAGAAAATGAAATTCTTTTTGATGGAGCACAGAAAACCCAAAAAGGAACAATTTCAGCTCTGATCTCTAATCCTGCTCTTTGCTGCTTCGTCTTCTATCACTGAAATTCGAATTAAAACCATGAAAAGCCAAATTAAATATGTTTTGTAGGTTATCTGAGTGATTCCTTTGTTCCAGGGGTGTAATCTCTGTGTTTGGTCATTGCCCATCTCCCTCTCCCTGCAGGACCTGACACTTTTTATCTTCACTGCTGTCTCTGAGTTTCAAAGCTGCAGCTCAACGATAATTTTACAACTCTGGCACTTTCAGACTTGCTCAAGCAAAGGACACAATCTTTAAATCCAGCTGAATTCAACACTTGTATTTATTAACAAAGTGGCACTCGGCCAGGATTCCCAACACAGAACCTGTTTGGTCATAATGCTGCCTTTGTGAGGATATCTGAATTTCTGGAATTCAGACCCACCAATTTGCTCAATGAACCAGAAACCATTTCTATTTTGTGGCAGGAGGAATTAGGAAAAATTACCAGCCTTGCTTTTTTTTGCCTTTTTTTTTTTTTTCTCTGTGTTCTGTAATAAAATTATTTTTGAACTTTATTCTTCTGAGTATTGGGGTGTTCCTGTACATTCCAGTCATCTCAGGATGACTACATGAGGGGAAGGAGGAAACAAAAAAAAAACCAAACCAGTACTGAAACAACAGCAAATATTGTAATTTCCTAGTTTCTTTTTCCTAGAAATAACCTCAGAAATGCTTCCTAAGCAAAGATGGTGGGTAATGGAGGAGATTTCTACAGTACAACTGGAAATACTCTGAAAAGTTCCCAAAGGCTGTAATTTTCGAATTAGAAAGAATGATTTTCTAAAAGTGGCAAAAGGAGGGTTGTTGAGCTTTACTTTGTGTCTCTTTTGAGAAACAGGCACTTCTGAAAAGCATTTTGCCTTTAATTGTTTCTCTTCTGTGTTTTTGTTTTAATTTTCTTTTGAGCAGCAACAGGGAGTTTATCCTCTCTGAAACTTTTGCTGTCATTTCTTGCATCACTCAAAGAAGCAGGAAAATCTGGGCAGTGCCAGAATGTCCCACCATTAACACGTAAGTTGATGATTTATTTTTGTTTTGTGTTTAAAAAATCCCCACCATTTGTTGTTTGTTGCAAAGGGGAAAATCCCTTCTTGACTTGAACTTTTGGTGATTGTGACACTGTTATTTCACTAAGGCTGAGCCTGTCAGTGTTTGTCTTTGGGAGCTGTATTTGTAACTAATATTAGAGGACCCCTTGATATAAATATAAATATATGAATTTATAAATTTTTTATAAAAAGCCCGTGTATCTTGCAGGTATCCATGAAAATTCAGGAAAAATAACTTATTTCAGCTGTCATAATCCTCATTGTTCTGTTCTTGAGGTTTGCTGATGGATTGAGAGGTGCCTAGAATGGATCAGGATCTGATAACCCAAATAACTCAGGCTGAGCTGAGATGTTTTGTTGATGGACCAAGAAGAATTCCCCAACCATTTGGTATCTGGATTTTCTCTGCCAGTCATTTACCTGGATTGTGAAAGGTTTGGGATATCTGAGGCTGTGTCCAGCCCAGTTCAGGGTTTCTAGGTTTCTTTGTGACACCAGGAAAGTGTCCTGGTGATGGCCAAGCCTTTCCCCAGTGATGCTCCCAGGAAATCCTTATCCTGCATCACCCCACACTCAGCAGCCACCACTGAAACTGCACCAATTCCATCTGAATGTCTCAGCAAATGCTGGCAGAGACCAATGCTATCTCTTATTTTTGTTTTTTTGAGCCTTTCACTTCCCCTTTTGATTTCCTCCCTGGGCTTCCTTGCCCTGATACTGTTTTGTTCCTGTGCATTTCACATCCTCCCGAATGTGAATGAGAAGCCAAAGGTTGCAGGTGAGGAGCTGGCTCTGAGGCAGTGCCAGGGGTGTTGGAAGATCAGCTCTTTCAGTTTTCTGCTAAAATCGATGGCCATAAACCAGGAAAACCCTGTTTGAGGCACTGCCCCAACCCAGCAGTCCCTGCCCTCCTGTCCTTGTCATCCTCTCATCTTCTGCCTGCAAATTTGACACTGTGATGAGCCCACAGAACCAGGACAGATCCTTCACCTCAGATTTGAGTAGCAGACAGAGAACCTTTGGGGTTTTTTGTTTTATTTTTGTTTTCTTCTATTTCCCCATCTCTGTTCCTGTGTCACTTCACTGCTCCCTGTGTTGGCTCTGCCTTGTTTTGCCATCACCTCCCAGTGCTGATCCATCCCTGCCTGTCCCTCGTGCCCAGGTGTCCTGGTTTGAGGGACAGGTGTCTGCCAATAAAGGCAGGAGCTTCTCTTTGAAATGGAGAATGTAAACCCCCTCC
>JAOTQP010000841.1:13158181-13176725 GCA_026413545.1 Cichladusa arquata
GGCAAAACAAAAAAAAAAAAAAAAAAAAAAAAAAACAGAGAGAGAGAAAACAGGAAAATAAAAAAATAAATAAATAAAAAAGAAAGAAAAAAATGCGTTATGAAAACAATAAAAATACGCTTTATGTTTTGCCATAAATGAAGTTCTGGTGTGCTTGGTGCCACTTTGGGATCTCCAAGAACAACAGGGAGAGTTTTAGGATGCTGTTCCTGCCCTGGAGCTGATGCTGGTGCCTCCCAGCAGAGGTGGAATTTTAGAATGAACTGGGAGCATCTTGGCTGTTTCTTTTCTCCCTTTTAATCTGGGGGTTCATTAATACATCAGTGTTTATCTAGTGAGTAAGAGTTTGTTTAGTAAGTGCTGGCATTACCCAGGCAGGGGCACAGGCAGAAATCGGGGTGTTGGTGGCTGATATTTGAGTTTTACACAGGGACAAGCCAAGCTCTGAGCCTGATTTCAGGCACAAGTTTCAGTGCAGACCCTCGATTAAGGAATTTATTTCCTGAAGAGAATTAATGCACATCAGTTTTACATAAAAAACCACACCTTTATCCCCATGTTCTGCCAATTTAACACCAGACAGATTCCAATCCAGACTATGGAATAAATCCCAATCCACACTCTGGAATAAATCCCAATCCACACTCTGGAATAAATCCCAATCCATACTCTGGAATAAACTCCAATCCACACTCTGGAATAAACTCCAATCCAGACTCTGGAATAAATCCCAATCCACTCTCTGGAATAAATCCCAATCCATACTCTTGAATAAACTCCAATCCAGACTCTGGAATAAATCCCAATCCACACTCTGGAATAAATCCCAATCCAGACTCTGGAATAAATCCCAATCCACACTCTGGAATAAATCCCAATCCACACTCTGGAATAAATCCCAATCCACTGCAATCCGTCCTTTGGTGTCTGGGCAGGGGCACCTGGAGGAGGCTGTGGGCAGGAATGTGCTGATTAATGGTTAAATAAATAAAGATGGAATTTCACTTGCTTTTCCCTTGGTTTGGGTTCTCCCTCCCCTCTTCCCAATCACCCATTTTACACAAAACCCCCAAAGGATTAATCACCACTGTGATGAATGAATCGAAAATTAATGAAGAAATTTCAGCAGCTCTGCCAAAAGTGGTCTAGGGGTTCTGAAACTGTCAGTGAGGGGCAGGAAGGTGTTGAGCACTTTGGTTCCATGAGGTGGAGGAGTTTGTCCCTCAAGTGTTGGGACATTTGCAAAGTTTAACAACACAGAGGTGAGAGGAAAAGGCAGCACCTGATCCTGTGTGAGGAAAAAAATTTTTGAGAGTAGAAAATGCACCTGTAGTTTCCTAAATTACACATATTAAAAAAATAACATTTTACAAATACAGTTATATAATAATATGCTTAAATACACAGATTTTTTGGGCCAGTGGGGCAAAAATATTATTCTAAATTGTCAAAAATACATTTCTAAAACATCCCACTCACATCCCTGGCGTGGAGTCAGAGCCTGCTCTGAGCACCTGAGAGGAGCAGCGTTGATAAAAAACATCATTTCCATCTCCTGCTCTGTGCTGTACAACTGATTTCCACGTGCTGCTTTATTTTTAGGGTTTAGTTAATTGGCTCTGGAAGAAATCACACTTTGCATCTTCCCCAGCATCATCCTGTGGTGTTTTTCTCTTTGCTCTGCTCTGGCAATTAAAAAGTTGCACGCAATTATCCCACTCACTTTTAGAGTGGCCTGGCAACAAAGGATGCTCAAGCCCTGTGAAAATAACTTTATCTCCATTTAAATATTGTAAATATCGTGTAAAAAAAAAAAAGTTCAGAGTACATGCAGGGTGTGAGAGTTCAGGGCAGCCTTATTTTTATTTAATTCATTTTTCTGCAAGCTTGAAAAAAAAACCAAACAAAAACAAAAAGAAAAAAAAACCAAACCAACTCAGCCAACACTTTTTGTTCATAATTGGCAATATTATTGCCTGGTTTGTAGGTGTTTAAATGTTGTCACGAATGCCCGTAAATAGAAGGAGGAGGAGGGAGGGGGTATCTGTTTGTAAGATGAGAAAAGGAACCACTGCCTATTGTTTGACCTGAACAGCTCCCTGATGGACTGGGAGAAGGGATATCTCCATGGGAACAGATGAATGTCTGGTTTTCATGTGCTGAAATCCCCAGTCGAGCTCACAGTGCCTTCGCCAAGGCGCCGCTCCCAACTGGCTGCTCGCAGGCTGCTCCCCACCTCGGCTAAACTCGGGCACAGGACTTGTCCCAAGTTCCCTCTCCCGATCGCTAATAGCGAGACAAAAATACAGGACAAATCCACAGCATCAATTCGGGCTGGTTTTAAATTTTATTTTGGGTATTTTGTGTTTTGTTTTTTTTATTATTATTATTATTTTGCCTTTTTTTTTTTTTTAAGCAAAGCAGGCAAAATAATTAAATGAGATTAAGCCTTTGGCACTCAGGGCCAGTCTTTCCAGCGCGCTCCTTGTGCAGGTTTGGGCGATGGGGGGATTTTGTGATGCCTCCTCTCCACACAAGAATGCTGCTGCTGCTTTGGGGGAATTTGGAGAACTCCTGAATCCATTGTGTCCCAGGCTTGCTCCAGCCATTTCCAAAGCTCTGCTTTCCCTCCTAAAATGTCAGTTGGCTGCTGAATCTAAAAATAATTCATAAACAGATATTAGAGGTAACAAAAGAACAACAGCAAGAATTAAAAAAAAAAAAAAAAAAAATCACAATCCAGGTTGGTTGAAGGAGTGATTCCTAAATATTAAAGCCCCCGTGGTCTTATCTGGACCAGCTGCTTATAATGTCTGTGAGGAATGTGGCACATCAAGTGTGTGAACACTGCAGCTATTGTATCCTAACAGGCTGATTGAACCCTGGATAATTGGCATGTAACCTTCTCTATTAATAGTGCAGACAGATATGTGAATTAGCTGAATGCCTCAGACATATGCCATGCATTAGCCAAAAGGGCTTACAATTCTCATAACAACTTGGCTAACTATTACACCAGTAATTATTCTTTAGAACTTGATAATATTCGAGCAAAATCAATAAATAATTTGTAGTTTCGGGGCAGATTCTGAATTAGCAGTTGCACTGTAACGCGATCGCCAAGGGCTGGGCTGGGAGGAAGACTCAGGGCTGATAGTGGGGCACTTTGATGTTTTTAAAGGGGTCAGAGTGTGATTCTCTGTCTTTGTTTAGCTCTTGTAACTTGAAGGACTCGATAGGCATGAGAAACATTGAGAATGATTCCAGGATTGCTGTTCTTTCTGTGAACAGGACATGTACAGTCAGGGCCACTGTCTCTGGAGAGAATAGATTCTTTTCCTTGGTGAAATACTCTGTAGAGGGGTAAATATGGCTCCTGAGTTACTTTAAATATGGCTCCTGAGTTAATTTAAATATGGCTCCTGAGTTAATTTAAATATGGCTTCTGAGTCACTTTTTTCACTACATTGTAGAGGGGTAAATATGGCTTCTGTTTTATTTTTTTTTAACTACGTTGTTCCAAACTTCCCATCCTTCCATTGCAGTTGTTTGTCTAGAATGAAAGGCAAAGGCACCTTTTACTTTTTAATGAGTTTGTTCTTTTGCTAAAGTGGTGGAGTGTATGATTCAGCGCTGAGTGATCTCCAAAGAATGCAGCATTACAACACTTTGAAGGCACAGAAATATCAACCATGGGCTGAGAATATTTAAATGTGGGAGCCCCTAGAGCTGCACAACCTGTCTGAGAGTGTGGAGTAACAAGCTGCTCCAACAGAGCTAGGGAGCTTTTTGTTATTTGAGAAGCTTTCCTTAGAAACTCCTTTTAGTGGGAAATAATCGGATATTTTAGGATAGAAATTCAAGTTTAGATGTTCCAGCATTTCCAACAATTGTGCTGTTGTTTTGCAAATGCTTTAGTCATTTAAATGCTGCTCTTAGTAATCCACCTCGAGTCTGAACCAAATAAACACCGGCACAAAAAGTGTTTTAACCAGCAACAAATGCTGCACAAACAGACACTTGCATTTCTGAGGAGGTTTTATTTACATCTGTCCCTCTTCCACAGCTCAAAACAAAGTGTTTGGAAGGTGATTCTGGTGTAAAGCCAGAATCAATAAAACACCAGCACCCAATCTCACACCATTCCTTGGCATTAATGTCCCTTCACTCAGAAACTAAAATCTTTATTGCTCTGCAGTTGTGTGCTGAGCTCCCACAACATCCCACAGGTGGCACTTCCTAACCTGCTGCACCTCTTCTCCCGTCACCTGGCTGAGTGGAGGGAGGACAGGAATGTCTGTGCCAGGGCAGGTGTGGGGGCAGGAGCTGCTCAGTGCTGAGGTACCTGAATCATCCACAGCTGGGTGATTTAGGCAGAGTTTGGAGGCTCCAGTTTGGATTTCTCTGGGATGGACACAGCTCGGGGGCAGGCAGGGCAGGGCCCACCTGTCAAGTCACTGTTGGGACATTTGTGCAGAGTGGAAGCATCAGTGGGCTCAGGAGCCATTTCATGTCCAGTTTCCTCCCAAAAACCAGGAACCATAACTTCAAGGGATAACCAAGACCCTGTGTAATTCAGCATCAAAATCAGAAGGGAGACCAGAAATTCTTACTGTTAGCTTAGAGCAGAAATCCCAGCATTAATGGAGATCAGGCAAGGTATTGATTTGTCACAGGCCAGAAGGTTTCCTGTGTGCCTGACTTTCCTTAATTCCCCTGGGTTTGACAACATTGACTTGGACCTATGATGAAGGATAAAACAGCACCGTCTGCTAATGCAAACATTTATAACTTACAAAAAAACCCCATCAAGATAATGGAATAGAGAATAAAATCTTCATAATGTTTAAGATGGTGAACAAAAAATAAAAATATCAGAGTTTTTAAATTCTGAGTTCTTTTAAAGCAAATTCAAGGGTGGCTGAGGAAGGAGATGAACGGGTTACAAACAGAAGTTGGTTCCTGATGAAGTGATAGAACTTGGGGGGCAGCAGGATGCAGTGGATTGAAATTCTGTGTTTTGGCTGTGATGCCTCTGTCAGTGAGTGCTGCTGAAGCTGTGTCCCCATTCAGACACAGACAGACAGACAGACAGACATGAGCTGTCCCCACAGACACTGTGAGTCACAGCTGGTCTCTTCCTCCTGCAAGTACCAGCAGCAGCACCCTGGGGAAGGACACCCAGAGTGAATCACTAGCCAGCTTTCATCACAGATAACATTCTGTGCCTTCAGACTCGTGGCTGGGGCTGGTGCATTTTGGAAATGCACATTTTGGGTGGGTTTTTGGTAACTGCTGCCAGCACAATTCCTGCAGATCCACATGAGTGAAGGAACCCTCAGTTGTTCTGGTGCTGGGCAGTCCTCAACAAATATTGCTGCAGGCACCTGGGGATGCTCTCCTGTACCCAGAGATGCTCTCCTGTACCCAGAAATGCTCTCCTGCACCTGGAGATGCTCTCCTGTACCTGGGGATGCTCTCCTGTGCCCAGGGATGTTCTCCTGTGCCTGGGGATGCTCTCCTGTGCCCAGGGATGCTCTCCTGTGCCTGGGGATGCTCTCCTGTGCCCAGGGATGCTCTCCTGTGCCCAGAGATGCTCTCCTGCAGCTGGACTGGTGCCCTGGGCTGGAGCATCTTTCCCAAGCCCACTTTAAGCAGATGTTGGAGCCAAGGCTCAGCTCTGTGCCAGCCTGGCCACCCGTGCATGGACGCAGCTCCCTCCCAGCAGCAGGAGTGGGGGCAGGAACACGCTGGGCAGGAACACGCTGGGCAGGAGCTCCTGCCCGGCTGTGCTCTATCTGGGCGAGCTCAGCCCGCAGCGCTGTGCTGCAGCTGAAGGCGATTGCAGCCTGTGTTGGCACATCCAAGCCCAGCTCAAATTGGGCAATGGGGGTTCTGATAACTGTAGAGATGTGAGAGCTGTGCAGGCCGGGCTGGAGCTGCAGTGGGGCTGCAGGGCAATGCTGCTGCTGCATCTCCATGACCTTTGTGTTGCATCACTGCACCAAGTAAAGTGCAATTTAAGCTGCAGTTAATCCAGCCTGATGGCTGAGAGGTGTGAGAAGGGATGGGCTGAGACTGCTCTGATTGCTGCATCAGACTGCACCTTTAAACACCCCAACTTTGTAAAGCCAGCATCGTTTACACTTGTGAATCCTGCTTTTCACACACTGATGTGCAAACATCGCTGCTCACTGGGACAAAACCACAGAATCTCCAAATTTGGGCTGGAATCATCTTAAAATCTCTCATTCCAGCTCCCCTGGGCAGGGGCACCTTCCTCTAGACCCGGTTCTGATAATACTGATAGTTCTTCTGAATAAAAGTTATAATTCTTCTGAAACTGCTCTGCCCAGTCCCTTCAGAGCCTGCTCAGGAAACAGTTTGTGTGTAACTCACGAGTAAGAATAGGAACTGCTTACAGTGATAACCACAATTAACATCACACTCTTCCCTCTGAGAGAATCTGTGTGGAGGCTGAACCAGGCTGGGTTTATTTGTTAGTGAAAGAGCTCAGGTCGTAAACATCTGCTTTTTGAGGCTGTTGCTTTTAATTAAATGAACTTCTTTATCAAAAGAAGATGTATTGCAGCATATCCCTGTGATGATGATTCCATCTTTTCCCTGCCTCTCAGTCCACACAGCCCCAAAATCACCGGGGCCAATGGGAATTTTTCTTTGGATTCCAGTGATCGTGGCTCGGGGAGATCCTGGGAAAGGGCAGGACACCAAAACCAGAGGCTGCTTAATGTAACCTAGACATAAAGCCCTGATTGGAGCAGTTCGCAGGAGCCTGGGGTGGAACTGCAGGAATTCTTGCTACCTCCACTTCCTGTGCCTCATGAACCCACAGTGGAGCAGGAGGGAAATGGTTATGATAATGAACTGCTTAAAATAAGAGTGGAGAAATCGAATATCATCAGGGTTCAGCGGGCGCTGGGTACTGCACAGAGCTCACGCTGATTCCGTGCAAAGGAATTAATTTCAGCTGCAGAACAGAAGCATCTCCAGCCCGGGATGGAGCAGCTCCTCCTCCAGGGTGGGCTCCTGGCAGCACTGGGGGAGAAATTGGCTTTAAAGGGTAATTTGGATGATGATCTGGGTTACAACACAACCTTATAGACACTCGGATCTACAGAAATGAGAGTGGTGAGGAAAGAGGGGAGGGGGTGGAAAAGGGCTGGGAGTGTCTTGGGAATGCTCCGGTTGAAGAAAACATTCAGATAACCCTCCACATCAAATATGCTGATAAGAAAGCGCCATTTAACCCGGGCAAGTCGTTGGGGGTTTGTTTATTTGGGATAAATAATTATTACTCTGTTTATTTTGATCGAAAGAGAATCATAACTATTATATTATCATTATATTATTAATTAATATATTATTACGTTATCTTATATAAGATGAATATTAGCATATTACAGTCTAAGAACAGGAGCAAGCCTACCTCTGCACTTTGGAGGAAAAATAACTTCAGTGGGAATTACAAATATCTGAAGCTGGATGTTTGGTAAGAGGCAAGTCCAGGGAAAGAGAGACAGAAAAAAAAAAAAAAAAAAAAGTGGGAGTGAACACGTGGGAATGCTTCCTTTCAGTGATCTTAATGAAAATGCTCGAAAAAGAGGGGGAAATATTGAAATAGAATTCAGAAAAATAAAAAAAATAAAAATTTTAATCCCCTGTTTCGGGCTGGGGAGGGATTCTCAGGCTCGGGGCTCTGGGGCAGCGTTTCTCACACAGTGTGAAGGGTGCTTCCCCCAAATGTTTTTTTAATCAGTCGGTTTTTAAACAATGTGAGCTGACAGCATCCCTTTAATATGCATCGCCGAGGCTCTCGGAATGGCCAGGAGAAAGCACGGCGAGATTTCCCTGGATTTCGGAGCGTGGTCTGGAATTTCATAGGTGCAGAGAAAAGGCTGCCCGGCTTTGAAGTTTCCTGCTTTATATGCTAAACAGCGCTGTTGACTGATTTACTGCGATTTCGCATTCGGGGGGTGGGGGGAAAGGAAAGCCACGACTTTTTGTGGAGTGCTACGAGGAATTATTGACAGATAGGGATATACGAGTTCCACTCGCTTGCAAATTTGCTTTCAAAACCCGACAAGTTCACACGAGCAAGGGCTTGTAACAGAGCAGTGCAACTTTTGGTGGAGCCCTGCCACATCTGGCGAGCTGCAAACATCACCTGGATTTCCAGAGGGGAAATGCAGCATCTGCAGGCAGCACAAACAGATTTTTTAATTTTCTATACATCAGTGCGCCCCACTCCTTCACTGGGGCTAGAAAAGCTCTTTCAGCCTATCTTTCCAGTGAATGTTTAGGATTCCTGGAATGTTTTGTTTCCAGCAGAAGATTTAACCAGCCTGATTATGCACCAGAGGCAGGGACCATCCTCAGCAATAAATTCATATTCATGGGGGGAAACGAACTGTGGAGCATCTGTGGAGCTCCAAGACCAAAAACCTTCGGAACAAAGAAATTCCTCCCAAGGAGTGACCCAGTGAATTGTGCTCTGAGCACTTGGGTGAGGAAGGATCTCTTCCCATGATTCAGGAATAAATGTGGAAATACTGGAGCACTTTGTACAGTCTGGTGTCAGAATGTGCCGTTTTCAGCGTGGTTAAAATAATAAATAAATAAATAAATAAACAAACAACTAAATAAATAAAAAAGAGAGAGAAAAAGAGGAAAAAAGCAATGATATGAAGCAATGAGCAAGAGTTGAATAGAGGTTTTGTTTTAGTGCCTCTGAAAGGAAACTGTCTCCTCTAGGAGAACACTTCTTCCTCGATAGCATATCATTAGTTGCTTCTTTACACACTCTGGAAAGATGTTTCTTTGAGTCTTTATGTGTGGCAAGAGGCAGAAAAGGGTGGAGGATAAAAGAGAGCTAAAAATAGCAGCAGCATCTGAATGCACAAATGCAGAACTTGTCTGCAAAACGGGTAACAAAGGCAAACATGCCTTAGCACATCAAAATATTACTTTTTGTTAGTGGGGATTTGTGTTCTCTAATGACATTTCTGCTGAAAAGGAAATTCTGCCTCCTCCTCTGGCAATAACCAGCAGGACAAATTTCATTCACTCCATTCCCCAAAGTGGAATTTGCTCCCTCCTAGTCCCACTTAACCCAACCCTTCTGTGCTGTGGTTTCCTGCCTATCAATTGAATTCTCAGGCACATTATTCAGTCATTTATGTGTTTTTAAAGCACTCAGCTATCTCATAAAAATGATTGCATGAAAGTGCACTTATACAGGTACACCTTAATAAAGCCAGACCACGCCAGGAACAATTAAACTCTTCTTTATGTCCCACCATGCAAATCTTCCTGTAGAGCTTGAAGTTTAACTTTCAAAGCTCAGCTGAGTTTATTCAACTGATTACTATCTAATCCACCCACCCACCATCCCACACTCTCTCAAAAAAATGTTCAAATCCTGCCCAGAGTGATATTTTTATTTTTAAACTTGAATGTCTAAGCATTCCTCACAGATGTGAGAAAACTTGAGGCTTAATCATTACAGCAAACCCGTGCTGGCATTAGACAGGACCCAGCCTTCTGCAAAATTTGGGGTTTTCAGGGATGAACTGGCTGCTCTGTCCCAGCACAGGCAGTTTGAATTGCTGGCAGCTGCCAGCAGGAGAGTTGTACCAGTTTGTGACTCTGGGAAAAGGAGTCACTGTCCCTTTTCCTGTGCCAGCTCCAGCTGGGGCACACTGGGGGTCGTTTCCAAATTTTCCAGCATCCCAGCAGGTGCTGCAGCCACTCGTTTGTGGGTTGATAATGAGGCCCAGGAGGTGTCTGTGGGGAAGGAAGGGTGGGGCAGGCACTCCCTGGGGCAGTTTGGGGGTTCAGGGTGCCTGTGCCATTCCTTGTGGGAACTGACCCTCCTGGCACCTCCTTCCTCACCCCCTGACCCTCGGGGCAGCAGCTTTGGCTCTCTCTGAATATTCCATGTCCAGCTCCTTTTGCTCACTCAGTGAGAGCTGGAAAGAGAAGTCCCAATAGATAAATTCTCTTTTTTACTCCAAATACCTGACCTGGGTCCCCAGGGTGACCCTTGGCAGGGCTGGCACTGCCCCTGGCACAGGTGACTCCAGCGTCTCTTCAAGGCTTTGCCCTGTCCCACCCAGCTATTCTTTAGGAAATATTTCCTTGCATTGGGCTCTTTGATTCCCTGGCCTGGTGCAAACAAGAAGAACTTGTTGGTACTCAGGGAAGCCATGAATATTTATGGCTGCAGAGGATCCCCTCCATTCTTTTTTAACCCAACTACATGAATAATTGCAATCAGCAAACTGTGCAAAGCCTCAGAACCTGCCAGAGCCAGGGCTGTGCTGGTACCAGGATGCTGGTGGAAGTTCACACCCTTCACTTTTTGGGGTACAACAGAACAATGTTTGCTGTGCTCACATGAATTATCAAGCCATGGCAGCTGATCAGGCACAGGCAATCAGCAGTTTGGTTTCTCTAGGAAATTGCAGTGCCAGGTGATCACAGAGGGCTCTGGGGCAGCCCAGGGCTCCTGGACACCCCAAACCTCTGGGCTGGGTTTTGGGAGAGCCAAAGATCCTGTGGGGTTTTAGTGTGAGGACAGAGCATTCCCAAGATGAGCCCAGCAGGAATTCTTTAGGGCAGCTCAGTGGGAAACCCTCCCAAAGAAGCTGCTTAGAAGCTTTTGTGTGTTTTTAATGTATTTTTATGTGTCAGTGCAGCTGTTGGACCAGACCATCCATCTCTGGGCCCATAAATTCTGATCCATTTGATACAGGAAGGGCTGATTTTTACAGGCTGGAGAGAGGGAAGCCTCTCCCCAGTGATCAATACTCAGTTCTTGGTTGATCACCAGGCTCAGGCACTGCCCACATGGGGTATCAGGGGGGATTAATCCCATCTGGTTATGCTCAATTTCTGGATCAGGTCCCACAAACCCAATTGCAGTGTTCCAGAACTCATAAAACCCCTTTGAACCCCAGGTACCCCTCCCAGGGTGCAGAGCTGAGCTGAGCACCTCTGGTGAATTGGGAAGAGCCCTGAAATCTGGGAAATCAGGGGCTGCCAGGAGTTAATTACGGGAATTAAAGGCCCATATGAAAAATAACAGATGTGAACAAGCAGCAAGTTTGCAAGCAGCACTATGACCAATCAATATAAAGCTGTGTTAGCAGGAGATTATGCACCAAACATGGCAGGGAGATTAAAAAAAGCAAAACTCTTCCTACTTGAAACCAGATTTGAAATGCTGGCAGCATGCAAAGCACCCAGTTATGAAAACAGCAGGAACTCCTCCCTCTCGTTCCTACACAAGGTGATTTTTAAAAGCTTGGCTCATTTTCCTGGTTTTGTTTTCTCTCAAGCCAGAACCAAGTGAAGCACAGGTAACAGAAGTGCCTTAAATAGTTACTTTGTTGGCAGAGGGTAATTTCAAGTCCATTTTGCATTTCTATACCGGAGTGATTAATCTGAGCTGGAAAGGATGGGAAAAAATAAACATTAGGATAAGCAGATATGATATCAGGAGCTGGCTGTGCTTGAAATTTCTCTTGATTATTGCTGCTGATGCTGGAGACAGACAGGAACTGCAAATAAATAAATACATTCTGTTAATATTTGCTGAAATTTTTGAACATGTTCCCTTTGGCTCTGCTTGGACCCCGGCTCCCTTTTGCTTTCTGGGAACATATGTGTGACTGAGTTGGAGAACAAATGTTTGGAGAAGAAGTTCAAAGTTTCTAAAAGTGGCCCACATTTGTATTTGTGTCAGAGATTTGTGCACTTTGACCCCAGCTCAGGATTCCTGCTCAGGGCAGTGCTGGCACCCAGGTAAATCCCTGCTGCACCCGAGCCAGGGGCTGGGATGGGGAAAACCTCCTCCCGTGGTCCTTGCTGACTTTCTCTCTGCATCTTTGGGGTTCAATCCTTCCCCAAAATCCAGGAAAGCCAATGGGATCAGCCCCTTTTTGGATTTTGGAGGATGCTCCCAGACAGCAAAGTTTTATGTGGCTTTGCTCCAGCGCTGCAAACTCAAAAATTTTGAAGTCAGGCCCTGCAGAATTGTGGCAAAATTATATTTAAAATGATAAATTTTGGCTGTTTTGCCTTTTTGTCTCTTGAACCTACATGGTTCATATTCCCAGCTGCCCTGCTCTGTTGGTGATTTAGGGAACCAACTGCTAGCTGTGTTTCTAATATCAAATGCTGCAGATTATGATCAGCTGGCAAAAATCTTAATTTTTTTCGAAGCAACTTTTCCAAAACACTTTAGAAAATCCTGTTGAACAAGCAAATCAAAACACTGCAGGAAAACTTGACTTTAAATGGACGTTTTGCCAAGAAACAAAGGGTTTAATATTAATTTGTGTTTATGCTTGAGGATATTCCCCGTGCTGCAGCTGGGAGGTGTGAGGTGAAAACCCCTGAGTGAGTGTCCATACAAACACTTGGTGAATGCTCTGGATTTTATCCTGATTTATCTGGATTTTTTGCCACCTCAGCTTTGGGAATCACAGGGTTTATCCCAGGTTGCTCCAGCCTGGCCTTGGACACTTCCAGGGATGGGGCAGGCAAAGCTTTTCTGGGCAACTCTCTCAGGGAGGAATTCCTCCCAGTAATTAAAATTAAGGGCAAAATTTGGCTTTGTACAGACTGGCCAGCAGAGCAGCATCACCTCTCTTTATCCACCTTTATCTTTGATAAACCAGACTCAAAGTTTCAGGTGTGTTCCAAAAGGCCAAAACTCCAATTCTGGCTCGTGCCACAAGAAGCTCCAACTAAAACCTTCAGGTTATTCACCTGTTTGTTAAAAACATCAGTGAAAAGTTTCCCTCAGGAGCAGGAAAAAAACAAAATTAGCAAACAAATCCTGTGCCACAACCTCCCTGGGTCTGAGAGCTGTGCTGGCCTTTGATTTTTGAATTTTAGCTCAGAACCAAATCAGGCTCTGGGATAAGGTCAGGAGAAAAGCTTGGTACAGCATAAGAATTCTGCAGCGTTCTGAGGCTCTGTTTAGGATTTAATGTTTTATTTTGTGGCTTTACAACACCAAAGGGTTGCATTATTTGCAATTTGCAGACTCACGAGGCTGTAAAACACGGCGTGCTTACGTTTTGGAATTAAAAAGCCATTTTCACCAATAAGTCGAAGCAGATTGGAACCAATACAAAAATCTGCTCCTTTTCCCAGGAGAATCTGAACAGAGACTGGGCAAGGGTTCAAAGGCAGAGCACAGCCCAGGATGTATTTGGGTTTGCAGGGATGCAGGCAGTTGTCATGTGCTGCCTGAGCATTAAATCAGGGCTGCTGAGGGGGCAGGATGGAATCAGCATTCCTCCCTTTTCTGCTCATTGTTCTTATCTCCTGGACAAGTTGATAAGGGGGAAAATCAAGGCAGGACATGAGTAATTACAAGGTCCAAGCGAGCTCCCTTGCCAGAGCTGGGCCAGATCTGTTCTGCAGGGAGAGGGACACTGGGTGAGAGAAAACTGCATTTTTCTCCATCCAAATAATCCCATCTCATTCCAGCAAAATTCCCATGGAAACTCCAGGGCCACCCAGCCCTGGTTATTAAAGGGAAATGGGGTTTCAGATTTGCTCTGGGTTCTTATCCTGCCATCCAAGCTCTGTGGCAGGACAGGGACAATAAATGCAGCAAATCCTGTGCTGCACTACCTCAGGCATGGAGATCCATCCTAAGGGTTGCATTTCTCCCTGGAATAGCAGCTGCTCCCCTCCTGAAGGACTGGCTGGATGCAGAATTGAAGAGCTGGTAACAGAAGTAGTAGCTGCAAAAACCCTGCTAGGTTCAAATATTGCTTCCCAGAATCCTGAAAAAACTTTAATTATTTTTAAAATTAGCATCTATTTATTGACTTGCATTTTTTTTCCCAGTAAGCTTGAGCATTATAAAGAGAATATTTTACTTGTCCAGGCAGGCCCATGTTTCCTGCCACAGAGTTTGTTGGTTGATTAATTTTTATACAGTATAGGAAAAAAAAGGGGGAAAAAAAACAAAAGAAAGAAGAAAAGAAGTAGGGAAAAAAACATCTCTCAGATATTTTCTAATTCTGTTTCTGTATCAGGGTGGTTGTAAAAATGCTGTTGAATGTGGAGATGAACACCAGTCACCAAGCAACTAATGTGGGGAACAGAGATGAGTGCTAGCAGCAAAACAAGGATATGAGTAAAGCAAAGGCAAAGTTCTGGTTGTTCCAGGAAAAAAAAAAAAAATCACTTCAAAACAAACTCCAAAACAAACAACACTTTTCACTCAGAAAATCCAAAGCACTGGAGTAATTCCTGCCATTGACTGCTTGCCTCTCACCCAGCACAAACTGCAGCAGGAAATATCTGAGCTCCAAATAAAAGACATCCAAGAATCTTTGTTTTCCTCTGAAATGCAAGGCCAATAACTTATCTCTTATTAACAAGTTCATCTTTTGTTTCCCCAAGGTACCTTTTTTTTTTTTTTTTTCCTTTTTTTTTTATTGTTGTTTGTTTTCTTCTGTGTGTGTGTGTGTGTGTGCTCTTGGCAAAATTGTTTGGAACAAAAAGAAAAGCAGCTTCCCCTCCCGTTGTTTTGCTGCCTTTGCAGGGAGACAAAGCTGGCTTTCCTCTGTGTGTGCTCCATGAAACATCCCAACATTCCTGTGAATGGAGGCTGCTAAAGACAGACTGTGAGTTGTTATGACAAAAATAGCAAAAAAAAAAATAAAAAGGGGAAAAAAAATAAAAGGAGGCAGCTTGTCAAATTAGGAATTACATGAGGTCAGCAAATTTGGGAGCAAGGGGAGGAGGGAGGAAGAGAGAGAGCTAATTGGGGCTGGGGGAGGAGAAGGGTGGCCCTGCTCAGCCCCAGCTCTGCTTTGGATCTCCTGCCTCAGAGGGGCACCCAGCACCAGGCTGCTCTGGTTCTGGTGGCCAGGGATGGCCCTAAATGTGCCCAAACCAGCATCCTGCTGGCCAGCTGCTGCTCTGCCATGCAGGAGCTCTCTGGGCTGGGTTTGGCCCTAAACCCCGTGTCCTTTGTGCCTTTTGGGGCTTTCCAGAGTGACCAGGACCGGCTCTGAGACAGCTCTGCAAAGGGAACTCTTTGCAGGTTTTGGGGAATTCTGCATCACAGCACAATGATTTTAATGATTTTAATGATTTTAATGATTTTAATGATTTTAGTGCTTTTGCACCTTTGTCTGGCCTTGGGTGCCTGGGCACAGGAGTTTCCTCCAGCTTGGGGCAGAACTGCCAAATTCCCATCCAGGAATGGGTTTGATTGGTGCCAAAATCTCCTGTTACTCATCCACAGAGAGCAGAGAGAGCCCAGGGCAGTGAGCAGGGAGCCCAAACTCCTGGGTTCTGATCTTCTCCCTTTGCTGTTCTTGTCCAGAGTAACTGATAATAACTGTGCTGAGCAGCACAGGGCTGCCCAGGCTGCAGGAGATGCTCTCCCTCCCTCCACCTGTCCATTTTGTAATGCTGCACAAATCCCTGGATTATAGTTTGTTTTCTGTTTTTTTTTTTTTCCAATCTCCGTTTATCAGTGTAAAAATTTTATATTCCTTAAAAATTCAGAAAAAAAAAAAATATTTTTGCAGGTGTTATAGGGAAGTTAAAATTAAAAGTAAGGTTTCTACACAGCCAAAGAGCTCAAAAACAAAGGGATAATTGTGGTTTCAAAGAGCATTCTGACTCCTGGGCCAGCTGGGGGGTGAGGGTGGAGAGTGTCCTGCCTTGTGAGCACTTGGGAATGGCATTCCCAGTTGTTTGGCCGAGTGCAGCACAATAAACCATAAGGCAGGAGCTTGTGGAGCCTCTGCCTGGCTCCCAGGGCTGCACACAGAGCAGGGCTGTTCTTGCTGCTTGCCTTTGCTCACATGCAGATGCAGAATCCAAATCAGCAGCTCCCAGTTAACTATTTATTCAAATCAAATTCAAGCAGCTAATTGTTCCCAAGCTTTCCCCCTGCACTATTTATTATTGGGGATGTACAATCAGTCCCCACGGGCCCAGCTCACATGACAAGGATCTTTTTTGGGCCTGGATAATTGGAGTGTGAAAGGATAATAAACAGTAAATACCAAATTTTCCTTACAGGCTCCTCCCATCCCGATATCTCTGCTCACAATCCCTCAGTCATGCACTGAAATGCTGAGTGGAGAGAGAAAAAAGTGCTTTTAAATGTTTGTAAACCCTTCCTTGTGCTCTGGATGATCCCATGTGCAGCACCCAGGGACAGGGAGGTGACAGATCCCAGGACAGAACCACCTCCCATCAATGTGGCATCACTGGAGTGTCACACCTGGAAATGGCACATTTCCAGCTACATTTCCAATCCTGCAGCTAAAATCTGTCCCAGCTCTGCCTTGTCTGACTGGGGAGTTAAAAGTCCAACTTTCTGATTTGTTAATTTTTAACCTGGGTATGGAAAAACGTTCTGATTTTTTTTTTTTTTTTTTTTAATGGAGATGTAAAATTAGGAAATCCACCCCCCTCCTGGTTTCTACACTCAAATTTAAAAACACCCAGTTAAGCCCCACTAGAACCATCCAGTAATAACTAAACTAGATAACCTATTTGGGCTTAATCCAGCCTGAACAAAGGCATCAGTTCAAGTTGAAACTGAAAGCCAATATTTAATATCTGAGCTGGTAAGGGCAGCATTTGGTGGAACTTTAACAGAATCACCAAAGTTTAACAATTGGAAGGGGGGAAGTTGTGAATTTTAACCTTCTGTTTATTGCAAACAGAAAAGGAAACATTTTCAACCAGCAGCTGAGGAAGCTTACAAATGAAATTACATGAATGTGGCTCATCTGGGAAGGAGGAAGTCCTGCTCACATACATATGTTTTATGCAGCAGAACTGTTTACTTTATTTGTAAACCCTTCCAAACACTGTCCAAAGTTCAGCCTTTGTTCAAGGTAAGGATGTAATTGCACTGCCCTGAGATGCAAGAGAAGCAGTAAAGTTAGGATCCACCAGAAGAAGACGATTTGGAATTAAGAAAAAGCAATTTAAACAATCTTAATGCTTCTCCTCCCTCCCCTCCTGCTTAATGAGTCTCGTCCCCTTAAGAAATCTTTGAAGGGAGCCAAAAAGCACGAGCAGTGTGTTCAGAGGTCGTGTGTGTGAGCTCTGCTCCTCGCTGCACTGTGCCTCTGACAATCCCACCAGGACACTCTTGGTTTACATTTTCATCCAAGTTGCATTTTTAGGGAAGACACAGCAATGCCCAGGCTTTATACACAATCTGAGATGTGTTTAATTTTGGTAATTAGGCTCTTGTTGGGACTTTCAACAGCAAGGCCTCTCTGTGGAAGCTCAATGGAGATTTATTTTCAAGCACAGAGCGTACTTAGAGAGAAATAAAATTAGGGAAATAGGAAGGCATATTGAAGAAAGGCACTCCTTCTGCAAAGATAAATGATTTAGTAATGAATAGATTCTTCAGGCCATAAAAAATCCATTTATTTTCTTTTGAATTTTAACCAGAGGTCCTGCACTTTCCCACTCAGTTATGATCAGTTAAAATGAGAATACAGAGAATGAAACCAGTGCACAGGCAGAGAAGGCAACAACCACAATGTATAATAATAAACAGAAGCTAAATTAACCAACCTTTCAAAAGAGGCAGCATTTACAGAAAGGTGCTGGTTTATTACCATTCAAAGGGGGAGGAAGATGAGATCTGAAACACCCAACACTCACAAATTACCTGCCTCAGAACAACGAGCTGCCACATTTCAGGCAACTCATTAAAATGGAGGCTCCACTTGACCTCTTCTGCAATTGTGGAAATGAACCAGAAATAGAATTATTGGTGTTGGTAACTCCAAGGGTTGCTCCTAAAAGCCAAATTCATCCTGGGCAAGCCAAATGGGCTTTTGGGGCTGAACCAGTCCTGACTGGGTGGTTGGGCTGGAAATCTGCTCAGCTGCTGCTGCTGCAGCATTTCCCCTTCCCCCTTTCATCTCTGTGGTTCTCAGGCTCTGCTTGAACAAGACATCTCTATTTTTTTTTTCTGCTTAAATATAAACTGGAAGCAGATCTGGTGGTGCTACTGTTGAGCCCACAGGGACCTGTGCTGTAGAAAAGGTCCCCCCGAGGTCAGCAGGGCCATTTGCATGATTTACTGAAAGAAGGCAGATTGGAGAAACCTTGAATTTCCATCTCACCTGTGGCCTTCATATTCTGGTGTTACGGACGTGTTGAGATGAGCTGGGTGATCCCAGAGCAGGGAGCTGGGACCCAGCCCTGCAAAAACTCCATCCCCAACTCTGGAGCAGGTAAAATGCAGCTGTCTCCAGGTGCACCCACACCCCAGCTCCTCCTGTCTGCCCCTATTGCTGGATTTGTGTTATTTTCATTATTGGGAAGGGATTTCTCCCTGGGAGGGTGGGGATGCCCTGGCACAGAGAAGCTGTGGCTGCCCCTGGATCCCTGGAATTGCCCAAGGCCAGGTTGGAACAGCCTGGGACAGTGGGAGGTGTCCCTGCCATAGCAGGGGGGGCTGGATGAGCTTTAAGTTTGCTCCCAACCCAACCCAACC
>JAOTQP010000841.1:13176738-13193692 GCA_026413545.1 Cichladusa arquata
ATTGAGGCAAAAGGAACTGGGATTTGATCATCCAAGGGTTTTCTAACATAAATGTTGTGACCTGTACTGGGATGCTTGAAATCCTGCAGGATTCAGCATTTCTGTCTGAGCAGATTAACAGCTGGGAAAGTCTGCATCACCTTCCCTGGAACACAACTGCATGCCACTGCTCTAACAATAATCCATTTGTGGTCATCATGTGTCATTGAATAATCCACACAGTTCAGAGATTAGGACAGAAACAGAAGGGAACAGAAACTGAGCTGAATAAAGGCTCAGTGAAACCCTGAGTCCTGGTTTTATCCCAGGGCTGTTCCCTCTTTCCCTGGGCTGCTCCTCAGGGCTGCACAGTCACACCTGGAGCCCAGGGCAGGAGCCCTCCTGCAAACACAGCCAAGCCAAAAGCAGCTCAAGGTTTGATCCTTACTTACCACTATCTATAATTTGACCCAGGGAATTTCTGCATGTATCCTGAAGCCCAGGAATTTTAATCTAACAGTTTACATGTTTTGAGACAAGGGCTTTTGGTTACCCACTGGAGCTGCTCAGTCCATGACTGTAAATCTGAGTAAACTGCTGAGGACTGGAGCTCCAGAAGGCAGCAGGAGTGATGCAAACAGAAGGTCCTGTTCTGACTCAGTCACTTACCAACTCGTGCTACATTTTTATTGCTGGTCAAAAGTCGACAGAGTATGCAAATGTGAAGAAAAAAAGTTCTTGTTTTGGAAAAATACCCCATTTTAGTATTTATAATTGCACACTAAGGGCCTTTTATGCTCAGCCTCATTTATCTTGTATTTTTTGCATAATTTGGACTGTAAGTGGTGATATATGTAGTGCTCATTTATTGAAATCATACAGGGTTAGTGTTTTCCCTCTCCTGAATGTGGTGTGCACTTTGGGAGAAGTGCCAGATTCAAGGAGGCAGGAGGAGGAGCAGAAAGAGAAGACACTGCAGAAAGACCACAGAGGCACTTGTTCCACTTCTGAAATGGCTCCCAAGCCCTCATGACAAATTAGATGTGTGAGTTAAATCCTCTTGCCTTTGTGAGACAAATATCTCCCCTGCAGATCCCAATAAATCCACCTGACATCTGCAGTACTACTCAAGCCATGGAAGGTGTGCAGAAAATTGCTGCTCTCACCTGTGCCATTCAACAGCTTTTCTGCAGCCTCAGCCACCAGATCTTCCCTGTGCACTCAGATCCTTTCAGGTGACACCTTGGAAGTCACAGGTGCTCCCCTCAGAGCTGACTGACCTGTGAGTGGAGTTACAGATTTTGTGTGAGAGTTGCTGCCTGGGCAGATTTCCTGGTGGAAATCATGTTGTGAGTAGATCTGATCCCCTCCATCACAAGCCAGGCAAAGTAAATCCAGTGTGGTTCTCCAGTAAGTGAGAATTCAGTTTTGCACCACACTCATGAGCACTTAATAAACTGCCAATTATGAAATAATTTATTATATATATAATTTATAATATATTATAATATTTATAATATATTTGTAATAGATAAAATTCCTGCTGAACTAAAAATCTCCAATGCAGAACAGGCTGGGGTCGGTCCCTAAGGGGGATGGCATAGGCCAGGCTTTAAGAGACTCAATTATATTAATTATTAAAAATTGTAGCTGGTATTGAAGTTGTTCTGTCCCTCACATTCAAAATCTTCCAACTCTTCCTGCAGGTTCCCTGGGGGAGGCTTTTGCACAAATATATTTATTGAGCAAACTGAGATGAGAATTTGTGTTTGCCATGAGTGTTTTGGGAGCTCCCAGCTCAGCCTGGAGCAGGTTCCTCGCTCCCAAATGCAAACTGGGTGTAGAATATCTTAATATATTTGGAGACCTTAATGATCCATCCTTTTGAGGTTAGTTTGCATATTCTCCACTGGTGCAGATCTTCATTCCCCCTTTAAGTGCTGCATATTTTTATGGGAACGGGATGATCTCCTCTGAAAGCCCATCCTAAAGATTCTGGTTTCAGAAATGGAGGTTTTTTGAGCCTAAACTTGCAGAATGTGCTTCTGTGAGCGGGGCCAGCTGCAGGCCAGATGTGAGCTGGCCCTGTGGACACATCCCTCCCTTCCCTGCCCCAAATCCTCACGGATCCAGTGGCCAGGGCTGGGTGCTCCTGGTGCCCTGGCTGGGCCAGAGGTGCCTGTGGCTCCCCAAAGGGCTGCAGCAGCCCCAAATACAGCCCCAAATACCTCTGTCCCAGCAGTGCTTCAGCCCCCAGGGAGCCCTGGATGCTCCTTCCAGAGCCCTGGCCCTGAGCTTGGTCCTGCTCCCGTTCCAAATCCTGCTGGAAACAGAGTGTGGCTCTGGGTTTGTACACCTGGACACAGAGTGTGGCTGTGGGTTTGTACACCTGGACACAGAGTGTGGCTGTGGGTTTGTACACCTGGACACACAGAGTGTGGCTGTGGGTTTGTACACCTGGACACAGAGTGTGGCTGTCACTGTCACTGCTGTGGGTTTGTACACCTGGACACAGAGTGTGACTGTGGGTTTGTACACCTGGACACACAGAGTGTGGCTGTGGGTTTGTACACCTGGACACAGAGTGTGGCTCTGGGTTTGTACACCTGGACACAGAGTGTGGCTGTCACTGTCACTGCTGTGGATTTTATGTACCTGGACACAGAGTGACTGTCACCCCTGTGGGTTTTATCCAAACCAGCTCTTCCCAAGCTCTCAGGTTGTAATTCCTGCTCCAGCTTCCTGTGCCCATTTTCCTCCTGCACTTCCAGGTCATGAACCCAGCTGAGTCTCAGCCTCATCCTGGGGAAATTTTGATTTAACATGCCCACAGAACTCCACTGCCCTGCTCCAGGGAAGGGCTGTGATTACCAGGATTTATTTTTTTTTTCCTTTCTGATAATGCACTTGTTATGGAAAGAGCTGAAGTTGAACTTCCATTCCTTAGGAAACAAAGCTGCAGTGTTCCTTTTGTGAGGAGATGTCCTCCAGGAACGAAGAATAGGAGGAAAATAAAATAAAATAAAATAAAATAAAATAAAATAAAATAAAATAAAATAGCAACCATCCACATTTTATGACATCAAACACTAAATTGCAATTTTTAAATTTTTTGACAGCCCTTGCAATGCTTATTCCATCTCCATGCCGTTTCCCCAAGGAAGCATGGGAGAAACAAGGTTTTCCATGGGAATCTCCCATTGGAAGTGGCTGGGAGCTGCATCCCCAGTGCTGTGCCCTGAGCCATGCTCTCCCCTCGGCCCCAAAGCAGCGGCTCTGCTCCCGCATGTCGGGGTGAACTGGCCGTGATCCTGCTCCCCCGTGCTAATGCACAGCTGTGGGGTTGGGATGCTCCGGAGCTGACTCATTCTGCAACAGCAGATTCGCGGAGTGAGGTGGAGGAGGGGCACTGCAAAACAGCTCTTTCAGGAATTAAAAGAACTCCTAACCCCCAGAGTATTACTATTCCATTACAGTATTTCTTTCATTGAAAACTTTGGGTTTTAACGACCCCCTAATTGATTTTTTTTTTCTCTTTTTTTTTTTTTTGGCGTTGCTTTGTTTCAACATAAAATCTATGTCACTCTGGCACAGCCTGCCAGTCTTTTGTCTGATGTTGCAAACAAATCCAGGCAAACATTAAGATTCATAAGGGGGATGGGGGGGAAGCACAGCTTCTTAAAGCCACATCAAGTATGTCAGAGACAAAACATTTAATTTAAATGGTAGAAACTAACACAAAACAGCTTCAAACTTAGTAAGCAGAGTTAGCTAAGCAGAAACACATGTTCTTTTGACATTTGTTTTCATGACAATTAGAAGCAGCTAGTTTTCAGCTCGCGTTCTTGTTCATCCCTTTGAGGCTTTGGCCGGGACATTAATTCCGAATTACTGCAGAACAGGTGCCGAGTGGAACACGCAGCCTCGGAGTTTGTAAAGCACAGGAGCCAAGTCTGGCTCAGGCAGGTCCCTGGCCGGGGATTCAGTGAGTCAGGCAAACGAGGAGCACAAAACGCTTTCGTTTTTGTGCCGCTCTGACCCCGTGTGTGTTTTGTTCCGATGTGTTTTGCATGCTCTGATCACATGCATGTGTCTCATTCACTGCCTGAGTTTCTTCCCCCCTCTGGAAGACAAAGCCTTGTGACAGCTTGCAGAGACAGGAACAGGTTTTTAAGTGTCATTAACCACTTGGGTTTGCTTGCAACAGTTTTAATGTCAGCCCGGAGCCACTGAGAGGATTAAATTGTCAATAGGCTCTTCCTACCTTTTTTTCTTCTTCTTCTTCTTTTTTTTTTTTTTTTTTTTTTTTTTTTTTTTTTAATTTCTCTCCTTAGCCACTAAGTGAATCCTCATTTTGGTGAAGGCAGTGAAAGGGCCCAGACTGATTTCAGCAGGCAGGAATTATGGATGTGGGGAGAGGGAGGGCTGGGGTTTCGGAGCAGCAGATGGGTCTGAGTGCCCTGCTGACAGCAGGGAGGTGATGGGGAAGGCAGGGAGACACAGAACTGCCAGGCTCCTGCTCTAGAATAACTCAAACCAACCCCAAATCACACCAGGGCTGCTCCCCAGCTCGGGCTACCCTGGAATCCGCTGCTGCAGGAATAAAGGAGCACAGCTTGGCCAAGGCTGGGTTTGGGAATGGATGAGGAGAGCAGGGCAGAGCTGTGGGTTGGTTGGGTTGGGGTTCCTGGTTGGGCTGGGGCTCCTGGGTGCCCACACCAGGCAGGAACACCTCTGGTAGCAGGAGCATCAGCACCCAGGACATTTTCCCTGTGGAGCATTTAAATTCTGCCACTGCCTCCAGCAGCTCTGTGCTGTCAGTCCGAGCTGGGTCAGAGAGAGGAGAAGAAGAGCAGATGGAACAGAGACATGGCCCTGGGAATATGGACAGGAATCCTTTCAGCTCCTCTGAATGTGATTTTCTTAAGAGCTGCTGCTGCTGTCAAGGGATTTGTCCTGGGAGTGAGATTTTCAAGAAATCCAAGCGGCCGATTATTGCTGTTAGCCAAATAATAATTATTTTCTTTCTGTTTGCTTAAACTGGTTTGCCGTGATACTGAAAGACAGGAGTCATCTTAAACGACTTGCTAATGAGTTAGGAAATGCAGAAACACCACACCCTGCTCCTGCTTTATTTCAGTCGTACAATGGGTTGGGATGTGATGAAGAATGCAGATGGTGACACATGACCAACCCTTCATGGATATAGTTGTGACCTTGGATTTCAGGAAAAACCAACAAAAACCTTGGCTTAATATCCTGAAATCTTAAAAATACCATTTGTGCACCCATATATGCCCTTGGAATACAAGCAACTGTATATAGAGGGCTGGCTTTTCTCCCACATAACATAAAAACATTATAGAGGATGCCACAGACATGGATTGATGACGCTGATGGGTAATGAGATGTAAAGGGACTTTTATAAGAACATGTAATGACAAGGAGGAATGGATCCAAACTGACAGACAGGAGGTTTAGATTGGATATTAGGAAAATATTCTCTGGCACAGGGTGCCCAGAGCAGCTGTGGCTGCCCCTGGGTCCCTGGCAGTGCTCAAGGCCAGGCTGGACAGTGGGGCTGGAGCAGCCTGGGACAGTGGGAGGTGTCCCTGCCGTGGCAGGGGTGGCACTGGGTGGAATTTAAGGTCCCTCCCGACCCAAACCATTCCATATTGTGCCTCCCTCCCAGCGTGTGGCTCTTGGGGACAAAATGTCATTGCCATGGAACACAGAGGTGATCCTGCCAATTTCTGCCATAGCAGCATAGTGTTCAATGCAGAATCAAGTGCTTTTACTTTGATAACCTTTAATTCCAATCAAATGTATGTGGTTGGACCACAGAGAAATCTCCCTTAATTCCAATTTGCTAAACCTGCAAAATGCTTCATAGCAACCGAGTGGATGTACATGTAAACATTGCCATTATCATGCTGTTAAATTCTGCCTTTTATCTGCTGATCCCGAGGAGTTTATCAGCTCTGAAGGATGCCCTCACAACATCACTGTGCATCTTGTAAATCACTGAGATAATACAAAAGAATAGAAAGAGCTTTATAAGAGCCCGGTGCTTTTTAAACAAGCTGTACTAAGTCGTGCATCACAAGGTGCATAAACTCTCCACAAAAGCCTCTCCTTTGCCTCTTCCTGCTGCATACGATTTCGATTTAATGTCACTTATTTCTGAAGTCTATTAAACCAATTGTCTTAATCTCACTTATTCTGCAGTGCATTTGCTCCGTGTAGCAGGAGCATTAATAAAAATCCCTCTGTAAACACAGCCCAGCTGGAGCGAGCAGCACAGGAACTGAGCAGGGTGACCCAGATGTGCGGCATTACCCGTGTTCTTTTTATGAGAGATAAACATTTTGTCTGGTCCCTCTCAGGAATGCCTTCCCCCGGTGTCCCCTCTCCCCAGCCCAGCCAGCAGCTGCAGTAAATCAGCCTTTTTTCCATCCCACTCCCCAGCCCATGAGGAAGGGGAAGTTTCTCCTGCCCTCCTCTTTTCTCTCTGTTCAGCCGGAGGTGATAATCCCCACGGAATGCAGCATTTAGCACTTGTCAGGTATATGGTAATTGCTACATTCCCAGGGGATTAAATCCGTGGAATCTAATTACAGTGGAGGGAAACCTCCCTATAAGAGAGGAGCTTTGCTGCACAGAAGTGAAAGTCTCTGGCAGAGGGCAGGCAGAGCCTTTGCCTCTGTCCTAGGCAGCACCAGAGAGGTGCTGGTCCGTCCATCCATCCATCCATCCATCCATCCATCCATCCATCCATCCATCCATCCATCCATCCATCCATCCCTTCTGCAGGTCAGCCTGGGAAAGGCTCTGGGCAGCCCTGGATGCAGTTCCTGGACATCCTGGCCAGGGCAGCCCCATCTCATGGAATGGTTTGTGTTGGGAAGGACCTTAAATCCCACCCGGTGGCACCCCTGCCATGGCAGGGACACCTCCCACTGCCCCAGGCTGCTCCAAACTGGCCTTGGGCACTGCCAGGGATCCAGGGGAGCCACAGCTTCTCTGGGGCCTCCTCACTCTCACAGGGAGGAATTCCTGCCCAATATCCCCTTTAACCCTCCTCCCCATCAGTTTGGAAACATCAGGGTGTGGAAGACCCTTTTAATCAGGGCTTCATGCTCAGGCTGCAGAAATGCTTGGGATATGAAGGACAAGGTTGGTTTTGCCCTAGGCAGGAATGCAGGGCCAGGCTGGTCCCAAGTGGGATTAGGATTGGGATTGGGATGGGTTTGGGATTGGGATTAGGATGGGATTAGGATGGGATGGGGAGGCAGCAGCAGTGCATTGTGACCACTCCTCATCCTCAGGCACCAGCTGGGGTGAAGCCCCCTCACAGGGGTTTTCCATTGGTCCTAATGGCCACAAACTTCTGCATTTCCCATTGTCCATCCCCATCACACTGTTCTCATCTCCAGCAGCCCTCACAAGGACTCTGTGCTTCACTCCTGCCCAAAGCAATTTCCTCCTGGGTGCCTTCACCCTTCTTGCATTGAGGGTGGGCAGCAGCTTTTGGCTTTGGCCTCACTCCTGGGGTGTTTCATAACTTGATTATTATGGATACAACCCCACTGAAGTCAACTGGGGTTTTATAATTGACTCGTAGGCCTTGATCAATCACGATTTTTTTAAATGGAATTGCAGAATGCATCCACAAATACACCCCTATCCACTCACCTACACAGCTCCATCAAAACTGCTGTATGGATAATCAGAGCCAGCCTCAGTTGCCACTCCTCTGTCACCTAAAAGATTTTAGTTCATTTTGATGTGATGTCAGCAGAGCATTTTGTGAAGGGGAACAAGAAAATCCATTGCAGAGGAGAGAAGAAAATCCATTGCAGAGGGAAGAATGAAAATTCAAAAGCAGGTAACAGGAGTATGCTGATGTCTAGATGATACCAGAAGAGAATGAAGGAGGCAGGAATAGATTTCTTTATAGAAGGAAAGATCTCAAAGATGAAGTGTGTTTTGTCAAGATACTGAGTGAGACGTTCGCTCTGTTTTATTTAGATCAAAAAAAGAACAGATGCACTGCAAGCCTGTCTGTATGAGCTGTTTTATTACACTCAGTTTTCCAGTGAATAATTATATTTGGAGAGTGAAAAAAAAAAAAAAAAGAAATATATATATAAAAACACCTTGATATGTGAAATCAAAGCCACTGCGTGTGTGCCTGTGCTGAGGAAAGGGCTCTGCTTTGATTACCCACCCTAATCTCCTGCAAAGATGGGTTTCAAGGAGAGGAGTTTCTCCTCTGTTCAAATCCCCACCTGCAGACACCAGAGCTGCCAGAACACACGTGGAGAGATTTGAAAATGTTGCTGCCTCTGTGCATTATTTGTGTCACACTCCCAGGGCTGTGTTGCCAGACAACCGTGGTAGGAATAATCACAGGAGTGACTTTCCAAAGCCTTGGGGTTTAAAAATACTGCCTCCATCTTATTTGGTTGGGATTTTTGAGACTTTAGGTATTCTCGGTTCATATTTTCAACCTTTTGTTTTCATTCAGAAAGACCAAGAGAAATAAAGAATTAACTTCAAGAAAGTACTTGCAGTTCTCATGGAAACACAAGAGAACATTTCTGATTCCCAGAACTGAATCTTAAAAAAAACCCCCAATATTATAAGGCTTGCTGAAATTCCTGGAGTTGACACACTGTGCAAAACATCACTTCTGTTGCCTTTGAAATATTATTTATAAAAGAAAGAGATGTACAAACAGTTCTGCAATGAGGATATACAGAAAATATCCAATTCCTCCTGTCCTTTCTGGAAATGTTTTTCTTCTGATTTTGGGAAATGTTAAGTGTTAAAATTCCAGTAGCCACACCTAAACATTAGTAGCAAGAAAATGCTCATATGAGAAATGGACAGATAAAATAATTCTTTATTCACTTATTCATAAATTATTGACCCTGGCACACCTATCAGCTGAGCAGCACAAATAATTTGACATTGCTCCACCTGCTCTTTGCAATTTTCTTTGATTTTTCTGCATTTTGCTGTGTATATTTAGAACAACATTTTGAGATGCAGCAGTGTCCTTTTGTGGTTTCATTTTAAATATTTTATCTTCTCTATTTTTCTGTGGTCACCCTTTGTTACAGAGAACACCAATTTTAAACAAGAGGATGCTGGGAAAACAAAGATGCTCATTCAAAAACAGGCAGAAAAGCAGGAGTGTGTCACAACCCAATCTCCATTAGCCCACAAGTGACAAATTACATTGCAGTCACCCAGAATTTCCTCTGCTATTGCACTGAATTTTTTCTGTTATTTATGAGCTGTTGCATTCGACTCCAGAAGTGGCTGCACCTCCCTCAGTGAAGAATTCACTGGACAGTTTTGAAAAGCTCATTAAGGGGGCTCCCCTTTATTTGGTCTTTGCTGGGTGGAAAACACAGCGAGGAGCTGGAGCTGGGATGTGCAGAGGGGGAAGGGGGATTGGCACAGAGTGCCCCACAGGCAGAGAAGGGTCTGTGAGGTGTCAGTCAGTGTCAAACCCCATGACCTGGGGGACACAGGGGACAGGAATGATCCCATGGGCTGGACAAAGCCGAGGGCTGGCAGGTGGAGACAGGGCAGCTGGGCTGCAGGGGGGCTGGGAGGGCAGGAGGAGGCTGGTGACACCCCTACAGGGATGGAGAGGAGAGTGGAACACCAGGAGCAGGCTGGTGACATCCCTGCAGGGTTGGAAAGGAGACTGGGAGGGCAGGAGGAGGCTGGTGCCATCCCTGCAGGGACAAGGAGAAGAGTGGTGGGCAGGAGCAGGCTGGTGACACTCCTAGAGTGATGAAGACTGGGAGGACAGAAGCAGGCTGGTGACATTCCTGCAGGGATGGAGAATAGACTGGAAGGGCAGGAGCAGGCTGGTGCCATCCCTGCAGGGATGGAGAGAAGAGTGGATCACCAGGAGCAGGCTGGTGCCATCCCTGCAGGTTGGAGAGAAGAGTGGAACACCAGGAGCAGGCTGGTGACATCCCTGCAGGATGGAGAGAAGAGTGGAACACCAGGAGCAGGCTGGTGACATCCCTGCAGGATGGAGAGAAGAGTGGATCACCAGGAGCAGGCTGGTGACATCCCTGCAGGATGGAGAGAAGAGTGGAACACCAGGAGCAGGCTGGTGCCGTCCCTGCAGGGACACAGAGCAGGTTCCACTCTCCCTCAGCCTCCCCTGCCTGCAGCCAGCTGTGCCCTGCCCCAGCTGTAGATCTGGGTGAGGTTTGGGTGCTGTCCTTGCTCCCAGCTCCAGCCTGGTGCCCTCCCCAGCTCTGTGCTGGGCTCTGCCCCCTCTCCCCTTCCCAGGAGGGTTCTGGGGCTCAGAGCAGTGCTCTGGTTCATGGAGCTGCTCCTCTGCCAGCTCCACTCTGCTTCCCAGGTCAGACCCTCCCTGTTTCAGCTCCACACACAAACCTCTGATTTTATATTTCTTTATCTGCCATGAGTTTCATCGTTTTGAGACTCTCCACACAGAGTAACTCCATTAAGACCTGCCCATGTCCAGGCACTGAAATCCCCTCTTAATATTGGCACTGTGTTTAACCTGTGTCCTTTGATCTCTGTGGGGTCAAAGCAGAGCAGTGTGAAGTTTTTTCCTATTTCTCCACACAAAGGAAGAGTAACACTTAGTAATTTTGTGGATATATTCACTCATTTTTCTTTCAGTAGATGTACAGCTATTAAAAACAGTGGAGATTGAAAAAAAACCCAAACAAACAGTAAAAACACATCCTGAGAAATAATAATTTTTTCCAGAACACGTTTGTTCAAGCACCTTTTTTTTTTCTTACTTTTATTGGCTACTGAGCTATTGGCTTTGTGTTTGATTGATTTTATTTTTCATTCCATCTGAGTCATGTAACATTTACCAACAATAGCAGCAGACCTTACTGAGGAAAAAGAACTGCATGTGAATCCAACCCAGAGGAAATCTGATTGAAAATTGTCACCTATTGATGGAATTGGTCTCTTAATTTAGTGGCTGCAGGAATTGCTGCACTGGGAAGGCATCAGTGTGGCCAACTTGGCCAGAACCTGGGGAGGGAATCTGGAGATCCAGGAAAAAACCAGGATTCGACCTCTCTGGAGCAGCTGTTTGCAGGTCAAAGCTGAAAGTGTTCAGTGTTAGAAGGCATTTCCTCCCTGCTCTATTTTTAGAGGAAGAACTTTATTTCTTAGGGTTGTGATGTTTTAATAAGTATTAGAATTTTTTTTCAGCTTTTCTTCCCAGAGGATGAGCGTTAACTCAAGCAGAAATTTAATATCTGATTACAGATAGCTGGGAAGTGTGACCCAGAATTGTGAGAGCAGAGCACTCTGGTGGAGTCCTACCTCAGATGTGCACTTTTTTTTTTTTTTTTTTTTTTATCTTGAGGAAGCACTGGGAATAGGGAGTAAATTCCTGATTAATATTGGGAACAGAGAGATGAAATTACCAACTGCCTACACACAGAACATGAATTCCCCACTAGGAAATGAGCAGTTGCTGTTGAGCTGGGGTGGCTGCAAATTCAGAAGGTAAAATACAGAAAACCTGGTGTAGTCCAAGGCTCATTTACATGGAAAATATGCAGCCCAATGCCTGTGGGGAAACATCTCCAGATTTCAGCAGTTTAGGGCAAATTTGCAATGCAAGTGAAATTTCTCCTGCGGGGCTGGCAGAGGAGTGGCCATGGCTGTTTAATTCTGGATTTCCAGCCATGATCCTTCACTGGGCAGCTCCAAAAATTCCCAAATCTCCCCTCAGAGGATCCCAAGTGATGGAGCTCTCTGGATACACAGGATTAGGGGGGGAAATGAATTATTCCAGGTGTTCACGAGCTTTGCTGCTGCTGAGCCTGGAGATGGGTGCAGGGTTATTTTAACAACCCCAAATTGATGTCACTGTGACACTGCATTGTGGGGTTTTATGTTCCTGTTCCTCAAGAGTTCACCAACTTCTTCATCTCATCAGGGCCAACTCACAATCCTTTAGAAAATGAGAACAAAGGAGGCTCTAGGCCATTGCCAAACCATTCCACACTCTTGCCAAACTGTGAGACTTCTATTTTTTTAATGCTTGAAAATGTATTCAAAAATAGTTTTCCATTTAAACTGAGCGGAGGAAACAAGAGGCAAAAGGGAAGAATTCTTTTATTTCTTGTGGAAAACAACACAGCATTGCTGGACACTGGTTATCAATTCCATATTTTAGTAGATTCATTTGCAGGTTAAAATAATTATTTAATAGATTTGTTTTCCCTAGAAGATCTCACAGCCAGCTATTGTTCCATTCTTTCTCATCACTCTCCAAGTGCCTTTCCAGGAGTACATTACTGTGTTTGCAGACTGTATTTCTGCTGATAAATCTGCTGAGACATTGGCTGAGCTCTGAGCACGATGCACGAGGAGCTGGATGATATTTCATGTACTGGTTTATATCTAAATTCAGACAATATGACCCTTCTGTTCCTAATACTGGAAATGCTTCACAAATGTTCACAGCATACCTGAAATGAAGTTCATGGCAAAAGCAGGAAAACCCTGAGGCTGAAAATAGCAAGAAAAAATTGTGTACATTTAACTTTAGGTGGATATTGAGGTTACACTTTTTGTTTTTTTTAACAACACCTTTATGATATTATAATTTAATATAATATTTTTTTTTTAAATTTGCATTTTTAACTTCTTTATTCATTTCTGCATGGCATGCACCTTTCTGGCAGAGCAGTGGGTGTTCACAGCTGGAATCCTGAGGTGTCCTGAGGCTCCTGCAATCTCCAGCAGGTACAGCAGTTAATTAGTCCCCCAGTGTGAAGTTTGCAATCAGGTGTCGAAGCAGTTTCAGTTACAGTGTTGTGGTGAATCATTTCCTTCTGATGCTTGTGGTGATCAATCATGTGGGGCCCTCGTCTAGATTTTCACATCAGCTTCAAGACAAAAGACGTTCACAAAGAAAAACAAAATATTATCCATCTGTGGGTGCCCAGCGTGGATCTCGCCTCCCTTTGCTTGTTTTCAAGCCATGAGGTTATCCAAACGTTCTTCTTTTTGAAAATTTACATATTACTCTGAGACAGGCTTCATAAGGAAATAGCCTAGAAAAAATATCAGTCTAAAATACAAAAAATGTATTTCAGTTTGGATTGGTGGTTTGGTTTTTTGCTGTTGGTTGTTTTTTTTTTATTTTTTTATTTTTTTTTTTAATTGCTGACCTTTCTGATCATTACATACCCAGCCCATATAACAGTCAGGAAAATATCCTGCTTTTCCAGAGGCAGCTTTGAAACTGCAGAACACATTTAAAAACCCGAAATAATTCCATTTTTGGCCTGAAATAAACGGCAGCACAGGCCTGTGCTTGTATGACCAGGCATTTTCCCTGCGTGCACAGCAAGCACGGATGAAGAATTTTCACCTGCAGCTATTTTGGAGGGATTGATTTGGATTCAGGAATGCATCCCTGGTGGAGCCCACACTTCGGGAATGCTTCGAGTTGGTCACGAACTCCAATGTGGTCTTGGGGAGGGAAAGTGGTTTCTGACTCATGGCCTTTGTCATTGGCACCCAAACCTCCTGGCCTGGGTGCTTGAATTTCTGAAATAATTGTGTATATACATCATAAAATCGTGTGCTGATGAAGATCTTCAGCTCTGCCACGGTTCAGTGGGAATTCAGGATGGTCGGAGGTGGTGAAACCAACAGCATTTGCATAAAAATGCACATGGGGAAATGAGAACATCAGCTAGACCATAATAATATTCCAAACTATTTTCAGTGTGTTCCCTGGTTTTTGAGCTGGCTGATATGTTCAGGGTGGGTTTTGCTAGAAATGTAAATGAACATATCCAAACGTATTTCCAAAGATACATTTTCCCCCCCTTTACCTGATGGTAATAGATAATGGAAACAATTTTTAACTTTTCCCCATTGTTGCCTCCATTTCCCAGCCCCGTACCCTGGGGTCTGGGAAGATTATTAACTGTGAGGATTGCTTGCTTTCCATTGCTTCTTATAATTATCAAACGGTTAAATGAATAAAGAATAAGGAACGTGACCTTGTCACCCTGACTCATGAGTGATTGTCAAGTGAGGGATCCCAGTAGGTCAAATGCTGAAGTCTTCATTTATTTGTTTCATTTTGCCACGAACTACAAATGGAAATGCTGATCTGCCAAAGACTTTTGTGCGTTCAGAATTTTCAGATTTTTAACTCCACGTGTTACAGGAGGGGGAGCCGAGGGAATGTGACGTCCAGCCCGATGTTCAGCGCAGGTTTTCCCATGAAGAACTGCAGGATCGGGTTCCTGGGTGACACAAAGGGAATTTTAGGCAGTGCTGGGGGTGGGGGAGCTCACCGAGGAAATAATTAAAGTTGCAAGCAAAGTTCCGAACGGGCACTGCTGATGAAAGAGGCGAACTACGCCAAGGAAATGTGAAGATTCCTGCTCTCCTCTCCTTTAATTCCCAACAATAAAGATCCTTCCCCAAAGCCGGGCAGGGGGATGGGAGCATTTGCATTTTCAGGGGTGGGGGAGAGCCCAGAATAGTGATGATGTGGATGTTATTGCCCCTGCTACAGGATTTGGGATGGCTGGATCGATACAACATTGGCTGCCCTTGCAAAGCACAACAGGTCAATAAATAAGTTTGTCAGCATTTTTCTAGCTTGCCACGCCGGGAAATAATACAGGTTACTAAAGAATTGTCACCTTTGATTTATAAAGCTAATTAAACGTAGGTGCGTTGGATTCTCCAGAATCATTTAGCAAATTAAAAGATACAGGGGAAGAAAATTTACAAGTGAGGCCAAGCGAGCCAGAGGAATACAAAGTACATCTGAATTCTTCTCAGCTCCTTAATTCCTGTGACTGCTTTTAGCACCTGCTTTAGTGCTGCTTACCCCTTGCCTATTGAGTTTAAGATTCCAGGTATTCATCACAACTTCAGTCTCCAAACAACAGATATTTTTCCTGAGTGATTTCTTTTCTGCACTTACTATTTCCTATTGCTTTGCATGATGTTATATTAATAATACTTGGGTTTACATTTTCATTTCATGTGCAGACTGGCTGAACTCTTGTATTAACAAATATTTCAGTTCAAGGCACATCCTTAGAGAGGGCTTTGGGAATGCTACAGACAGGTTTTGTTGTGCTGTAAACGAGCAGCTCCTGCAAACTAAAGTAACAGTTCTAGGAAGTATTATTGTTTTTTTTAATAATGGAATTTTCTTGAGCACCTTTGGCTTGCAAACAGTGAGAGAATCCCAGATAAGAGTTTAATATTTCAGGCCTTAGGATTCCTTTGTTTCATTTTGATCAAAAATCTGGATTTAGGTTGTTTACATCTCACTGCCATGGCCCAAATTGTGCCCTCAGCAGCCCTGTGCAGCCTTTCCCCAGGAAAACAGCCTGGCTGGGGTTTCCTGGATATTGCTGGATGAAGATCTCCACAGCCATTCACAGATCAGGGAATTCGGGGTGTACAGAAATTCACCCAGCTTCACAGAAATTCTAATTGTGCTGCTCCTTTAGCCAGAAATCCCAGCTGAGGGGCAAATCCAGCCCTTGGATCTTTCTTGAATGAGGAAAGAAAGGACAAAGAAATTACTTTCTCCATTTTGGGGAAGAAAAAGGGAGGTGTGTGTAAATATCCAAGCTCAGAGCAGCCCTGCTAACCCCAAGGTTTTGCATTTTCCCATTCTCCCTCTCCTTGGGCTAATTGCTGCCAGATCCATGGATTTGGTTCATTGGCTACCACATGGCCATTGAATGGTATTCCTTAAAGGTTTTATTCCCTGGTTGTGCCCCACACTTGTGTCTTGGGGGAAATCCTGTGCCTTTCCAAGCCCTTTCTCCATCTATGGAATGGGTGTGGTGATGCCTCCCTGGTTTGTACAGTGGAGGTGTGAACACATCAATGTTTCTCTCGTTCCTGTGGCCATCTCTGACTTTTAATTAAATAATGAACAGCTTTCAGCGAGACTGGTGCTACCTCTGCAGCCTGGGCCTCTGTAACACACTCACTCCTACAAAATGTGCTTTTTAAAAGCCCCACAAACTCACATTGGATCTATTTCTGTGTCAGGCATGAAAGTGGAGGACATTAACACAGTGCTCCACCCTCTCTCAGCCAGCATCAAAAATGGGATGTATTCAGAAATATATCCCACCTATCTCTAAAAGTCTTTTTCCTCCCTTGGAAAAATTACCAAGTAGAAACAAAGGCTGTTGAGATGACAAATGTTTCTTACTGAGAGTAATTTAAATCAGTGAAAATATTTACAAAATTAAGTATAAGTGAGTTTAGTGAGCCTGCTGACTTTCTGTAACTGGTTATTATATTAAACACAAGGTGTACTGTTATTAAAACCCATTAACATTCACTGTGTGCCTCCTTGCTCAAAGCACTTAATGCAGTTATGAACCTGTAAAAAAGATTGGGGATTTTATTGCCTTAGAAAAGGATTCTTCCCCCTTTATTTTACAAATTTACGATTTTATTTCCGAAGCTGAAACAAAGGGAAGGCTGTGCTCCAGCAAGGAGATGCACTGCTCCAGGCTGACAGCTGGAGCGCTGGATACAGGACGGCAGCTCTTGATTTGTCAGCATGTTGCTATGGGATGGGAATCTGAGAGTGGAGTAAAATGCAATTGAGATATTCTGGGATCTCCCCGTGCTCCTGCACGCTCGCTCCATCCCTCAGCTCCACACCGGCTGCAACTTCCAGAAAGGAAAACAAATCCTCTTGGTGAACACAGAAAGCACATCCTGCCCTTCCTTTCTTCTCTCTGCCTTTGTGCACGGGGCTAGAAACTGCCAGAGTGAGGGGCAGCCCTGAAAATGAGTTGGGAAAGTGGGGATGGGAGGGAGAGCACAGCAAAGCCTCGATCCTGGGGGAAGGGAAGGGAAGGGAAGGGAAGGGAAGGGAAGGGAAGGGAAGGGAAGGGAAGGGAAGGGCAGGGAAGGGAAG